>QXEO01000550.1:5287674-5677674 GCA_007115705.1 Dactylis glomerata | reverse complement strand
AAACCATAGGAAAGACAATTAACGTGAGTTCCCCTGGTGGAGAATTGTTAGTCAATGCCGGATGTAGGCAATTGATTCAAGAAATTGGTAAATATAAATTTCCAACCCATTTAGTAGTCCTGGACTCTCAGGGATTAGATGTTAGGGATTTCTATTTTCGTGCCCTCAGGTCCTTAGTTGTACTCAGTTTTCCCCAGCTCCTTAGTTTTTCCTCAGTTTTGTCCAAGCCCTTGTCTAAAACCGTCACAAGTGCTAGAACGGCCAGTTGCCCGATGGGTCAACAACTTTGACCGTTATCTGTTGACTAGTGGGTCCACGTAGAGCCCGCAAAGACACGTCAGACCATCCATCTTTGTTTGACCGTAAGCATCACCGTATCCCTGACCAAAATGCGAACGAGTGGGGTTTCGGTATATCGAATGACAAGTGGGGCCATGACGCTGATACAAGGGGCAATACACGGGTAGGATTAGATTTTTAAATGGAGCTCTATAGTGATGGCATGGAGGAGGTGGCCTGCGGGGTGCCGAGATGAGATCGACGTCCACAAAGAACTGCATGAGGCGAGACCAGACGCATTAGATAGATATGAACTAGACGCGTTTAACCATGCAAAGAAGAGAAGAAATGGTCGAGGACATCGACGATGACCTCAACACTTTGACTGACGGTGTCGGACACGAACGCGAGCAATGTAGAGAAAACTAGTGTCTCTCCTTTCTGGCGTATATAGATGGGTGCTAGGGGAGTGTGGTGGCGAAGGGAAAGACCTCGCGGTGGTCTGTGGCGTCCAGCATAGCGGGGCAGCGTGGCCATGCCCACAGTGGCGTGCATGTTCGGCATTGGCATCAGCATGTACGTTCGTCATTGGCCTCGGCAGTATCTCTGATGTGTCAGTGATCGAATGAGGGGACGGGATTGAGGGTGCATCCCGACGGTGACCTAGCAGTGGTGGCGAGCATAGCCGTTCTGACCATGCCGATATCAGCATCAGCATCGTTTGGAGGCTGTGGTGCTCGAATCATGGTGGAAATTGCGATTCCCTATTATTTTTACATGCATAATATATAGAAAATAGCTAGATCTCTAAATCGGTGCATATGAAGCTACATATATATTCTTAGTCATAATCCCCTTATCTAAAGGGGATGGATGCATGGCTTCACGTCGTCGTCGCTTTCATCGTCAGTATCTTTGTCGTCCGTGTAGTAGTACTTCCTGCACGATGTTCTGTCGAACACCTTCACTGTGAGCACATAATCGCCTTCATATTTGAAGTGTAGGAAGCAGCCGAAATCCACACCGTGCGCGATGGTGAAATTCTCCCAGCCCTTGTCGAGGTACATTCGGCCTTGTCCGTCAAATAGGACCTCCACGGTCCAGAGACGAGGACCGCAGTCAGCTGCTCGCAGATACACCTTTACAGGCTCTTGGCCATCAAGATAGTCCGCAAAATTTTGTGGGAGTGCCTGCAAAGAGATCGAGCACCGATCGTTTGAAATTAAAGGTTTTTTAGAACATGCACATAATTAATCACATGCATCATATATGTGGGAACGCGTACGTACCTTCTTGGCCAAAGGGTCTTCATAGATGACAATGAAGAACTCCTCTATGATCAATGGCAGTGTTGACGGTGGTGGTGGCAATGATGATGATCCACCACCCCGGCTGCCCCTTCCCCTTCCGGTCGGCGTCCGAGATGTGGAAGCCATGGCAATGGATCAAGTGTATGTGAATGAAGAAGAGAGAGACAGAACCTATTGACATGAGGGATGGCCGTTGTGGGGGTTTATAAGGGAGAGATGACCGTTGTGGGGTTTACACCATAAATTAAGATAGAGATGACCGTTGTGGGGTTTACACAATAAATTAAGGAGGAGATGACCGTTGTGGGGGTTTATATCTCAACAAAAAAGTAATGCCTAAAAGAAATGGAAATTCGTGATGGTTTATCATTTTACCGTGAAAAGTAATGCCTAAAAGAAATGGAAATTCGTGATAGTTTATCATTTTACCGTGAAAAGTAATGCCTACAAGAAATGGAAATTCGTGATAGTTTATCATTTTACCGTGAAAAGTACTGCCTAGAAGAAATGGAAATTCGTGATAGTTTATCATTTTACCTTGAAAAGTAATGCCTACAACAAGTGGAAATTCGTGATAGTTTATCATTTTACCGTGAAAAGTAATGCCTAAAAGAAATGGAAATTCGTGATAGTTTATCATTTTACCGTGAAAAGTAATGCCTAAAAGAAATGGAAATTCGTGATAGTTTATCATTTTACCGTGAAAAGTAATGCCTAAAGAAATGGAAATTCGTGATAGTTTATCATTTTACCATGAAAAGTACTGCCTACAAGAAATTCGTGATTACCAAACTTGTTGAATCCGGTAGCAAACTCGTTATTTAGCATACATAGAGGGGTAGTAGTTTGCCACCGATAGTTATAGAGAGGGTGGCCATGATGAGAGAGAAAGAGGGGTTATCTTGCCCGTTAGATCATAGGATCGATGGTAGGTGGGCACGATCCGTGTGACAACAGCTCGACCAATCAGGCCAAGTTTGGGCTTCTGTGAGAAGGGAGAGGGTAAAACTGAGTAGTATCAAGGATCCAAGGGCAAGTAAATAGTAAACAGGCTAAGGAATTCAAATAAGATATTTAAAAAAAGAAAAACACATGTTTTGTACAATGAAACCCAGGTTGGCCTACCTCAAAGTATTAGCAATTCAAATATACATGAGTGTGAAAATTATGGCCTCATTCAGACAAACTATATTTTGGGTATAGATGTTTTGAGAAGGGGTTTGAGTGGAAAGCCATGAACCTTCATAGCTACTAGTGATTTGAGAAGTGGCCATTTGTGTTAAAACTTGATTTATATATGATTTCCTATGTGGCAGGTCGCGTAACAAGACTCCATGAGTAGAAGGCACTATGATTTTATTTTTTTGAATTTTTGTGTGCATGAAATGACTCAATTAGATAGCTTAATCTCATTTGTTGACTCTCTGTTGACCAGCCACTTGAGGGTAAAACTAAGTATATTGCACTAGCCAGTATTAGTACTCGAGGGGAAAACTGAGTACAGATATTTTTCCAGTGTAAGACTCGAGGGTAGAACAGAGTACACGTAACGGTGCAGACGTGTAGTACCACGGACGCGTATCGCGGTGCACAGCGGTTAGGCGCACGGTGCGCGTGTTGAGACCAAACGTCTAGTGTTTTTGAGAAACTGCTGAGACGAACCGTCACTTTGCCTGTACAGAGCCCCTCTCTCCCTCCCTCTGCACATAGTCTCATTCTCACTCACGCACGCAACCACGCCTCTCACGTCCCATCACCTTCTCCAAAAAAAACCAACCGCCCTACGCGCGCTCCCCTGCCGGCGATGGAGAAGAAGAATGCTCCGGCGGCCGTCGCCCCCGAGCCCGTCGCCTCTGAGCCCGTCGCCTCCGAGCCCATCGCCTCCGAGCCCTTCGCATCCGAGCCTGTCGCCGCCGAGCCCATCGCATCCGAGGCCGTCGCCGCCGAGCCCGTCGCCTCCGAGGGCGGCGCATCCAACCGCGGCGCCTCCATGAACTGGGCCTCTCTTAAGGGTGACGGACCACTTCACAAGATTGGCGACTGCTTACTGGTGAACGAGGAGTACGTGGACACCTACTCTGCTTTGAGGCAAGTTTGTACAAATTGGCGCTCAGATTTACCTGAGCCCGATGTGCACCTGCACGAATGGATCATGGTAGAACACGCCCTTCCACGTGCCGCTGAGTTCTCCTTCCTCCAGCTCTGCACATCCCGCTACGTCACCATCGATCTAACAGAAGTTCATGTAAGGTTCAAATTCCTCCATATCTATAGAGTTAATCTATTTTTATTTTCAATCGTAAATATCTTAGTGCTGAATGTTATCTTCATCAATATATTTTAGATACTACTTCGTCGGCTTTTGCCGTGGCGTCATCGTGCTTTCCCAGAAGAACCCACCGCACAAGATACGGCTTCTGAACCCACTCACAAAGACATCGAACACTATGTTTGAGGCGCAGATGCCATCTGTTATTGTGGAGTCAGTCGCTGTAATGAAGTCCCCGACTATGGTCTTTGTTTGCACAGGTTACCCCATGGAAATTGCTTGGGTCGATGAGAACACTCCAACTAAGGATATAGATGAAGATTGGAGAGAAGGAAGATTTTCTATTGAGCACCATTCTCTGCATTGCATTACCCCGTTCAATGGTGAATTGTATGTAATAGCTGTGAACAATTTTGAGGTCGGAACATTAGTGTGCACCAACAATGTCCAGTTGGAGCAGCGCGTGAGCACTGTCAATATGGAGACACTATTTTCATTTCCAGAACTTGGAAATGATTCCAAGTTCTACCTTGTGAAGTCGGATGGTGATCTGCTGCTTGTGTTGTTGGGCGGCAGCATTGGCAACAGGCATTTGGAGGAAGGTCAACCATTGGTGTACCGTGTGGACACTGAGAGCCGCTCTCTCCATGCCGTCAGTAACATTGGAAGTCGTGCCTTCTTCGTCAATTATATCTGGTGTATCTCCGTCGACCCCAGAGTGCACCCAACAGTTCGACCTGGCTGCATCTACTATGTGGATTTGGGTTATATCAGAGAGTACTTTGATGATAGAAAGGCCTGGGATGAGTGGCCATGACATGTGGATAGATTAGGATACGACATTCTGGAAAATGAACAAAGGCCATACCGTTTGGAGGATGTATTGGCTGCACACTGCAGACGGAAGGAGTTTAGTGAATATTTCCTTCATCTCATGGAATGTAGCGACGACAAAATATATGATGAAGAATGAAGAACAGATTCATTCATCCTGGGGTATCCTAATCTTCATGTTGGCCATACATTGTGTCTTGTATTATTTTCAGCTTAGTTTGTCGTGAACATTAACATCATTATTGGCTGCTTTTGGCTGCTGTATGTAGTTTATGTATTATACTTAGTTTTCTAGATTTATTATGCTGCTGTGAATTTATCCTATACTAGCTTCTAGATTTGTTACCATATTGGGCAAAAAACAAGGGCCAAAAGGCAACAATTATTGAAGAAAGACAGAAATAGAAGCTTCTCTAGATTTGATACTAATTTGGTGAAAAGAGACAGAACTGTTACAGAGAGAGGGGGGAAAAAGGCGCTCTGAAAAATGCCAATTTGGGCCGAGAGAGACAGAACCGAGCTCTCATGTAAAACCAAACGCGGTCTCGTCCTGTCCCACGCGGTCCCTTTCTACCAGCCCCACGCGACGCGGTCTCATCCTATCCCACGTGGTCCCTTTCTACCAGCCCCACGCGATGTGGCCCCACACGACGCGGCCCCACATGTCAGCACGGAACGGTCAACTAAACGGAAATCCTCCCGTCCGAGCTCCTTCTGAGGGTTTCAGACAAGGGCTTGGGGAAAACTGAGGAAAAACTAAGGAGCTGGGGAAAACTGAGTACAACTAAGGACCTGAGGGCACGAAAATAGAAATCCCTAGATGTTATCTTGGGTATGGATTGGATGACTACCTATGGAGGAGTCATAGATTGTGTGAATAGAGCAATTACACTCACCACCCTAGAAGGAAAGAGAATTAGATACAGGTCCCCGTTGGAGTTTAAGGATATTAGGCTAAACAATCTTGAGGGGGTTAGCCTAGAGGAAGTGCCCATAGTAAAAGAGTATCCAGACGTTTTTCCTGATGAGTTACCAGGAATGGCACCGGATAGAGATGTAGAGTTTCTCATTGATTTGCTACCAGGCACTGGTCCAATAGCAAAGAGACCTTACCCCATGTCCACTGATGAGTTGAACTAACTCAAGAAGCAACTAGAGGAATAGTTAGGAAAGGGATTCATTAGAGAGAGTTCATCCTCATGGGGAGCACCAGTCCTGTTTGCTGAGAAGAAGGACAAAAGTCAGCGGTTAGTTATGGACTACCGTTCGCTGAATGAAGTGACAATCAAAAACAAGTATCCACTACCAAGGATCAATGACTTGTTTGACCAGTTGGAAGGAGCAAGTGTGTTTTCCAAGATCGATCTTAGGTCTGGATATTTCCATCTCAAAATTAGGGAACATGATATTCCAAAAACAGCCTTTGTCACTAGATATGGTTCGTATGAGTATACGGTGATGCCGTTTGGTTTAACCAATGCACCATCATAAGTCATGAACATGATGAACAAAGTGTTTATGGAATTTCTGGATAAGTTTGTCGTTGTCTTCATTGACGACATACTAATTTATTCCAAGAGCAATGAAGAACATGAAACACATCTTCATGTGATATTAGAGAAGCTTCGAGAGCACAAACTGTATGCTAAGTTCAGCAAATGTGAATTTTGGCTCAGCAAAGTAGGTTTCCTTGGACACATTGTAACCAAGGAGGGAATTGCAGTTGACCCAGCCAAAGTGACTGCAGTGACAGAATGGGAACCACCCAAAAATGTTGGAGAGATTCATAGTTTCTTAGGATTGGCCGGATATTACCGGAGGTTCATCGAGAACTTTTCAAAGATAGCCAAACCAATGATTGAGTTATTGAAGAAGGACAATAAATTTGAGTGGACTGAAGGATGTGAGAATAGCTTTCAAGAATTGAAGAAAAGATTGGTGTCTGCACCTGTTCTGTGCTTACCTGATCTGGAGAAAGAATTCCAAGTGTACTGTGATGCTTCACGTCAAGGACTAGGAAGTGTGTTGATGCAAGGAGGCAAAGTGGCAACATATGCCTCTAGACAACTCAAGAAACATGAAACCAACTATCCTACACATGACCTTCAGTTAGCTTTAGTAGTTCATGCTTTGAAGACATGGAGACATTATCTGATGGGAAAGCGATGTGAAGTCTTCAATGACCACAAAAGTCTGAAATTCATCTTTACTCAGAAGGACCTGAACATGAGACAAAGAAGATGGCTAGAACTCATCAAGGATTATGAGCTGAGTTTGCAATACCATCCTGGTAAAGCAAACGTTGTGGCTGATGCCTTGAGTCGTAAGGCCTATGTGAATTGTCTATCGACAGAAGAGTTACTAGAAGATCTGTGTAAGGGATTGAGAGACCTCAGCTTGGAAGTAGTACCGAAAGGATACCTAGCCTCACTAGTAGTACAACCAACACTGATGGACAAAATATGGGAAGCTCAGAAAGGAGACAAGGAGTTAGAGAAAATCAGGGACGCCCTGAAGGAAGGAAAAGCTAATGGCTTTAGTGAAGATGAGCAACGAACCATCTGGTTTGAGAAACGTATCTATGTAGCCAATGATCCTGATCTTAGAAAGCTGATATTCTAAGAAGCCCATGATACACCTTATTCCATTCATCCTAGAAAAACCAAGATGTATATGGATGTGACAAAGAGATTCTAGTGGAACAATATGAAGCGAGACATCGCCGAATACATAGCCAAATGTGATGTATGTAGCAGAGTAAAAGTTGAACATCAGAAACCCACAGGACTACTTCAGCCATTGAAAGTACCTGACTGGAAATGGGATCAGACTGGTATGGACTTTATCACTGGACTACCCTAAACAAAATCAGGGTATGATTCTATTTGGGTAGTAGTTGATCGTTTGACAAAGATAGCTCACTTTATACCAGTGAAGACCACCTACACTAGTGCCAAGTTGGCTGATATCAACATGAAGAGGATTGTGTGCCTTCATGGTGTTCCAAAGAGTATTGTGTCTGATAGAGGTACCCATTTTACTTCACATTTCTGGAAGCAACTTCATGAATCCTTGGGAACTAGGCTGGAATTCAGCACAACATTTCACCCACAAATAGATGGTCAAACTGAGAGAGTAAACCAGATCTTGGAGGATATACTGAGAGCATGTGCCTTAGACTATGGATCTAGCTGGGATGATAACTTGCCTTACCCAGAGTTTTCCTACAACAACAGTTACCAAGCTAGTATTGAGATGGCACCATTTGAAGCTTTGTATGGGAAGAAGTGTACTACACCTTTACTGTGGAGTGGTGTAGGAGAATGAAGTTTCTTTGGACCTGACATTATCCAAGAGGCAGAAGAAAAGGTTAGACTGATCAAAGATAGATTGAAGATAGCCCAATCTTGACAGAAGAGCTACGTGGATAACAAGTGTAGAGACATCACTTATGAAGTAGGAGATAGATCCTATCTCAGAGTATCACCTCTTCGAGGAGTCAAGAGATTTGGAATCAAGGGAAAGTTAGCACCATGATTCATACACCCATTCGAAGTCTTGTCCCGCAAAGGAGAAGTGGCATATGAATTGGAACTACCTGAGATTCTTTCAGCAGTGCACAACGTGTTTCACGTCAGTTAGTTAAACAAATGCCATCCTGAGATGTCATAAACCCCGTTGAGAGATATCATACCCCTCTAGAAAGTGATTTGACCTACGAGTAGAAACCCATCAAGATATTGGAAATAACGGAAAGAAATACCCGCACTAAAACCATCAAGTTCTGCAAGGTGCAGTGGAGTCACCACACCAAGGAAGAAGCTACTTGGGAGCGAGAAGAAAATCTTCGAGAACATCACCCTCACCTATTTGCTAGCCTTACCGAAGCACAAGGGTGAGCATCATCTTAAGAGGGTTAGTATGTAACATCCCAAGTTTTTAAATTCAAATTCAGCATGCATTCATACTCATCATTGCCTATTTGAAATAAATTTTGAACCAAAGATTCAAAAATCGGAAGGTTGCTTTTTAAAAATAAGCCTTAAAGCTTATGTGAGCCAAAATGAGTTTTCAAAAAAATAAATTTAAATAGAAGTACACCAATGAGTACATTTTAGGGTTTCCAAACACCCTGAGGTGTTATTCAAATTTTACCAATTCAAAAGTTTTGTTTTCAAATATTTTTGAACCTCAAATATCAAATAAACCAAAACAGAAAATAGAAAAAAAAAGGAGTAGAACAAAAAAAAAGAGTAGGGCAGCCTTTTGGGCCAGCCTGGGGTAATAGCCCAGCTGCAGCCCGGCCACCCCGCATACCCCTTTCCCCTCTCTTTTCTTTTTTTCGAATTTTATTTCCCCGCTGACAGGTGGGACCACCCTGTTAGGGTCGTCCCGAACCTCTGTCCCGCTTCTCCCGTGCGCACGACCCCCACCTCCCCACTTCCCCCGCTCTCTCCCGAGCCTCAATGGCCTCTCCGACCCTCCCTATAAGATCCCCAGACTCCCCTCTCTCCTCACCCTTTTCCTCCATGCAAAAAACGCTGCCAGGCTGCAGAATTTTAATGCTGGAGTCCGCCATTCTGCCGCAGCACGAGCTCAAATTCGGCTAACCACAGTGACCATGCGTCCCCCTCTGGTCTCACCCTTTTCCCCCTCTCTTTAGCACATCATCTGACACCTTCGGCCCCCTCTTTCTCGCCGAAAATTAGCGCAGACATCATCCCAGTGACCTCTAGCCGCCCTTCTGTGTCTCTGTAGGATGCAAGCGATGACACCGACCACACCCTCGACCTCGCCGTGTTCTTCTGCACCCCGTCCACGCCTCCTCTTCACCGACGATCACCGGAACGCTCGCCATCACCGACACCCGTGCCGCACCTTGCCACCGATGACCCAAACCCTAGCCCCATGGTGAGCTACCTTCTCCCTCCTTTCACAGCCGTTGGATCGAGAACGTAGGTTCAGGATTAGAACCCCTCTCCCAAATTGGTATCAGCCACTAGCGTTGTTCCACATCGCGGTCCAGTCAGCACCAGTCAAACCCCCAGTCAAATTTGATTTTAAATTTGAATTTCAAATTCCTGTTTGTATCCAGATCTTGTAAAATGCATAGAAAATAATCTACAACTGCAAAAATTGTAAATTTTATATCCCTGGAATCCTAAAAATGTGTAGAATCCAAATATGCAAAAACATTATATGGTTACTGTATAAAATTGTGAAATGAATTTCAAATGGCATTAAATTCCTATTTGTGACGCCCCAAAATCGGCACCTTGCAGATGATAGCGCTTCTGCCACAATCCGCACGATGTCGCTTTGGTAACGCACCACCAAGCGCCTCGTGCGCGTTGGAGCGTGCACGCGATGCGGGTGGAATCGAGTAGCAACAGTTAGACAAGTTCACGATGGAACCCACAAAAGAATATAATATAACCACGAAGACTCCACGAGTCAAAATATCCAGATATACAATACAAAGATCCAAATCATACATAAAGCAAATAGCATCCGAGTACGGACAAGAATACAAATGGGCCTAAGAGGCCTGAAGATAAACGATGGCGTCCAAACCCTGCCCAGGCCAAGCCGGAAGGGTAACCTTGCTAACGTCGGCGCTCCCATACCTGTGAACAGCGTCGGGCCAATGGTTGCCGAACAAGGAGGGAGAAAGAGAAAAAGGAAAAAAAAACGAGGGTGAGTACCAAGGCACGTACTCGCGAGACTGGAATTCAGCTGTGCTCGCCTACAGGCTATATGGTGGACTTAGCGGCAACAAAAGTAATACTACAGAGACACTACAACTTTCGTCTAAATAGAATAAGATAAGAGAGTGCATAGAAGTAACCAACTAGATACTAGCACCAAACATAACCCAGCCGATGAATCACCTCCTCGTGACCAAACAAAGAAGCAAGTATCAAAGGCACTCACACGGTTACCAAGTTTTATTGCAGGTTTATTGTTGTAGTTGTGCTAGCTTACTACACAAGTTTATTAGTATTGAAATAGCAGGTGCAAGTTGTTCTATGATCGAGTAGTACAGCTCCAAGTCGTCCATAATCGCGGACACAGCTTTTCGAAAAGATTTAACCCTGCAGGGGTGCCCAAATGTACCCAAACGCACGATCAATCCTTTAGGCAGGTCTCGCACCCTTAATAAAAACAGGTGCGCCATCAGGATAGTCACGACTCGCACTCTCCTTCACTACAAACAAGTCCAGGAAGCCACCTAACCAAGTTGAACCCGTATCGAGAGTCCGGCCGAATCTCCGAGACGGACCTAGTTGTTTGTGTCTACGGCTTCCGAGGCCCGGCTCCACTCTGGGGAGACGACCCGCTTCAGCAGCGATAAACGCACGTACCACATCCTATGCGTGCATGCAGAAGCAAAACAAGGGGTTACAAGGCACTCTTGGGCTTCCCCCAAAATAAATCGGACCGTTAAGATACAAGAGCTGCATGCACACAAAACCCAAATGGAAAACCTCAAACTAGTTGTGGCCACTGGACAAGTGTGTAGATTCCGGCAGTGATCGAGGGGAGGCCCATAAACGTATCCACGTCTGGTTAGAGCGCTCAGTCTCAGAACAGTTCATGCGATCTCGGGGTCCTAGGGGACACAAGTGAGCCGTCGTAAAACTGGCAAAATGACTCACCGATGCCTCTGCTTAATTCAATTTTAAGTATTAACAATAAAGTAAGCCATGAGTGTTTCCAACAACATATATCCTTAAAGTAGAGCATGTGATAACTATCCCAACCCAATAAGATAAAACAAATCGAACAACCTGAAGATGCCTACGACTCGCAAGGCCAACTCGAACAACAAGCACACAGGGTAATAGGATTTATGGATGGTTCTATGGCTTTGCTTTGGATAAACAAGTGGATAGGACACGTGACTTGAACAAAAGCATCGCGACACAAGGCTAGAATATAGAGCTAGCGAGAGCCAAAGTATTAAATGGGTAGAGAGAAAAGGGCTCGCCTGCAAAGAAGGTCGAAGAACACCCGAAGAACTTGCCGTTGCTCACATCACCACGAAGCGTCCTATCCGAGAAGAAGCAAAATGCTACAACAAACAACGGATGCAAAACTTACTTCTACGGCAAAAGAATCGGCATGAGCATGTGAAGGCATGCATGACATGGCAATTATGATACAATGCAACTTATCCAAATTTAAGCGGAACCGGAATCCCGACACATACATATATGGTTCAAGTTGTTTTACTAACCGGCAATTTAAATATTGATTAGCATGGTAAAGACAAGATATAAGGTGATCTACACAAAATTAAATGAAGTGGGGAAACATTATAAGCATTTCCCAAAATACTCCATATGTTATTAATAGGTGTGATGCAAATTACCATGCCACGACATGATGCAAGATGCAAACAGTAGCATGGATGGCATATTCAGATTCTATGCATTTTCTGAACAATTTTCATATATAAAACATTTTGTTTCGAGTTACAGATAAAAAAGATATGAATTTTGCAAGATAAACATATTTGCAGCAATTTTCAGGAAACAGATAAAAGGTCAGGTTTTTCTCACCCAAACACAACCCAGCTCGGGTCACTGACCGGCGGGGCCAAGGGATGATTGGGCGCTGACTAGGAGGAGCTACTGCGCTGGCGCAGACAGAGGCTGACGAATGGGCCCTTGCTGTCAGATAAATTCAACAAAAAGAGTGGCGTAATTACGCCGGAGCTGGGTTTCGAACTCGGGATCTGCTGAGAATGGACAAGGACTGAACCAGTTGGTCTGCTGATCGCATTTGAAGAAATCAGGAAGCAAAAGCTTTAAGAGCTGTGAAAGGGAAGTCCTTTATCTGACGAAACTGAACGCGAACAGCGTGTTCGCTGCATACGAGCAGATACGCGGACGGAGGAGGTCGGGGACGCCCGCGACGGAGCAGGACTTGGCGAGGGCGTCGGCTTACAGGCGGAGCTTGGCCTTGGCGTTGGTGATGCGGATGCAATGACGAGCCGACGCGGTCGACGACGGGATCTCAGAGGCGATCTTGGCTGCACTTGTCGGAGCGACGAACAACGACGGATGCGGACGTGGGCCTGCGTGCAAGCTCGAGACCGAGCTCGTTCATGGAGAAGACGTTACAGGCGAGGACAGATACAACGATTTGGTGATGGATAAGCCTCGGGGATGGAGGAGAAAGGAAGCGGGGATCACCTGGAGAACACGTTCAATGAAAAGGAGTAAAAAGATGGGCTTGTTGCCTGCTACAAGGATTTGATCCAACGATGTACTGAACTGGAACCAACTGCATGCATGCTAGTAGGAATCACATGCAGACGAGACTGGACGGAGCGCGCGGAGGATGAACTTGAGCGAGGAACCGGCCGGCAGAGACGATGACCGGCGATGGAAGGAGGTGCTCGGGTAGCAAAGCTGGGCACTTGACGAAGCGGAAGCTGCAGAGGGCGACGACATGAGCAGGGCGAGGACGAGCAGGATGCGAGCGCGTTGTAGAGGGTCGAAGATGACGGCCTGGCGGAGACTTGCGCACACGCGCGCGTAGAGCAGGAGCGTGTCGGAGTCGTGCTTGAAGATGAGATGCAGGGCGCCGGGGGCTTGGGGCAGCACGACGTCCGGGACGAGGACGGACACGGAGATGAGGGAGCCGGGCAGCAGCTTGTGCGCGTGGTCGCGCTCGCCGGACAGGAACGTGCTGATGCACGGAGGAGATTCACCGGGGAGAGGAGCGTAGGAGCATCGCGAGAGCGAGTGAGCCGAGAGAGAGGGAAAAGAGAGCGGCGGCGGAGGGAGTAGGTGAGCTAGGGTTGCAGAGGTGCAGGTTATAAGGAGGGATCACGCTGGGACAGCCGTCCCATCCATCAGGTTGTCGACGTGGATGCCATGGATGTGCTGCCGTACAGAAAAGAAAGCGACAGAAGGAGGGAACGAGAGGGCAAGCGGGCTTTGGGCTGGAAGAAAATGGCTAGAAGGAGGAGTCGGCCCTTTAACTCGAATTTTTCAGATTTTTGCAAAGATAAAAGGAACAAAGATAGACGGAAGTTTGAAAGATTTGAAACCAAATTTAAACAATTTGAATTTAGAAAATCTTATAGTTGTTGGAAACAAGATTTCCAACATAAATCAAAATACTTTAATTACTGAAGTTTAGAGCTTCAGTTAGAATAAAGAATATAAGAGGGAGGTTATTATACAACCATACAAGAAAAAAAAATTGAATAGACTTTAATAAAAATAATTTTGTTTGACAAAACATGCAAGGTGATAGATGCATGAGGATGCATGACATCATAATGACGCGAAAAACAAAAGAACAAACAATTATCTAATTGGGGAATTTTCTGGGTCGTTACACTATTTGCACCAAATAATTCATAGATATTGTTCTGCACATCCAAATTATACAATTTGCTAGTCTATGGAATCCTCTGGACCTGTAGAACTTATTAGAACTAGAAAACACCAAACTTGTTATGTGCACAAACTTGGTGCACTCAAATTCATGCAAACTACTGTTTTGCTCATAAATTGTTTTCTAAAAAATGTTTTTTGAACGAAACCAATTGTAGTATCTTTGTTTTACAGTACCCTAACCTGTAGGTTCAAAATGGAATTTTCTCAAAACTTTTTCAAACCAAAATTATTTATGAAGGCATTTGGCCCTATTTTAAAATGCCTAAAATACCCCTAATGCTTATTAAATACTTGAAAAGCTACCCCAACCTCACACATGTACGCAAAACATCAGAGAACCATATATGCAACATTTTCACACAAAATAATGTGTGTGAAATTAATTGGCCATATGCATGCATGCATACATGTCTATGATTGCCATTTGGAACTTGTGTGTTTATTTCTTGTATCTATGCTTGTTTAGATTGTGAGGAGGAGCTGAGCTACAGTTGTGATTGTTGTGAGTGTGCTGATTGTGGCCAAGGCAAGTGACACACATTCTTGTACCAATTTTTACTACTGCATTAGTGTTTTTAGTAGTATGCATGATAGGTGGAATATCAACTATTTTACAAAGTGCTTAGATCCTAGTAGTGAGTAGCCATCCATCAAACCCCACATGTTAGGATGCTAAATTACTTTGAAATTTGATGCCAAAGGTATGATCACTTTTGTTAAAGTTTCTTTATGAATAATTAAGAACTTCAACTAAAATGAATCACTTGGGTGGATTGGTTTGTTGATGGAGGTGATGTTGAGTGGCTCCTAGGGCTACACGCCTTGCAGAGGGTGTAGTGGACCCTGGGAGTTCACTTGTGGATGATCACTCAGGATTAAAGAGATTACCATGTCTTCTGTGTTCAGTGTACTTCCAGTGCAGCCTTATGACATTATGGGCTCTGTCTTGACTAATTAGGTTGTGAGGGTTCCACTTGTGAGCAAGACATGAGGTGGTAGCAGAATTGTAGGTGGGAACGGGTCTTGCTAGTATGGTTGATCACTCCATGTGAAAGGTCTTGTCTCATTCTTCTCTTTGGGTAGAATGAGTCTTAAGGTGAAAGTGCACAACCCCTGTAGGGTGTAAAACTAATCGATGAGCCGTGTCCCCGGTTATGGACAATTTGAGTCTCTAGACATGGAATGTACAGAAGAATCTCATCACGGTTTCTGAATGATTAAAATTTTGTCTAGAAACCCCTAGGATAGGGGCTCAGGGCCATTCAGTCCGAGGGGTGGTGGTTTCTGTTGTTCCGACTTTGTTGAGTTTCGCCCAGTGCTACATAACTTGCAACTATGTAGTATTTGGGGGTTATTTTGACCCTTAAAGACTAAAATTTTGAAAGAAAGTTTTGAGAAGGAATAGTAGGATAAAATTGGCTTTACGCAAATTAGCCCAAGAGATCGACCAGCCAAATATCATGTAGTTAGTTCTCTCACAACAGCCACCAAATATGTGTCATTTGCCAGTACATCATTGTACTGACCCCCATTCATGGGGCTGCATATTCAAATGTGCAGGTTATTCTAAGGAGGAGTAATTGATAGGATTTCGAGTCTACATTCCAACATGTCTGCCTGTGGTGCATGGTGAAGATGGAGGCTCATTGCCACTTTAGTTTTTGTTGTGTTTATGCTATGTTGAACTCTGTCATTTGAGCTAGTCCATGGGGCTAAGCTAGTTTGTAAGGTTTTAAAGACTTGTGTATCTGGATCTGTGTTGTAATCTTTGATACTTTGCAATGAATACTATATTTTGTTCTGTGGTGCTATCAGTGATCCAGGGAATAGCACTTAACACAGGTGTTCCACCTTAGTTCAAAGGTGGGGTGTTACAGGAGGTAATCGGTTTCTCTGCGGCCCCTTACCATGCGGCTTGCTAACTGACAATATTGGGATGGCATCGTCCCTGTTACGAGCGTTTCTCCTTCAAATCTCAATAGATCCGGTGACGAGGATTAACTCGGCAAATGTCCTAGATTAAGGACTTGAGATCAGGGAAAGAGGGCATTGGATGAACTCGAAGGTAAAGACTCGGACAAACAAGGCGAAACTTGGTGTGTGCTTAAGAACATGCTTGTAATTAATTGGCTCAATCTAAATCTGTCCTTGGCCGACCTCTCCTGGCCTCTATTTATAGGTGGACAGGTCCCGAGGAACCGGTTGGATTCGATACAAATTCGTTTGTACAATGCAGGTTACAATATGATCTCGTATTTCGACACTAACTATGCCTGAGCCTAACCTTTATGGGCTACTACCTGAACAGGCCCCAGGGGTACTAAGATCATGGGCCTTGGTAGTCATACCCTTATCAGTTGCCCCCGAGATTCTACCAGAATCATAGATTCGGGTTTGAATCTCAAATCTTCAAATCTTCGACTTGTAATCTTCGGCTAGATCAATCTTCAGTCTTCTTTTGCTTTCTTAATTTCATTCAATGTTTCAATGTTTCACATTCCTAAATTTTCGTGGGGGTTTTGGTTAACAAGCCTGGTGCTTCTGATGGATCAGGAAACCAGTTAATTGCATGGGCAAAATACTTGCTACCTACTTCAAACCCAAGTCCCCAGACTCGAATTCGGTACCTGGTGCAACCCAGCTTTTTTCCGCATTTAGGACTTACAAAAATATGGATTCCAGTATTTCTAAGGGTACCCAGTGCGTCCATCGGTATTTTCTTCATATCATGGATATGGGAATTTACTAGCATAGCGCATTCATATGCGTATACTAGGCCATGCAGGACGGATCCTAAGGTCTAACATTCATGATCTTTGCGACCACGGCATTCAAGCATGCTATCACGGCGAACGCGGCTTGAGAATCAAATTTTTATTGAGATCCTTGTTTGGTTGTTTCAGTGCTCGAAATCATCGGGTTGCTTTCTCAACTAGTCGTGAATCCCTCCCGATGGGAGTGAAATGTCGAGTTTATTATCTGGTGCTTGCCACCGATGATGAAGTCAATTTTTACTCCTGCATTGGAGCCGATATTTCCATCTTCATCGGGTGCATGACCAGCACTCCCGATGGGAGTAGCCCCCGAGGCTATAGTCAAATATTTTATTCGAGTATAGGATCAGAAGTGTTCTTCTTCTTTCAATTTTTCCAATACGACCTGCAAAAAGTATTTTATCTTTCTAATTATTTCTTCCTTCATTATCTTCTTGAGGTTTGCGCGTTCAGCACTCCTGATGGGAGTAGCCCCCGAGGCTATAATGGGGTGCTTGCAGCTGATTATAGGCTCAAAGTCTTTTTTTTCATTTTCACGATTTATTCTTCAAAAAATACTTGTAACTTATTGTAGCAATCCCGAAATCATCTTCCTTCCCTTTGTCTAATAGCTTTTGCTCACCCGCGGAAGTAAAACCTTACTTAGGCTCATCATTGTACTGTCATTAAAATACTAGGCCCTTCTCTTTTGATATTCCGGCCCAAAGCCCATCTCAATTAGCTATAAAATAGGAATCCTCTGGTACTCTTTTTAACCCTAAATCCATTTACTGTTATTTTTCACCGTCGTATCGTCTTCTATTCCATCTCCCTAGGGTTTCTTCTCTCATCCTGCTAACCAAACTCATTATTGCCATGACCAATGTTGGTGCTACCAGTCTTGGCAATGTCAAAGTAGTAGAAAAGCGTGATCTTGGCCGCCCCTGAGGAAGCAAAAACAAACCCAAATCCATCGGTATTGTTGCTGCATCATCAAGCGCTGCCCCAGTCGTCCCATTGGAAGTAAAAACAAAAAATCCTCTGCAACGACGACAGATTCTGTTGATCACCTCAATGTATGTGTTGCTCAGCACACCTCGCCATTACCATTTTCAAGCAATTTGTTCTCCTTCTTGTCGTTCGCTGGTCCACAATGCCATCAACAGCAATGTCTTACACGGAAATTCACGGAGTTCATGGATGGTCGTGAGCTTCGTGTAGCTGTGCTTCGAGAGACATCCAGCAGCGCGCCACCATATGAGTTGGAGGTATATTATGATGGTATAGGAGATGCTTTCTTCAGAGGTGGATGGGATCAATTTGCTGAAGACCATGATCTACATCAAGGCTGGATCTTGATGTTCAATTATCACTCTGGACTGCCAAGTTCAACGTCAAGATCTTTGATGGCACGCTTTTTCATTGGGCGATGATTCTGAGTCTTGCTTCGTTTCTCCAAGCCAATAGATTTATTTGTGTTTACCACGATAGTCTCCCAAACTTGAAAATATTGATATACTTCATTTGTTCCTCTGGGGCAAGCCCCCAAGTATCTTTCCTCACGACATAATCTTTTCTTTATTAAATAAAATAAATATACAAGCAAACCCAACAAACCCGACATGTGGCCTGTGTTCTAGGTTTAGAGGGGCTGAACTCAAAGAATAAAAACATCGACTCGATTGAATGGGCTGAAAAGCCTGCTATATGTGATTTCTACGCGTACAACCTCCGCAATTGCTCAGCGTTCCATGGGTTGCCTTCATCCTTGCCAGTCTTCTTGTCCTGAAGCCGATACGCTCCTCCAGGTATTACCTCTTTAATGATGTAAGGCCCCAGCCATGGTGATTCTAATTTACCATGACCGTCCTACTTTAAATGCAACACGAGATCTCCCACCACAAAAGAACAAGGTCATACTCGTGTGCTATGATAGTTTCTCAGATTCTGTTGATATTGCGTGGATCTGGCCACCATAGCATCTCTTGCTTCATCTAATGCATTGACATCGTCTTGAAGTGCTTCATTGGAAGTGCTCTCATTGTAACTCGCAACTCATGGAGCCTCATGAGTAATTACGACTAGAAGCACGGCTTCTGCGCCATGGACCAGAAAGAAAGGCGTCTCTTGGGTTTCTGCGTTTGGAGTGGTTCTGAGTACGAAGGGTAACTCATCTACCCACGCGCATTTTGCTTTCTCAGGGATGCCAGCAGCCTCTTCTTTATTCCATTGCATATGAGGCCATTGGCTTTCTCGACTTGTCCGTTCGTCTTTGGGTGTGCTACAGATGCAAATTTTAATTTGATCCCCATGCTTTCGCAGTAGTTTTTGAACTCCTTTGATGTGAAATTTGTCCCATTCTATGTGATGATACTGTGTGGCGCCCCAAAGTGGAATATTATTGACTTGATGAAATTGATTGTTGTTGTGGAATCTTGTGTAGTTACTGGGGCTGCTTCTACCCACTTGGTGAACTTATCGACTGCAACCAGCATATAAACATGTCCTCCTGGCCAAGATATGTAGTTTTCCCACCATATCTAAACCCCATTGTGCAAACGGCCAGGACAAGGGTATTAGCTGGAGTTCGGTTGCTGGTGCGTGAGGTCTAGATGCGAATCTTTGGCAAGCTTCACATCACCTCACGGTGTCTTCTGCATCTTCTACTGCTATTAACTAGTAAAATCCTACTCAAAAAGTTTTGGCTGCTATAGCTCTGCTGCTAGCATGATGACCACACACTCCCGCATGGATGTCATTTAATATGGTTTGTCCTTCTTGAGGGGTGACACATCTTTGTAAAACTCCATATATGCTTTTCTTGTATAGCTTCCCCTGTACTATGACAAATGCCTTGGATCGTCGCTGACGAGGGTATGCCCTTCGGGTACCCACGGATTAGTATACCGGGTCCGGCCCATTATGGAGGTGGACTGGAACAAGGACTCGAAGATGACTTGGAGACGAAGAAGGAAGGTTCTAATCCGTATTCGACTAGACACTTGTAAAACCTTAGCCCGGTTGCATATATAAAGCCAGGCAGGGGCGCCCCTAGAGGGACAACTTAGACATCAGACAATCTCATAGACATTGAATATCATAGACAAGCAATATCTCGACTAGACAAGATAGATTAGACATAGACTAGACACAATATTCCGCCTACGGCGGCACCATGTAAACACCATTGTGATTATCTACTAGATTGCTAGCAGGATGTAGCGATCCTCCACCGCGGGGACGTGAACCTGGGTACATCGTGTGCCAATCTCGATCCCGGAATCTCTAGTCGTTGCTCTTCCCCCGATCCTAAGTCCTTCATCTAGGACATTTGTCGAGTTAACCCTCGTCAATTGGCGCCGACCGTGGGGATCACGGCGACTGGATTTTGTTATCTGGGCGGGATCCTTCAACTCTTCCATCGGCGATATCAGCAAAAAAATTCTATGTCGCGATCAAATACATGTGCATCAGCAGTCTATAGCAGCGCATCAGCAACTGTTTGGACAATTCAGAAGGAAATATTTCGACTACTTCGTCTTCAACATCGTCGACTACATCTACGTCAACTGCGGCTTGCCACGCTCGGGGCTCACCGTCGTACACTCGCGCAAACTATCGGCAACGCTCGGGGGCTCAACATCAACTCGCCTCAAAGTGCAGAAAATCACGCTCAAGAACTGCGATTTCGTCGACATCAGGAACGCGACGATCCCAACAGCGCTCGGGGGCTCGACGACAACTTCGCCTCCGATCGTAGATACGATTCTACGACAACAACTCGAATACGTCATCGTCGACTACGCCGCGCCGACTACGCCGCACCGATAAAAGCTAAGTTCTCCGCTTCCAAGAAGTCAATTATTATTTAATTTCGTCGCACCCAACACTCGGGGGCTCCGCTATGAACAATCATCCTGCATATCATTGACTTCAAAAAAAAATTGTGAAAGCCCTAGTAGCTAGCTGGCGTTCCTTGTCGAATACTTGTCAATTTAGTTTACAGTCGCATGAAGCTCGACTAACGGTTGACAAGGCCAAAATCTTGGGCGTCAGGCTAACGAAAAGGCTTAGCAAGTATCTTGAAAATCAAATGCGGCACACGCATCGATTTACGTATGACCTGAGTAGCTGATCAAGCCATGAAGTGCATCAGACTAACGAAAGGGTCTTACGTACGAGCAAAAAAATTGCATAAAAAACATTGAGTTTTTATTTTACATACTACATCATCATCATTACAATATGCAAACACAATATTTCTTCGAGAGACAAAGTATTTCACAATTATTCATATTTTCTGCAGGAGTCGACAAATTTATCAAGACCTCCAACAGGAGTCAAACTTCATCGAGTAGTACAACTTGAGTCTATGCCCGGCTACAAGTACCCGAACATAGACTCGGGGGCTACTCCCATCGGGAGCACTGCCGCGCACCCGATAGAAATAAAATTTCAAGGAATAACTCGACAAGAAGAGAAGAAGAATAAATTTGAGCCTATGATCGACTACAAGTATCCGACCATAGCCTCAGGGGCTACTCCCATCGGGAGCGCTGGTCGCGCACCCAATGAAGAATTACTTCGAGAAGAACGATGAAGAATTACTTCGAGAAGAACGAGGAAGAAAATTTCGAGTCCATGGACTCGAAATTTTCTCCCATCGGGAGCACGGATTCAAGAACCCGATGATTTCGGCCATTGCATTTGAAGTAGAAGAATTGAAGAAATCAAAGATTGAAGAAGTCGAAGATTTCAAGAAGTCAAAGTTTGAAGAAGTCGAAGAAGTCAAATGATTGAAGTTTTGGAGACTCAACCCGAGTCTGCAACTCGAATTGAGTCTCGGGGGCTACTGACGAGGGTATGCCCTTCGGGTACCCACGGATTAGTATACCGGGTCCGGCCCATTATGGAGGTGGACTGGAACAAGGACTCGAAGATGACTTGGAGACGAAGAAGGAAGGTTCTAATCCGTATTCGACTAGACACTTGTAAAACCTTAGCCCGGTTGCATATATAAAGCCAGGCAGGGGCGCCCCTAGAGGGACAACTTAGACATCAGACAATCTCATAGACATTGAATATCATAGACAAGCAATATCTCGACTAGACAAGATAGATTAGACATAGACTAGACACAATATTCCGCCTACGGCGGCACCATGTAAACACCATTGTGATTATCTACTAGATTGCTAGCAGGATGTAGCGATCCTCCACCGCGGGGACGTGAACCTGGGTACATCGTGTGCCAATCTCGATCCCAGAATCTCTAGTCATTGCTCTTCCCCTGATCCTAAGTCCTTCATCTAGGACATTTGTCGAGTTAACCCTCGTCAGTCGCACTACCATCATGCTTCTATCACATCTTCGGGTAGAGTTTTATTTACCATGTACGCCAAATATTGTTGCATCCATGTAACCTCGACCATCCTGACCTCCTCTGTCACTGGGCCATCCTCTTGTACTGCTGCATCAGCCCCCAAGCCTGCTATTGTATGTTGTTTCACTTTGTTGGTGCATGAAGATTTCGTTTCTTTATTTGACTGCTCGATTATTTCTTCCCAGAAAACTCCTGGTGGTACTGGCAGGCACTGAGACCCGATACTTGCCAGAGTATCGGCTTCTTCATTACTCTATCTGCTGATGTGCGATACTTCACAACCATCAAAAGTTCCTTCCAAGTAATAAAACAAGTTTCTGCATGTTGTCATATTGTCGTTTATTGCATCACAATGATTCATTACCTGTTGTACCACTAGATTTGAGTCCCCAAAGATTTTTAAGCGAGTTGCGCCGCAAGCCTTGGCCAGCCTCATACCATGCACAAAGCTTCATATTTGGCTTCATTGTTTGATGCTTGCAGAAAACTCATCCACAGCACATATTTGAGTTTATCTCCTTGTGGCAAGATTAGCACTACTCTAGCTCTAGCTCCTTCAATTCTCTTGGATTCGTCAAAGTACATTGTCCAAACACTCGACAAATTAGGCGGTCCTATGTTCTGTAATTCTAGTCATTCCACTGTAACATCTGGCAAGATTTGAGATTTAATGGCTTTCCTTTTCACATATGTGATGTCCAGGGGGAATTTCTATTCCCCATAAGGAGACCCGCCCTGTTTCTTCCGGGTTATTCAATATATTTGACAGTGGTGCCTCATTGACCACTATGACTGGGTGGACCGCGAAGTAGTGTTGCAGTTTTCGTTTTGTTATGAACACACTGTACGTGAGCTTTTGATAGTACAGGTACCACTGCTTTGACGGTGAAAGTACCTCGCTTAGGAAATATACTGGTCACTGAACTCCATGTGCTTTTCCCTTTTCGCTGTGTTCGACTACTAGCACCGTGCTAACCACCTGATGTGTGGCAGCAATGTATAGCAGCAGTGGTTCTTTTTCAATAGGTGCGACCAACACTGGTGGTGTGGAGAGCATTCTTTTTAAATGTGCAAATGCTCTATCTTCTTACTCTGTCCACTCGAACTTTTTGTCTGACTTTTTCATGAGCGCATATAATGGTAAGGCTTTTTCACCCAGCCGTGCGACAAATCTACTCAATGCTGCTACTCGTCCCGCGAGTTGTTGTATTTGGTGTAACTTTGTTGGTTTTCCCATTGTCAATATCGCTTGAATTTTCTCTGGGTTTGCTTCTATTCCTCTTGCTGATACTAAGAATATGAGGAGTTGCCCTGCTGGGACACCAAAGGAGCATTTAGTCGGGTTTAATTTTAGTTTGTACCTATCCAGATTGTCGAAGGTTTCTCGTAGGTCGTCGATCAGAGTTTCCTTTTTCTTGTGGTTATCACCATGTCATCGATATATACTTGTATATTGCATTCTATTTGGCTCCCACGGCAGTTTTGCGTCATCCTCTGGTATGTTGCACCTGCTTTTTTCGAGCCGAAGGGCATGACTTGGTAACAGAAGACACCGTATGGTGTGATAAATGCTGTTTTTTCTTTGTCTTCCACTTTTAACTTTATCTGGTTGTAACCCGAATATGCATCCAAGAAGGAAAGCCTTGCACAACCTGCAGTTGAGTCAATTATTTGATCTATCCGGGGTAGCGGGAAGGGATCCTTTCGACAATGTTTATTGAGGGGCATGTAGTCTACGTAGACGCGGCGTACGTCTGTGTTTTTCTTTGGGATGATCACTGGGCTGGGCACCCAATTCGATGCTTTAATTTCTCAGATGAAGCCAGCGTTTTCCAGTCGATGAAGCTTAGCTGCTATTGCCATTCGTTTCATCTCGTCAAATCGTCGGAGAGGTTGCTTGACTGGCCGCGCCTTTGGATCCACATTTAGTGCGTGCTTGACAAGTTCTATGGGAACCCCTGACATGTCGGAAAGAGACCAGGCGAAGATTTCCCAGCGCTCAAAGAGGAACTCGATGAGCACGCTTTCTTATGCGGGGTCCAGATCCACTGCGATAGATGTTGTCTTTTCTGGGTACGTGGGGTGAACCCAAACTTTCTTGGAGTCTCGAGTAGAGTCGAAAGCTTGATCTGGCAGGGATCGACCTACATTGGGTAGCACATTGTGGTCAGTGTCTCCCTTGAGTCGTGCGTACTCCAATGTCATGTCAAAGATTTGTGCCATCTTGTGAAATTCCTTGTCACCGGCGTCTGAGACCTCAAAGTTTCCTTTTACCATGATGACTCCGTTTAGCCCTAGGATTTTCAAAACGAGATATGTGTAGTGGGGGATTGCCATAAACCGCACAAATGTTGGTCGCCCGAGGATTGCATGGTATTGTGAAGGCCAGTCCATGACTTTGAATAACTTTTCTCTCCGGAAATTGTGCCTGTCGCCAAAGCAAACGTCGAGTTCAATTTTTCCTAGCGGGTGATTGGTGCTTCCTAGTACTATTTTGTGAAAGGCGCAATATGTTGGTTGTAGCCACTCGATGGATATATTCATCGCCTTCAATGTTCTTGCATATATTAAGTTTATTTCCCTGCCTGCATCCATGAATACCCTTCCGATGTTGTACCCTCCAATTTGCGTCTTCTGTACCATGGGTGCATGCCCTAGTCTAGGCACTTTTCTAGGATGATCTAATCTGATGAACCCCACTGTCTGATCGGACCAGCTAAGGTATTCTGTAGTAGCTGGAGGCGACGATATAGCTAGGTTTACTTGCCTAGATATATTGTTCTGCTCCTTCCTTGATTTGGGAACTGGCTGAATCATCACGGCTATGTGTCCTTTTGACTGGGAATATTTTGCATTGCTTTGTCTACCTAAACTTGGATGTCCTTGGTTTGCTGTGTCGCCATTGTATGAGGGTGGTGGTAGTCGCGCGCCATATGCTATTGATCCAGGTGTTTCTGTCAGCCTAGATCCTATGGCTTCTTGCTGTTTCATAAATGTTCTGCAATCTTGCATTAGGTGATTGGAAACTCTCTTTCCATCAACGTAGGCATAGTGCATGTGACATGGTCCATTGAGGATGTCTTTAGGTGATGTGTCAAAGTTTTGTGGTTTGAACTGCCTACTGCTACTTGAATCTTCTCTATTGCGGTACCCACTATTTTGATGCTCGCCTCCTTCTCTACTGTTTCCTTTATACCCTGCAGCTACTTGGTTGTGTGAGTTGTAACCATCATCATTGCGAGATCTGCGCCTCTGGTTATTGTATCTGTTTGCCCTATCATGTTCGGGTGACCATGCTCTTTTGTTGTGGTAAGCGTCCTCTCCGTCTGCGAATTTGTTCCCTATTTCCATTAGTTCGGACACTATCTTGGGTTTGGTTCTGCCCATTTCTTTGACGAGATCTGAACGGCAAAGTCCAAGTACGAAGGCATCTATTGCGCGCTCGTCGAAAATGTTCTCTGCTGAGTTTTTTATTATGCTCCAACGCTGTATATACGAACGTAGTGACTCGCCACTTTTCTGTGTATAAGATTTAACTTCTTGTATTGAGGCTGGTCGTGTGTATGTTATTCGGAAACTGCACGTGAATTGCTTTGCCAGCTCGCTCCAGCTTCCAATGGAATCGTCGGGTAACTTGCTTAACCAGGACCGTTTTGCGCCGGTGAGGTGTAGCTGTAAGCTTTGCATTGTTGTTGCCCTTGAGCCCCCGAGTATTTTAACAACTTGAAGATAATCTGACAACCATAACTCGGGTTCCTGTGATCCATCATATTTTTGCTGATCGTGAGGTAATTTGAATCCTTTGGGTACTTGTGTTCTGCGAACCCTATGGGTAAAACATAACGCCCCCATCTCTATTTCCTCGTCCTCATAGTTTCCTTCTTCCCACTCATAGCGGGATCTGTTAACCCTGGCCTGTGTGATGATATTTCTTGCGTCACCCCCTCGTGAGCCGTAATTTCCCCTCCTGGGTGACTTGAATCTTCGAGTTTGAGGACATTGGGATCATTGACTTCTCCTCTCCTTCTGTTGTTTGTGTGGTGATTTATCTTGCATCAAAAGTTTCTGCTACAGCTTATCTCCAACAAGACCGAGGACTTTTATGGCGGCTTGGTGGATGCTTTCTCGTGGGTCTCCAGGTGTTAGTTGCGTCGTTAGTAGATAGGCTTGTGCAGCCACTAAAGCTGCCTCTGGCGTCTTTGGCATGATATTTCCTATTTCATCGACTGACAAAAATGATGAATCATGATTTTGTGTGTGGTTCTCTCTGTTTGGCTGCTCTGGTTCTCTTCTGTTGGATTCTAGCTTCCAGTGTCCTCCTCCACCTGACTGTGATGCATGAGCGCATTCTTCCCACTGTATCCTTCTAGTCGTGCTGGCAGATTCGTGACTTCTCCTCAGCTCACTTTTTTCTCGCAATAGTTATTTCTTCTGATGATGCAAGGCATATTGATATCCCATTAAAACTTCCCTACTTGACTCCGCCGGTATTGCTGTGCCATGATTAACTGTTGCTTTGATCATCCGCCAGTCTTCTGTTGAGAGGTACACCTTTTCCCTACCTGCAACGACTGGTGATGTCTCCTTTTCTGCTCTTCGATTATTTCCTTGCTCAAGGTTTTGCGAGTTGATAACTGGGATGCTCCCATCATCGTCTTCTTATGGTGTATCATTTATTATAACGTATACTTGATGTATAGTGCTGGTGTGTTGTCTGGGAACCGAATATGGTGTTGTTCGCTTTTCGTCGTGTAGTTTTACTCCTGGCTTCCACATGTCCTCATGATCGTCGGAGACACCGCCGCTTCGGGTGGTGAAGTCCTCTTTCGAGATGTTGTCGATTTTTCCGTTGGAAACCATACCCGATGATTCGCCTAGGTCAAGATTTTCCATGATTTTGTCGGGTTCTTTGACTGTGCTTCCTTTGTTTTTCATCGGCTCGAAGCTAACTGGCGAGTTTACCTCTGTGGAAGAGCCAATCGAAGTTCCTGAGTTTGCTCTTGATGCGGTTTTTCCTGCCAACAGACCTATTTTTACCAGATCTGAAAGGCGAACTGAGCCTAGAGACCCGATGCGAAAGTTGAGAATCCCGATTGTCAGATCCATCTCCTGATCCAGATTTGCAAAGACCGGAGCTAGGGTTGGTGGATGTGGCTGAAAATCTACGGCTCCAAAGGTGATCTCATTTCCGTCGATCTTCGAGTTGCTTTTGGATAGAAGCGAAAAAGTCGTCGAATTCATGATTCCAACGCCTAAGTTCCCCATGGTCGGCGCCAATTGACGAGGGTTAACTCGGCAAATGTCCTAGATTAAGGACTTGAGATCGGGGGAAGAGGGCGTCGGATGAACTCGATGGTAAAGACTCAGACAAACAAGGTGAAACTTGGTGCGTGTTTAAGAATAAGCTTGTAATTAATTGGCTCAATCTCAATCTGTCCTTGGCCGGCCTCTCTTGGCCCCTATTTATAGGTGGCCAGATCCCAAGGAACCGGTCGGATTCGATACAAACGCGTTCATACAATGCGGGTTACAATATGATCTCGTATTTCGACAATGACTATGCCTAGGCCTAACCTTTATGGGTACTACCTAAACGGGCCCTAGGGGTACTAAGATCATGGGCCTTGGTAGTCATACCCTTGTCATCCGGTACGAGACTCGTTATCAGGTCGAGCACCATCATAATCACGTCCTTGGACTTTTCTAGCGGTATTGGATCGGCACAAACCAACGTCGGAGGCAAGCCATCGCGACGAGGTGGCCTTCTCCTGTTGTGCTAGTGCCTTGGTCATCAACTTGATGACTGTGTGTATGGCTGCCGGGGCTCGATTTTGTTCCAATAATGCCTTAGCAGCTGCAATGTTCTCCACTAGGGTTGCCATGACCTTGTCATTGTTTTTATGATTTACATCTTGGACAGCGTTTTGGCGGTTGGCACGGTGAACTCAATGTTCCGTATCAACTGCGGGTCGCCGCCGGCGTCTACTTTTTGCTGGATGAGGGCAACATACTCCTCCATGTTTCTTGCGCGCTTGAGTGCGGCTTCTGCTTGAGCGATATCGCCATCCAGCTTCTTGCCCATCTTCTCGACTCGCTTCGTCTCTTTTAGGACTTCACGTCGTTTCTTTTCCAGATCGTTCACATCCTTGACGTATTCAGGGGTGATTGGATCTGCTAGGGTACCATAGACGATCTTGTCCGCCGGGGTGACGAAGTCTTCGAGACGTTGCTCCACAGGGATGGCGGGTTGCAGTGGCCTTAGTCCGCTGTGAATCTCGGGCAGCCCATCAGCGATTGTGTTGGCGGTTGGAGGCGGGTCACCCTGCTCTCCGGCGGCCTGTGCATCTTGGGCTGCTTGTGGTGGCGGATTGGCAGCTCCTTGAGCGTCGTCATCTTCTTTGCTGGTCATGAACACCTGTTTGGATGCATCTTGCTTCTCTTCTAATTCCTCCTGAGCGAGCTCGGCCTCGAATTTCTTCATGGCGGCATCATGCTCATCAGAATCATAGCCCTTGCCATCACAATCTTCCAAGTCACCACTTTCGTTAAATGCCTCAAGGATAGATTCACTTGGGTTGCCATCTTCATTGGAGGCAGATCTCGAAGTAATGCCTGCAAAAGCAACAAGGTGGGAGGGATTCGTAGCAATCTTCCACGTCTTCCACTACCAAATTGAATATTCTTGTTTAACCTATTCAGCTTAACAGAACGATTTTGTCTCTTTTGGAGCACATAATACCGTAGGGCTGGCAAGAGCAAACAAGTGCACGGGTGGAGAATGAGTAATTTCAGGGTATTCGTGATTGTACATTGAGAACACGACTACTCCGTACATCAAAAACATATCTATATCACATACATATGATGCATTACTGTCAGCCTGCAAAAGCAACAAGGTGGGAGGGATTCGTAGCAATCTTCCACGTCTTCCACTACCAAATTGAATATTCTTGTTTAACCTATTCAGCTTAACAGAACGATTTTGTCTCTTTTGGAGCACATAATACCGTAGGGCTGGCAAGAGCAAACAAGTGCACGGGTGGAGAATGAGTAATTTCAGGGTATTCGTGATTGTACATTGAGAACACGACTACTCCGTACATCAAAAACATATCTATATCACATACATATGATGCATTACTGTCAAGCACAATATATATCAATAACCCAGCAGTGTTTCATACATATGATGCATTACTGTCAAGCACAATATATATCAATAACCCAGCAGTGTTTCTCAAATAAAAGAATAAACGATCAAGCTCAGAGATAAAACAGAAGGCAGTTCAATTAGCAGTGAAAGAACACGATCAGCTGGAAGGTTATAACCACATTCCTACAACGGATTGGAAGAAGAAAACACTGATGCATAAGTAGGAAAAAAATCTACCCACAAGTGGAATTCTTCAGCCAATAATGATATACTATGGAAGAAGAATATCCATTGTTCTACCGTCGATATCAGGTGATAATTTCTGTGATACGCCGCATGTACAAGGAGAGCCCACAGGCCAATTGACACTGTTCAGTGGAGGTGTCCGTTGCCATTTTTTTTCACAGACTCCGTTGACCCATATTGGCCGTTCTGTTTGCAGGGGTCAGCTGATCCATATCCGCGGTGGCCGTTTTGCTTGATGGAGTCAGCTGATCCGTATCCATTAGGGTTCTTGCTAGCCCAGTTCCACTGGTCCCTACACATCTCGTCGATGCCATATTTCGCTCTGGAGGAAGGCAGCATGGATGATATAGAAAGCAAGAAAGGTATCGTGACCTCATGACATAATTATCGATTGCTGTAAGACTTACTTCCAGTTTAGGTCCCTCTCTGCTTTGGCAGTGGACGAAAACAGAATCTCTGCATCGCCAGGGCGTCTTGGGCCAATGATCAGAGGAATTTTCTAGCAAAGTGATAAAATAAGTATCAAGATAACAGAAGAAACAGATAAATGTAAGCCTTGCTTCAACGGCAAGGGCCAGGTTGGAGGGAGCATTTTGTAATAAAAAAGCTACCAATAGTTCCTGAATGACAAACATAGGGAATCTAGCTAGTAGGAATACCTAGCTATGGTCCATGCCATACATAAGTATGGGACATGGATCCTCTGACGTGCGTATCCTGCTGTGCCCGACTTTCTTTCACTGACGTGTGGGACCCACGCCTGGCGGGTCCCACATGTCAGCAACTCAATGGTAGAGTTGGGCACGTCAGAGGATCCCCGAGCTAGTAGCCTATAGTAGGAATACCTAGTTCTAACAGCACGAAATGTTTTTGTGATATAAGTATAGATCAAATCTGGCAATACCTTCCCAGAAGCCTTCTCAAAGGCATGAACTATCTCCAACACTGATGTTCCTTTTCCAGTTCCAAGGTTGTACGCTTCACATCCTGCAAGCAGTATACAAACTTAAGGCACGATTTAAACAGATAATAGATACAGCACTAATGATTAAAGACAGATAATAGAAGTACAAGAACTTAAAATTATTCGGCCAGATAGAATTCAATGGCCAAGGAGCATACAATAAACAAAGACTTGCTACATCTGGCAAAAACACAACTGAAATATTGTGCAGAAATCTGAGGTCAAGTATGAAGTGTGACCTATGCTAGAGTTTTCAAAAAGCTTCTGCAATGCAGCGATATGTCCATCAGCAAGGTCAACCACATGGATGTAATCTCGAACCTGCAAATTGGCAAAGTGTAGTTAAAGACAGAATGCCTCCACAGTACACGTAAACCACAGTTAGTTGTTACAACAACATGAACAAATATCTTCATCGCCCAAAACGATCACTATAACGACTATGGAAATATTTAGCTAGAGAGAACATGCATTGCCCGATAAAAACATGTACTGCGATCACGAAGAGGGCACATACATAAAAGTTGCTTGCGTATAATATATGTTTTATTGGAAAATTGCCTTCCAAATTTTCAGTAACTGAACGAGTGGTTTTCAAGGAGAAACTTGCATTCAATGCATTCTTGGAACTCAAGTGGTTTGGCATATGGCTTAGATAAAGCTATTTTATGGGTTGGGCACTTGTCTACAACTAAAAACAGAAGCTAACAGATCTTGGCAAAGCACTACTATAGAAAAATAAAATTTCAGCAAGTATAAATGACAAGCAACTGTACATACAGCATGACAAGAATAATTACCCCAGTTCCATCTATTGTTGCATAGTCATTCCCCAATATTGTCAGAGCTGGCCTCCTGCCAACTGCAACTTGCTGAACATAGGGCATAAGATTATTGGGAATTCCACATGGGTCTTCACCAAGATATCCACTCGGATGAGCCCCAACAGGATTGAAATACCTAAGTAGAACAATCTTCCATTCAGGATCTGTACGGTAGATATCACGGCAAATATCTTCAACAACAAGCTGCAATCCATTATTAAAACTTTCGGTCAGTTTTAGTTATCTTATGAATCTACAAGATACAGGCGTAGAAAAATGGCATGCCATGGACCTTGGTTTTGCCATATGGATTGTTTGGAGTCAGAGGAAACTCTTCTGTGCAGGGTGAGTTCTTGGGTGATCCATAAACTGCAGCTGATGATGAGAACACCAACTACAACATTTAACAGATACAGAAAAGGCGGTACATCATGTCAGTGCCAGAGATGACTCAGGGAATAAAATTTCGTCGAAATTTCGACAGAATTTCGCGAAATTTACGATTTTTGACATAGAGCGAGAAACGTTTATTTCGACCGAAACTTTCAGTCAATTTTAAATAAATCTAAGAAATTCTGATTATACAGGAGCTAAGTCAACTTACTTGCACAAACTTTGTGTTGGTGTGCTGGTTGAGGGCTTACTTACTTGTACGTCAGGTTCTAGGTTCGAATCTTTGGAAGTTTTGTTAATTTTGCTATAATAATTTAAATGTTAAACATTGAAGCTGATCGAAATTTTTGAAATATCATAAATTTCGCAAAATTCTCGAATATCAGTAGCGAATTTTTTTCGAAAACGAAACATTAAACCCTGAGATGACTAGTGAACTGACAAATTCAAAACTCTGGTGATATCTTGTTTTAATTAAAATCAATAGTAACCAAGTATTTCCTCCGTTTACTATTATAAGACCTTTTAGATATTTCAATGTGGACTAGATACGGACCTAAATGAGTGAAGCTACACACTGAAACGCATCAAAAGACATGCATTTTCGAAAAAAGTCTAAAAGATCTTATAATAGTGGACGGATGGGGTAGATCCTACTGCGCACTGCAAAGTGCTACGCATTTAAAGTTGCCATCACGTACACGGCCAGTGGGTGCCAAAATCAGTAGTAATAAATTTTGGGATGGACCAGATGGTCCAATCCTATCAGAAATAGGTTGCAGCACATATTAAGTTAGAATAACAAGGAAACATACAACCACAACGATTTTGTTAATGAGAAATGACAAGTAATCCATGTTTACTATATCCCAAAAATATCCTATCTCCAATGAGCACAAAGTAATGTCCACACTCCCACCCTTGCATTCAGAGTAACTGAACATTAGCCAGTAGACACACCACACCTTCATTATAGAATTAATTAGAAATATACATCGCCCAATGTAAAAAGGACATTAGAATGAATTAGAAAGATGCATCACTCTGCAATACTCCCTCTGTCCCTTAACATAAGATTTTATAACAACCAATGTAAGAGTATATTGGTTTTAATAACAGCTTATATTATGAGACGGAGGGAGTATGATCTATTACATAAAATTCAAACAAAAGACATCTTAACATAGTGTACCAATGACTAAGGAGCTCTACTGCATTAGTCATGAAATCACATGGTACAACAAAATCAAGAGAATGAACAAAATGACCTAATAGCTTTTGTTTAATCAAAAACAGCTTACAATATAAATTTTGCAACAAAAACACTCTGAAAATGATGACTTAAGTTGGAGATAACCCATGTGTACAAAATCTCGAAAGATAAATACCTTCTTACATCCATGGGAAGACATAACTTCCAAAAGATTTATTGTGCCATTAACATTGTTGTCATAATAAAGCAATGGCTTTTGCACACTTTCACCGACAGCTTTTAGTCCAGCAAAGTGAACAACAGCATCGAATCTGAAAAGCAAGGAGTCTTGACAATAAAGAGCAAGTAATGATGATGAAATTGCCTTTGCACATAAGGAAAGTATTCCTATGAAGTAAAGATACTATATACCAACGATTATGTTATACCTTGTTGAAGCAAAAACATTTTCCAGTGCTTCCTTATCACGGAGATCAATCTGCAGAAGCACAAAAGGTAGTCACATTGGTATTCTACATTAATGTGCACGACCTTGACAGCTATTTTGAATCAGACAACAACAAATGAAAGTTTCATACAAACCCACAAGCCATGTTGTAGGAAAGGCAAAACTGGATGACAAGACAGATAGGCTTTTCCTGAATATAATCACCAGCATAACTCTGCCGAATGACCATTATAATTGCTCTGAATGCAGTACCTTACTCCACCAAACATTCGAGGTCCAACTTTAAAAGACTTTCCTGAATTGTTTGTGGAATCCATTTTCTGTCACTAATTTTTTTAGGGGACCATGTTCTTATTTTCTGGCACTAATTTCAGCATATAGATACTTTTTTTACAGTAAAGGCACAGACATGCCCAGCTTTATGTTAATAAAGCCCATAGTTTTATACTAGGGGAAGTTGTGTTGCAGTCTTGCAGATCAATTTCCACATGCTTGGTGTGCTGATGGTGGACTGGATTCTGTGTCATGTAGACATAACTGACATTGCCGCATAACACAACAGTCGCACCTGACACCGGTCGATGAAGCTCCTGAAGAAGCTGTCGAAGCCAGCAAGCCTCTGCCACCACATTTGCAACAGCCCTGTATTCAGCCTCAGCACTGGAGCGTGAGACCGTGTGTTGACGCTTGGCAGACCATGATACCAGATTAGCACCGAGAAGAACACAGTAGCCCGCTGTAGAGCAACAAGTGTCTGGGCAGCCAGCCCAGTCGGCGTCCGAGTAAGCCGTCAACTTGTTCGAGGTGTGCCGATACATGGTGAGGCCATAATCAGTAGTACCACGGATGTAGCGAAGAACACGTTTGACAAGGAGCAAGTGATTAGCCTGTGGATCATGCATGTGTAAGCAAATCTGCTGCACGGCATACTGGATGTCAGGTTGTGTGAAGGTTAGGTATTGGAGACCTCCGGCAATGCTGTGATACTCAGTAGGATCTGCCACAGGATCACTGGACTTGGCTGAAAGCTTCGATGCGGAATCGACTGGGGTAGTAATGAACTTACACTCCAACATACCAGCCCGCTCAAGGAGATCCAATGCATACGTCTCTTGTGAGAGGAAGAGACATTCTTTACTGCGCTTGACAGAGATGCCCAAAAAATAATGAAGATCACCCATGTCTGTCCAAAGAGCAGCAATCAAGCTGTGTAGCAGAGTTGTAGAAGATGCTGTCAAAACAATGTCATCCACATATAGCACAAGATAAGCCATGTCAGAGTCCCGACGGTAGATGAACAAAGAGGTGTCAGACTTGGATCCAATAAAACCAACAGATGCAAGAAATGTGGCAAACTGTTGGAACCATGCTCGAGGCGCCTGCTTCAAACCATAGAGAGATCTGTTGAGGTGACACACTTTGTCGGGAGACCCTGGGTCAATGAAACCAGAGGGCTGCCGAGCATACACCGTTTCCGTGAGAGTGCCATGAAGAAAAGCATTCTTGACATCAAGTTGATGAATGGGCTAATCGCTAGCGAGCGCAAGAGACAACACAGTTCGAATAGTAGCAGGTTTAACAACTGGGCTGAAGGTTTCATCTAAATCAATACCTTCGCGTTGAGTGAAACCACGCAAGACCCACCGTGCTTTGTAGCGTTCCAAAGAACCATCAGACTTCAACTTGTGACGAAAGATCCACTTGCCAGTGACAAAGTTTGCATTGCGAGGAGGATCCACAAGGGTCCAAGTGTTGTTGGACAGGAGTGCAGTATACTCATCAACCATAGCAGAGTGCCAGTTAGGGTCCTTGAGCGCGCCATGATATGTCTTCGGTAGGGGAGATAAACCCTCAACATGAAGATCAAAAATCTGCTTGGGCTGCACAACACCGGTCTTAGCACGGGTCACCATGGGTGAGATGGTGGCGGAGGTGGTTGTTGAGGGCGATGGGCCCGCGACGGAGCCGCATGAGCAGCCGTGGAAGCCGCCGTCACCCGCGGCAGCTGTCACCGTCGCGGCAGCAGGCGCGGCCGCAGCAGAGAAACAGGCGGAAGGTGCTGCCGCGGCAGCCTGCCGGGCACTCGCGGGAGGAGAGCCAGCGTCCGTAGCAGTGGGTTCAGCACCCGCGGCAGGAGGTTAGTCCACGGCATTCTGCCGAGAAGCATTATATGGATGCAAGGAAGGAGTGGATGATGGAGAAGACACTATAGACGCAAAGGGGAAGGTGGACTCATCGAAGACGACGTGTCAAGAGATGATGACCTTTTGGGTGGAACGATTGAGGCATCGATAGCCACGATGGTTGGATGGATACCCTATGAGCACGCAGTGCACGGAGCGCAGAGCAAGCTTGTGCGGAGCAGTGGCGGTGGTGTTTGGGTAACAGAGACATCCAAAAACCCGAAGATCAGCATAGGATGGGTTGGAGCCATGAAGAACACGATATGGAACTCATTTCGAGATGGCTTTCGATGGGAGCCGGTTATGGAGTAAAACGGCTGTATGGATGGCTTCAACCTAGTAACGTGGCGGCATGCTAGCTTGGATCAGGAGGGTGCGAGTGATGTTGTTGAGAGTGCAAATGATTCGTTCCGCTTTGCCGTTTTGTTGGGAAGTATATGGACATGAAAAAAAGAAGTGTTATTCCATGTTGCTGGGCAAAGGAGTGAAGGACAGAATTATCAAACTCGCAACCATTGACGCACTGTATGGCTTGGAAGGACGCGTGAAACTGTGTCAAAGCCAACGCATGAAGAGATGACAAATGGGTGAAGGCTTCCGATTTAGACAGGAGAGGAAAGACCCAAGCATATTGAGTAAAATCATCAAGACAAACGAGATAATACTCAAAACCAGAAACACTTTCCACAGGAGATGTCCACAAATCACAGTGAATAATCTAAAAACACTTAGTCGTTACACAGTTTGAGGAATAAAAAGGAAGACGAACATGATGACCTAGTTGACAAGCATGACACAAATTAGATGTATGTTTATTCTTTTCTCTAGGGATAACCAAGGAGCGAACTAAGGAGTCCATGACAGGTCGTCCAGGATGGCCAGACAACAATGCCATAGCGCAGGATCAGCGACGAGGAGTGCTTGCGGATGACTAATGGTAGTGGGCAGGACCGGGTAGAGAGCACCGGAGCTATTGGATCTGAGAATCTCGGTCTTGGTTGGAAGGTCCTTCACAGAAAAACCAAAGGGGTCAAATTCAACAAAAACACAATTATCGGTAGTGAATTTACAAACTGGCACAAGATTTTTGACAATGTTGGGAGCAACTAAGACATTACGAAGGTAAAGTGGACGCGAGGAGGGAGAAAGAGGGAACCGAGCATGGCCGGTGGCCGTGATCGGAAGAGAGGAACCATTGCCGACAATGACAGTACAGGAGGATGGAGGAGACGAAGACACGGAGGTGAGCATACCGGGATCGGACGCGAAGTGGGAGGACGCGCCAGTGTCCATGACGTAACCAGGCGCCTGAAGTCAAATGGTCTGGAACTGTTGCAACAGTGCAGTTTGATCCCAGGAGCCGGTGGTTGATGCCGAAGGAGATGCCGGATGACCAAATCCGTAGGACGGAGGGTAGCCATAGCCGTACGGTGATGGCGGCGGATGGTTGAACCCATAGGGCGCTTGTGCGTAAAACGCATGCTGTGTAGTAGCGGGGCGCGGCATGTAGCCGGGGTGGCGACCGAGAACGCCGTGACCGTATGGCCACATCTGGATGGCCCCGTTCCACGGGAGCTGAGGCGTAGGCCAGGCGGGTGGCGCAACACGAGGTGTCTCCTTAGCAGGGGTGCAGGCTCCGAGACTAGTTCAGTCTTGGGCTGCTGTGGCGTCTTCTTTTTCTTGCCCTTGCCCTTGCCGGTGGAGGTCGAGTTGGTGTAGAGGGCGGTGTCGGTGTGGCGAGCGCGACGATTTTTGCGCTTCATCTCCTGGAGCTTGAGCATGGAGCAGCACCGACCAAAGGTCAGAGGGGGCACCATGAGGGAGATGAGATCGGCTGCACCGTCGTACTTTTTAGGAAGACCGTTGAGGCAGTGTATCACCATCTGAGCATCGACAACGGGAGCATCGAGATCGGCAAGGCTGTCGCCTAGGGTTTTGAGCTTCTGAAGGTAGTCGGTCATGCTCAAATCTCCCATGCTAATGTCACCAAGTTCAGCGGAAAGCATGAGTTGCCGATTGATCTTGTGGTCGCTGAAGAGTCCGTTGATGGAGTCCCAGAGCTCAGCGACGGCGGGGTCCTCGCCAGGCGTCATGACGACGTCGAGAAGGCCGAGCGACACGGACCTGTAGATCCAGGAGACGACCGTGGCATCGAGAAGATACCAGGAGGGAGTCGGCTCGGACGGGACGGCGTCGTCGAGGTGGTCCAGCAGGGCGTACTTGCAGACGACAGCACGGAAGAAGGTGCGCCACTTGCGGTGGACGCCGGTGTCGAGCGCCAGTTCCACGGGGACGTGGCCCTTGATGGAGGTGAGACCGACAGTTGGGCATGGAGGGAGGAGAGGTTGAAGATGCCGACGCCGGCGGAGGAGGCTAAGGCAAGGGCAAGTTTGGACTTGGCGGCCTCGGCCTCGGCGGCGGCTCGCTCCTGGTCAGTGGCGTCATCGTCGAGGGCCATGGCGGCGAGATCGGAGAAGGATGTAGGGGTGGGTGGCTCTAGAGAGAGGCGGCGGAAGAGGGGCGGCGCACAACCTAGGTTAGGGTTTGCGTCTGATACCATGTAAGATTATGGAAACCACACGTAGTGGTGTCTTGTATTGCTCTATAAATAGGAGGATTACAAGGCTAGTTCTTGCCGTACAAGTCACGGACACATATACAAGAATACACATACACAACCGTATATCTATACAATGCACAATACGGTTATGTATTCTAACACTACTTACGAGTTATGAGAGAGGCTTAAGATATCCTTGCTCTCTAGGCTTGAGTGCCTTAATAAGCATCAAGCTAATCATGTGGATTACTCAAACGTTTCTGTTCTTAAACCAAGAAAATCCCAGAGAAATATGTTTCACGATGATACATTTTTTCTTAGAAATGGGGTGTTCCCGGCCTCTGCATTAATTGATGCACACAGCCATTTTCACGATGATACATGCATCCAAATAGCTTACAACTGTAAGTGGGTGGGTATATTAATAGTTAGAGAATATAAATAGGATCTTACAAATTACCATCACCAATTTACCATGAAGGGAGAAAGCCAAATAATTGTTTTTAGAAGACTTATAATTTGTACCTGATAATTTAAATAGGTAATGGTATTCCGCTTACCTCCAGTATATAGGGTAAGGAAGGTGCGGCCATTAAAAAAATTAAGACATTCTAGGCATCTAACTTTTTAAAAGGAAGGTATTATACAAGCACTCTAATTGTAAAAAAGAGGACATCAAATCAATCAGAACTACTCTCAAACCGATGCCAATCGTGAAAAGCTGGTAGTGCCACCGAGGAAAAATTAGAAAACAGGTCACGAGTGTCAATTTGACTATTGCAATGCCAAGACATCTGATATTAACGATGCTTTCTGCATTAAAAAACGTGCTGAAATCGAAGCAACTAAAAAAATCCGAACCTAGAAAAATCGCGAGACACAGCCCTTGTGTTTCTGGATACAACAGTATCCCAACTTCCTGTCGAAACAGAGGGAAAATAACCTTCCAGGCAAATGAAACGCTCTAGAATTACCATTCGAAGCAAACGCAAATTCTGTCTACTTCCACGAAATGCAGCATCAATTCTCCATGGGTACACCCCAAAATACCCTGCCTAGTACGTACGTCGTAAAACCAACAAAATCGATAAGAAGTAGTAGTACAAATGTGGCATCCGCTCAAGACACCAAACTACCACGCTAGCGGTGTGTACCCAATCAGTTCATCCGCATTTGACGGCACTGCCTCCTCAGTTAGCCTTGTGTTACTAAACAGAGCAAACGAAAAGGAGGTAGGGGGAAGACCGTAGTCCAGGGACTACACCGCGGAGATCTAGGTGCATCCAGATGCACCACAATGCGCGGAGAACGGGATTCAGCCGAGCAGGAGGTCAGGTTAGCGCGTTCCCCCTCACCTTGTGGAAGGACAGGTTCCGCGAGTGGTCGCCGGCGAGCGCGGCGACGCGGCGGACGGCGAGCTCGGAGGAGTTGTTGAGGTTGTCGACGACGACGGCGCGGAATCCCGCGAGCAGCAGCTGCAGCACGGCGTGGCTGCCGATGTACCCGGCCCCGCCCGTGACCAGCACCGCCCTCACCGCCGCCCCCGGCACCGTCCTCTCCACTGCCATCGGCAGCCGCCTAAAACGAATTAAGCTTCCGCCGCTGCCTCCCCACCCACAGACCGCCGCCTCCTCGACGAGAGCGCGCGCCGCGCGGATCTGGTTGGGCGGGAGGACGCGTGGAGGAGAGGGGAGGAGGCTCGCGGGTTTCGAAATGGGTGGGGGGGAGGTCAGAGGTGGCTAGGCTGCTAGGCGTGCGAGCGAAGCACCGCTATGTATGAGCTGTGTTGCGCTTGCATTGCGTGCTAGCAGTAGCAGAGGGCAGGGCAGCACGACGGGGTGGGGCCCACGCCGCAGAGGCTGCGGCTGCGGTGGCGCCGCTGGATTTTGTCGGGCTCGACGCGTGGGTTCGTGGCTGGTCACCTGCCGCGGGTCGTGTTCGCGCCATTGGAGGGGCCTGCCGGCTGCCGGCGGCCGGGCCCGTAGGTAGAGAGGCCGTTTGTACTGTTGCTGGCTGGCGTGTGGCGTCGTCTGTGCGCTGGATCGACAACGGCGAGGTAAAAGAAAAAGAGTTAACTCAGGATGATGTTGATGCCCCCCAAAATGCGCTCATGCTGCATCTTCCATTCATTCGTTCGTATATTCGTGTGTGCGAATTTGCAAAAGTTCAAACCCATTGATTGCGCACGTCACATGGTGGGAGCAATGGACCCTGTGTGTGTGTTGGACCCCTCAGTGAGCAAGGATGGCGATCATAGCACGCAAAGCATCTACAACCACAACTTATAAGTATTAAAAAAATCGGGAGAAAATATTGGAAAAATATATGAACCATCCAGATACGATGTTACTCTCTCCGATTAGAAATAAATGTCGATAATTTTATACTAACTTAGTATCTCTACTAATAATATTGTTGAGGTCGTGATAGTTTAAAAATCGTGGTACATCAAAAAAAACCAGATCGTTCGTCTTGCTACATCAAAAAAAAAACCACATCTTAGTTACGTATGTCCGTCCTGCGCTAAAAAACCCGATTTCGTTCGTGAAAAAACCGGATCGATCGATGTGTTTGCTTCCTCTCCGTTGTGCAAAGAACGTTTCTGGTCAAGTTTTCTTGCAACGCCAAGCCGCCAAGAAATAGAGTTCACGTCAGATACGTTCCGACTTCAGTCCCAATCCTAACTCGATAGTTGGGACCGTGATTAGCCGCCGCATCTACGAGATCAGATATGGCGGCGGCCGGCGGCCTCCTCACCAACATTGCCTGAGAATCGAGTGTCGAGAAACAGCAAACAAATAAATCCATCAAGAGCCAAATCACCTCCGCAATCGGCAAGATCGATTTGGGCCTGCCGCTCGCCCATCCGATGTACAACCGGGCCGGCGGGGATAGCCAGGAGACCTCCGCAGCTCCACAATTAATGGGACAAGTGACCTTAGAAGTCCCTACCGCCGCATTGATCTGCCCAGCCTCCGCCTCTTCCGACATTTGCTATGTGTGGTCGTTATCCTGCATGGAACTCTAGCGCGTCCTTTGCCTTCATCTGTGAAGCCCCCAAATTCTCCATGTGCATGCCTATAGTGAGGTCGTTTCTGTAGGAATGGATGGCATGGTCAACAAGATTAGTGTGGTGTTGCAGGCTGTTCTTCACATATAGTACCCGATGGAGAGGACAACTATGATTGGGTATTTTCCTGCTCGGCTTCATGCATGATACTGTATGCGATGCAATTTGATGTGGAGTTCCTTAGACTCTGAGTTGGATGTGATGCTCCAGGGCTCCATGCCATGATCTACAACAGTCGGGCAAGCTAATATTTTGTTTGAGATCTTTGAATCGTGTCTTGGGCCTATTGATCTACACATCTGAATTTGGTTAATCTGATATTACTCTGTCCTAAAATGTAAGTCTTTTTAGAGAGCTAAGTTAGCTCTCTGAAAAGACTTACATTTTGGAACAGATGGAGTACGTGTGAGCAGGTGGAACCAGTTAACCACTTTTTGCATCTTTGATTAGTAATTCTATCCACACACGGAACAAAGAACTTGTGGCGTAGTTGACTGATGAAACCCGACAATTCGCCATGCTTGTTTAAATGAAGTTTATTTGATTTAATATGGTATCATAGCAACGTACGCAACGTACGAGCATTCGGCTAGTAAAATTTATACTACTAAGTTATTGATACTTATTTTTGATTGGAGAGAATAGGAAGTATAATGTGGCCTCTGTGCTTTATATAAAGCTGGCCCATGGCCTTTTCACTAAAAAAATATGGAAATTTCTACATGAGTATTTCTTTCTTTTCATACATGTTAATAATGCTCTCTTTGGAACCTCATCTTTTCTGAAACCAAAGTATATAAATACCATAGTATTTTAGTGCCTGGCTAACAAAATACTTTATTTTTTCTCCTTACACAGTTATTGAAAAAAGAGGGTTAGGCCTCTTTGTCCAATACTTCAAAAGTCACACTTTTAGAAAATACTTCAGGTTTTAAAAAATAGTATTTATTGCATACAAACACCTCAAAGTATTTGATACTTCGGTATTTTTAGAAACCAAAATATTTTTTGAATACTCCAAAAAAATACTTTGCTGCCAAACGGGGCCTAAATGATTTGTGAGTTTTTCACGACTTTTTTTACTAACATGCTTCTTTTTTTCATTTTATGCATTTTCAAGATGATATACACAAGGTTTTGCACATGTAGAAAAATATACAGCATTAATAACATATTTGTCTGGTGCTTGAATAATATTTTATTTTTGCTTGAAGATGTCAATTTTTATATTTTCTCCAATTATTTAGGGATGTTGGGCAAGGGACTAAATTTATAAACATTAGGAGTTATTTATTGTTGAAATATTGGGCCATTTCAGCTTGGCTCATAATAGATTTCAGAAACTCCTAGAAATCTCAAAGCCCATGTGTGTGAGCCCATTTGAAATGTAGCCCAAGTTTTTGGCTGCATAAAGGCAAGAGGTGGGAGCTAAGTTTAGTCCCACATGGGAAGTTGGGAGAGATGTAGACCAACATATAAGGTGGGGTGTTGCACCACTTGGTAAGTGAGTGAGAAGAGAAGTGCCACACGCGCGCTCCTCCTCCTCCTCCTCGCTCGCTCGTCTCGACTCGACACGACACGACACGTCACGTCACGACGCGCGCGCGCGCGCCGCGGTTTGCGGAATTGAGCCTCGGAGCCATGCTTATCTTTTTGCTGCACAGGAAAACCGAGCGTTTGACCGAGTCCTTGACGGACGTGTCACAGCTAGCCAGTTCGGGTCGCTCCCGGATTGTGGGCTACTGTAACCGACTCGGGCGTGTGACGTGGGCGTGGCCCATGTTGCCTAGGGTTTCTCCGCTGCGCCGCCTATATAAACTCTTGCCCGACTACCGCCGCACATATCTGAAACCGATCTAGGGTTTTGCACCCTCTCGCTGTTTGCGCCGCCTCCGTAGTCTACCTCATCCCGAGCGCCGGCGTGCACCGGCAAACGGGAGAGCAGGTCTCCGGAACCACTCGCCTTTGCGATCTGTACGGGAGAGGGCAAATTAGGTTTTTAGGAAGCGCTCTGCGCGACTGCTCGAGTTCTTCATCACGGGTCGTCTTCCATCCAAGTCGGGCGGTGCTGTCTACCGCCGTCTTCATCATCGTTTGCTTCGACCGGTCTTCTCCAACGTTGTCATCAACAATGTTACTGCAACGATTACATCTGCAAACGAACGGTACGTGCGTTCTACTGCTGTTCGTCTGTTCATCATGTTCTGCGAGTACATGTTTAGCTGCTACTTGTTTTCGTTCATCTTGTTGTTTAGTACATCTAGTATGTTCGAGTTACATGTGGTAGTACCTGCTGTTATCATGTCTAATATTCTGGAATTACACATGGAAATTGTGCCCAATTATCCAACAATCTAAAAACCTAATTGTAGGCAATTTCCTGAATTATCAATGGCTGGTTTTACTGATGCACTGAGGCCGGATAAATTTACCGGTGTGCACTTTAAGAGATGGCAGTACAAGGCTGAGCTTTGGCTGACCACGATGAAAGTGTTACAGATTAGTAAAGGCAAACCTGAAGGAACTATGTCTGAGGATGATCAGAAAAAGTTTGAGGAAGCCAATACTATCTTTGTGGGATGCATTCTGAGCATTCTTGCTGACCGTCTGTGTGATGTGTTTATGCACATCAAAGATGGGAAGGAGCTCTGGGATGCACTGGACGCCAAGTTTGGTGCTACAGATGCTGGCAGTGAACTGTACATCATGGAGAGCTTTCATGATTTTAAGATGACTAAGGACCTTCCTGTGGTTCAACAAGCTCATGAGATACAGTGCATTGCCAAAGAGCTCGAACTTCTTAAGTGTGCCTTACCCGACAAGTTTGTGGCGGGTTGCATTATCGCTAAGTTGCCCCCTTCATGGAGGAACTTCGCCACAACTCTCAAACACAAGAGACAGGAGATATCAGTTGAAAATCTGATAGCGTCCCTTGATGTTGAGGAGAAGGCTCGTGCTCAGGACACTACTGAGAAAGGAGAGGGTCATGCTACTGCTAACTTTGTGCAGCAGAAAGGCAAATCCTCAGGCAAGAACAAAGGGAACTTCAAGCCCTCTTTCAACAAGCTTGTAAAGACTACAACCTTCAAGAAGAAGAAGCCGAACAAGGACAGGAGTGATCTGACTTGTTTCACTTGTGGAGAGCCCAGCCACTTTTCCAAGGACTGCCCAGAACGCGCAGACCGCAGAGGGAAAAAGGCCAAGAATGTCAACGTTGTGACTGCTAGCAATACTGATGGGTATGGTAATCTATTTACTGTTCTTTTGGTATTTCAATCTCCCTCTTGGTGGATTGATACGGGTGTTAACGTTCATGTGTGTGCTGACATATCTATGTTCACTTCTTACCAGGCCGCACGGGATTCCTCTGTCCTAATGGGCAATGGGTCATATGCCTCTGTTCGTGGTGTTGGCACGGTAGATCTGAAGTTCACTTCGGGGAAGATCGTGCAGCTGAGGAACGTGCAGCATGTCCCTTCTATGAATAAGAATCTTGTTAGCGGTTCCCTTCTCTACAGAGATGGGTTTAAGGTTGTTTTAGAGTCAAATAAGGTAGTCGTTTCCAAGCATGGACAATTTATTGGAAAAGGCTATGAGTGCGGAGGCTTGTTCTGCTTTTCACTTTCAGATTTCTGTAATAAATCCGTGAACCATATTTGTGAAGCTCCCACAAAGAGCAAGGAGCAAGAGACGAAGGACTGCAAAGTCCTTTGGTGATGATTTCATTGTGTACCTTGTGGATGATACTCCCAAGTCCATTGTTGAGGCATATGCATCACCAGATGCAGATGATTGGAAAGAAGCTGTCCAAAATGAGATGGACTCGATTCTTTCTAATGGAACATGGGAATTATGTGAGCGCCTTCATGGCTGTAAGCCTATGGGCTGCTGATGCGGCACGGTGTGTTAATATAAATCACCGTCCAGTTGGGAACCCCAAGAGGAAGGTATGATGAGCACAGCAGCAAGCTTTTCCCTCAGTAAGAAACCAAGGTTTAATCATATCCAGGAAAAAGCCAAACTCCAGAAGGTGATACCTGCTAGCTTCGCGACAGCTCCGGACAATTTATAAGGCGCCTCGTCCAGTGCTTTGCTTTGCCAGCTGCAACGTGGAACCTGCACACAACACAACCAAATACTTTGCTCCCAACTTACGATGAGGTTGTCAATCTCACCGGTTTGCTGTAAACAAAGGAATGAGCGTATCGAGTGGAAAGCAATATTAGTATGAAAGTAAAGTAAACAGTGCGAGTAAAGTAAACAGGTGATAGCAATATAAAGGAAATAGGACCGGGGTCCACAGTTCACTAATGGTGTCTCTCCATAAGATAAAATAACACATGCTGGGTAAACAAATTACAGTTGGGCAATTGATAGAATAAAGATAATGTGATATGTCAAGAGGATCACTATGAGATTTACTCTGGGCATTACAACAAGATACATAGACCGCCATCCAACTGCATCTATGACTAATAATCCACCCGCGGGGAATCAATCCGAGAACCCCACAAGTATTAAGTTACGAACAACAGATAACTGCATTAAGCAAAGTGTGTAATGTAAACAAAGCATATGCCCTTGGACATAAGAATGTTGTTTTCTCCCTAGTGGCAATAGCACATCTACAACCTTAGAGGTTTCTGTCACTCCTCCAGATTAAATAGAGGCATGAACCCAACTATCGAGCATAAATACCCCATCTTGGAGTCACTAGTATCTACTCGGCCAAGATAGCTACTAACAACGGAGAGCATGCTAGATCATAAACAACATAGAGATAACATAAGATAATATTCAGCACATCAACTCAATCATAACACCAATATTCATCGGATCCCAACAAACACAACATGTAGAATTACATAAAGGTGATCTCGATCATGTAAAGCAGCTCACGAGATCTAAACATGAAGCACATGGTGGAGAAGACAACCAACTAGCTACTGCTATGGACCCATAGTCCAAGGTAGACTACTCACTCATCGCACCGGAGGCAAGCATGGTGATGAAGAAGACCTCCGATGGCGATTCCCCTCCGGGAAGAGCTTCTGGACCCTCCCGATCACGGGTCGACGACGGCGGCGGATCGCGATGTGTTTCTGGAAAATTGATCGGGTTCTTAGGTTTGGAGGGTCTTTATAGGCGAAGGGGCATTGTCAAAAGTGGACCGAGGCAGTCTCGCACATTGGGCGTGTGACCAGGGCCTAGGCCGCGCCGCCTTACTGTGTGGCCGGCCTGTGGCCCCTCTCCGTCTCCTCTTCGGTTCTCTGGAAGCTTCGGTAAATTTCTGGATGTCTGGCTTTTGTTTCGTCCAATTCCGAGAATATTTCCTGTGTAACTTTTCTGAAACACAAAAACAGCAGAAAACAGGGAACTGGCACTGTGGCATCTCGTTAATAGGTTAGTTCCAGAAAAATGCATAAAAACGCCACAAAGTGTAACGAAACACTAAGCAAATGGTGTAAAAACAAGCATAGAGCATCAAAAATTATAGATACGTTTGAGACGTATCAGCATCCCCAAGCTTAACTCTTGCTCGTCCTCGAGTAGGTAAGTGATAACAAAAGAAATAATTTTTGAGGTGACATGCACCTACACAATCTTGACCATATATGTAAGCGTTGTGCGCTGGGATCAAAAGAACTTAAAACATGGGCATGAAAGATATAATCTTGATAGAAGAAACTTAGCAACCATGTTATAACATGAAAAAGAACACAAACAAAAGATCATGAAAATGAAACAATGAAAGTCAAACGTGTATTCAAATCATATGGAAAAACATACAAATGGTTTTCAGTTTGTCCTTCATGAGAGAGCAAAACATAAATGCATAGGACACCTTCAAGTTTAAGAGGGCGACTAGATACAAATAATTTAAGAACAAGTGAAACCAACATCATGAATCAATCAATGAAAACTCGAATGACAACTATGCTCTCTTAGACGGTGCATAAAGGTAGAAGGTGGTGACTCAACATAAAAGTAAAAGAAAGGCCCTTCGCGGAGGAAAGCAGTGATTGCGAGTTTTATAAACCTTCAAAAATTATGGTACTTACTAGCTTTGAGCTCTCATTGCCCCCATCATAGGCATCTTGAATGGTTAGAGTTAATGCGAGTACAATTATGAAGCATATGCTTGACAAATCATAAGTTGAAAACCTCGTGTCCCGTGAATTACGAATACCCAAACCTCATGCTACTCGACTTAGAGTCCCAAGCAGGCTCTTGTCATTGTAAATATATGTGTATCATCGAGAACCGCCAACGGGGTACCTCCTGCCCGATGACATGGAACAAGCCCACATCAAAATGACAAGACAAACAGAAAATGAACACCTCGACATCTCTTTTATTTACCATTGGTATAGATTTTTATTGTGAGATGCGTCGTCGAATGTCCACTATGGGCATGCTGTAAATTTCCACCATGAATGATGCCCGGCTTAGATTAGCGGCCCAGGCGTTTCCCTAACACATATAAAAACTCCATGATCCCACAAGATTCCCAACTTATTTCACATCGCGAGTATCCATAAACAAAAGATCACGATATCAACTCAAATGAAAGATAGTGCAATGTTGAAAGCTTGCCCCATGACGGCATGGCTGGGCTAATTTCCAACTTACAACTTGCAAGCATAACAACTCAACATAAGAGAGCCACAATGTCAAAATTTTAAAGCGAGAAAAGTAAAATGTGCCATCAGGTTCGTGAGAGCTTTACTGACCAATTTTCGCATAACACCAAAAAGAGTTTAATTTAAAGGATAGATAAAAGCAAGTCAAATGTACTTTGAAATAGCAAATTGCTAATAGGTATGTATGGTGGACACTTTGGAACAACTTGGTTTTTAGGAGTTGGATGCACGAGTAGAGCTCATACTCAGTACAAAATGAGGGCTAGCAAAAGACTGGGAGCGACCAACTAAGAGAGCAATAACGGCCATAATCATGCAAAGCGACAAAGCAACATTAAAAGAAGCATAAGATGGCATCAAAAGTCAAAAACTAAATGATCATAGAGGCAATAGCGACTTTGTATGAGTCTAACATGTGTGAGCATGCGCCAAGTCAACCCAAATAAAGCATCAAGGAGAAAACCAAAATAATGTTTCCAAATAATAAAAACAACGCATAATTTTTTCAAAGGCTCATTAAGCAATCTCAGTCATTTGAGACAAGTCATGCTACAGAAAAACCACTAAGCATACTATCAAAATGACATCAAGAACGACATGCAAAAGCCTAGGCCGCAGTCTACACAAGCTCCTTTTTGTACCACTTTTTTTTACATAAAGCTTTTTCTCTTTTCCAACACCATTCGAATCTTTTTGAAACAACTCTTTTGATGAATACCAACATGGACCAGAGATCAAAATACACCTTGATGCAAATATATAACAATATTTGAACATAAATCAAGGCAAAAAAACAAAAGCTAAATGCAGTAGCAAAAAAAGAGAACACTCGTTGAAACGATAAGAGTGAAAAACGAAGTGTTCTTGGCAAATGAAAAGCAAGGCAACTTCTCCAAAAGAAATTTGTTGGGGTCCAACCATTTATTGCAGCAAACAAAACTAAACAAAACTGAAAACTAAAACAACTGACGCTCCAAGAAAAACGCATAGTGCTTGAAGCAATAAAAATATAGTGTGTTGAAAGGTGACCTGATTTTTACCGATGAAGAAGGGGTGCCTCGGGGGCATCCCCAAGCTTTGACGCTTGTACCTCTTGGATATTTCTTGGGGTGCGTGGGCATCCCCAAGCTTGAGCTTTTGTCCATTCTTCAACTCATCTCATCATTCTCCAATCCCTACACTTGAAAACTTCCTTCATACAAAACTCAACACAATTCTATTAGCAACATTAGTGTAAGCATAATAATGAATCAACCCTTTTTTGCTTCAGGTTTCAACTCAAAACCAACACATATAAAGCATATACTACTGTAGCAACTTCCCAAAAAGTTGCGTGATCAAAAGAACTAAAAAAGAAAGCGATCAAGCGGCAAACACAAATATTGGCAGAAATCTGTCAAAACAGAACAGTTGACAAAGGTCGAATTTTTAGAGGGTTTTCTGTTGCTCAAATGAAAAAGTGTTAAACTAATGAAAGTTTGGATATAACCTGGGGCATATGCACAGGAAATCGCAGGTCCAAAATATATACAGAGAATTTTCATGAATTTTTACGGTGCAGCACCGAAATCTGTTTCAGGACAGCAACATTCCCAAATCTTACCTCACTCAAATTAGAGGCTTCTCTTGGCACAAAAACGAAATAAAAAAGATAAGGTGAGGTTATTACAGTAGTAATAACTTCCAAGACTCAAATAAAATAAAAAGAACTGAAAGTAAAAACATTGGGTTATCTCCCAAGAGTGCTTTTCTTTAACGCCTTTGAGCTAGGCGCAGAAAGTGCGAATCAAGTAATATCAAAAGAGGCATTAAGATCAATTGTAGGAGTCTTTTCAACAATGAATTGAATTGTGTCCAAATGAGTTTTTGAGTATCCCTTGTAATCACGCTTTGGTACACTACTTTCATCAAAAAGATTTTCAGAACAAATCCAACTAAAATTCTTTTTCAAAGCATCATGAATTCCTACAAGTTTACAAGGTATTGGTACTCTAAAATCTTCATTGGTTGTACTAACAACCTCTACAGGCGAGCCAAGCTTATTAAATCTCTTAAAAACTTTCCTAGCTTCAATGACAACATCTCTAAATTCTATGCGCAAAGTTTCCAAGATAAAAGCTTTCTTTTCGGGATCCTCAATATCATGAAGCTTAAGAAACATGTGTTGCATAAAAGGATTAAGGCTAGCAAACCTAGCCTCCAACATGTGAACTAAATAAGCAAAAGCAACTTCATAACTAGGAGCAAGCTCAGCCAAAGACTTTTCCTCAACATCTTTATGCATACTAATATGAATAAAGAACTCTTCGATGTTACTTTTCCCAATAATAGAACCGCTACCTACTCAGAGGTCCTCCAGAACGTACTTAGGGAACAACATAATGAACTAAAAGTAATAAAGTAACAATCATAAAGGATACTAATTTTTGTGTGTTTTTGATAAAACAAAGCAAGTAAAAATAAAGTAAAACCAAAACTTAAAACAAAGTAAAGGATGTGCGTGTGAAACTCCCCTTGCAGAAATCTTCTTTTTCCCCGGCAACGACGCTAGAAAAGAGTCTTGATGCGGCACGGTGTGTTAATGTAAATCACCGTCCAGTTGGGAACCCCAAGAGGAAGGTTTGATGAGTACAGCAGCAAGCTTTTTCCCCAGTAAGAAACCAAGGTTTAATCGTATCCAGGAAAAAGCCAAACTCCAGAAGGTGATGCCTGCTAGCTTCGCGACAGCTCCGGAAAATTTATAAGACGCCTCGTCTACTGCTTTGATTTGCTAGCTGCAACGCGGAACCTGCACACAACACAACCAAATACTTTGCTCCCAACTTACGATGAGGTTGTCAATCTCACTGGTTTGCTGTAAACAAAGGAATGAGCGTATCGAGTGGAAAGCAATAGTAATATGCAAGTAAAGTAAACAATGTGAGTAAAGTAAACAGGTGATAGCAATATAAAGGAAATAGGACCGGGGTCCACAGTTCACTAGTGGTGTCTCTCCATAAGATAAAATAACACATGTTGGGTAAGCAAATTACAGTTGGGCAATTGATAGAATAAAGATAACGTGATATGTCAAGAGGATCACTATGAGATTTACTCTGGGCATTACAACAAGATACATAGACCGCCATCCAACTGCATCTATGACTAATAATCCACCCGCGGGGAATCAATCCGAGAACCCCACAAGTATTAAGTTGCGAACAACAGATAACTGCATTAAGCAAAGTGTGTAATGTAAACAAAGCATATGCCCTTGGACATAAGAATGTTGTTTTCTCCCTAGTGGCAACAACACATCTACAACCTTAGAGGTTTCTGTCACTCCCCCAGATTAAATAGAGGCATGAACCCAACTATCGAGCATAAATACCCCCTCTTGGAGTCACTAGTATCTACTCGGCCAAGATAGCTACTAACAACAGAGAGCATGCAAGATTATAAACAACATAGAGATAACATAAGATAATATTCAGCACATCAACTCAATCATAACACCAATATTCATCGGATCCCAACAAACACAACATGTAGAATTACATAACGGTGATCTCGATTATGTAAAGAAGCTCACGAGATCTAAATATGAAGCACATGGTGGAGAAGACAACCAACTAGCTACTGCTATGGACCCATAGTCCAAGGTAGACTACTCACTCATCGCGCCGGAGGCAAGCATGGCGATGAAGATGACCTCCGGTGGCGATTCCCCTCTCTGGCAGGGTGCCGGGAAGAGCTTATGGACCCTCCCGATCTCGGGTCGACGATGGTGGTGGATTGCAATGTGTTTCTATAAAATTGATCGGGTTCTTAGGTTTTTCCCGTCGGGGGGTCTTTATAGGCGAAGGGGCATCGTTAGAAGTGGACCGAGGCGGCCTCACACATAGGGGGCACGGCCAGGGCCTGGGCCACGCCACCCTACTGTGTGGCCGGCCTGTGGCCCCTCTCCGTCTCCTCTTTGGTTCTCTGGAAGCTTCGGTAAATTTCTGGATGTCTGGCTTTTGTTTTGTCCAATTCTGAGAATATTTCCTGTGTAACTTTTCTGAAACACAAAAATAGCAGAAAATAGGGAACTGGCACTGTGGCATCTCGTTAATAGGTTAGTTCCGGAAAATGCATAAAAATGCCACGAAGTGTAACGAAACACTAAGCAAATGGTGTAAAAACAAGCATGTAGCATCAAAAATTATAGATACGTTTGAGACGTATCAGCTACAAGTGGGTGTTCAAGAAGAAGCTAAGGCCTGATGGTACTATTGAGAAGTACAAGGCGAGACTTGTAGCGAAAGGCTACACACAGAAAGAAGGCGAAGATTACTTCGACACTTATTCACCTGTCGCTAGACTAACCGCCATTCGAGTACTACTTTCCATGGCTGCCTCTTATGGTCTTATCGTTCATCAAATAGACGTAAAGACAGCTTTCCTTAATGGAGAGTTGGAAGAGGAAATCTATATGGATCAGCCTGATGGATTTGTGGTAAAAGGTGAAGAGAGAAAGGTGTGCAAGTTGCTAAAATCTTTATATGGCCTGAAACAAGCACCTAAGCAATGGCATGAGAAGTTTGACAGAACTTTAACTTCTGTTGGCTTTGTCGTTAACGAGGCTGACAAGTGTGTCTACTATCGCCATGGTGGGGGCGAAGCTGTTATATTGTGTTTGTACATTGATGATATTCTCATCTTTGGTACAAACATGAAAGTAATACATGAGGTCAAGTCTTTCTTGTCAAAGAGCTTTGATATGAAAGATCTGGGAGAAGCTGATGTGATCTTGAACATCAAGCTGAATAAGAACGAGAGTGGGATTACTTTATCGCAATCCCACTATGTTGAGAAGATCTTGAGCCGGTTTGGCTTTATTGATGGCAAGTCTTCTCCAACACCTTATGATCCCAGTGTGATATTACGTAAGAACAAGAACGAGCCAACAGATCAACTGAGATATTCTCAGGTCGTTGGTTCACTCATGTACTTAGCGAGCGCGACAAGACCTGACATCTCTTTTGCTGTGAGCAAGTTGAGTAGGTTCATGTCAAACCCGGGTATTGATCATTGGCATGCACTTGAAAGGGTCATGCGCTATCTATGTGGTACAATGAGTTATGGGATTCACTATTCAAGGCACCCTGCTGTGCTTGAAGGATATAGTGATGCAAATTGGATCTCTGATGTAGATGACATCAAAGCCACTAGTGGGTATGTATTTACCTTTGGAGGTGGCGCCGTGTCATGGAGATCATGTAGGCAAACCATATTGATGAGGTCAACTATGGAAGCAGAACTTACTGCTTTAGACACAGCCACTGTAGAGTCAGAATGGCTGCGTGAGCTCTTGATGGACTTGCCCGTGGTTGAAAAACCTATGCCGGCCATCCTCTTGAATTGTGACAACCAAACAGTTATTGTCAAAGTGAACAATTCTAAGGATAACGCGAAGTCATCAAGACACGTTAAAAGACGTTTGAAGTCTGTCAGGAAATTGCGAAACTCCGGAGTAATAACTGTTACGTATATTCAAATAGACAAAAACCTGGCAGATCCCTTTACAAAGGGACTATCACGTAATGTGATAGATAGTGCATCGAGGAAGATGGGTTTGAGACCCATAGATGTTATGCCATAGTGGTAACCCAACCTTTGTGATCGGAGATCCCGTGAATTAGGACCTAGGAAAAACAAGCTAGTTGTTTAACTGAGGAGAGTATCCTGTAACCCTCTCTATGTGAAGATGCATTACTCTCAAAATTTGTAAAGCAGGTTGGCAACATGCATTAATGTGTTTCTGTTGGCTATGATTAGCAAAGATGCTATCCTACAGAGCATTCTTGAAAGAACACACCTATATGAGCCCGACTGTTAAACGTTGCAGTCTATGAGATTTGGGTGATCTCTAGTAAACTCATGAAGAGACCATGGGTAGGCTACTGGCAGCCATGTACTGGTTATGACTTTGAGTGAAATCTTGACGCACCAAACTTGCAATTCAAGGTGTAGTCCATTGTTCAAGTTACTGATAGACGTAGCTTAAGGTTCTAGGCGGAAGTTCAACTTAACAGTCTCTGCTGAAACACTGGTATACAAACAAGTAGTGAGGTTTGGCAAATCTCTAAATGGGCATTTGAGATCTGGTGGGGGATTGTTGAAATATTGGGCCATTTTAGCTTGGCCCATAATAGATTTCAGAAACTCCTAGAAATCTCAAAGCCCATGTGTGTGAGCCCATTTGAAATGCAGCCCAAGTTTTTGGCTGCACAAAGGCAAGAGGTGGGAGCTAAGTTTAGTCCCACATGGGAAGTTGGGAGAGATGTAGACCAACATATAAGGTGGGGTGTTGCACCACTTGGTAAGTGAGTGAGAAGAGAAGTGCCACACGTGCGCTCCTCCTCCTCCTCCTCCTCCTCGCTCGCCTCGTCTCAACACGACACGACGCGCGCGCGCCGCGGTTTGCGGAATTGAGCCTCGGAGCCAAGCTTATCTTTTTGCTGCACAGGAAAACCGAGCGTTTGACCGAGTCCTTGATGGACGCGTCACAGCTAGCCGGTTCGGGTCGCTCCCAGTTCGTGGGCTGCTGTAACCAACTCGGGCGTGCGACGTGGGCGTGGCCCACGTTGCCTAGGGTTTCTCCGCTGCGCCGCCTATATAAACTCTTGCCCGGCTACCGCCGCACATATCTGAAACCGATCTAGGGTTTTGCCACCTCTTGCTGTTTGCACCGCCTCCGTAGTCTACCTCATCCCGAGCGTCGGCGTGCACCGGCAAACGGGAGAGCAGGTCTCCGGAACCACTCGCCTTTGTGATCCTGTACGGGAGAGGGCGAATTAGGTTTTTGGGAAGCGCTCTGCATGACTACTCGAGTTCTTCATCACGGGTAGTCTTCCATCCAAGTCGGGCGGTGCTGCCTACCGCCGTCTGCTTTGACCGGTCTTCTCCAGCGTTGTCATCAACAACATTACTGCAACGACTACATCTGCAGACAAACGGTATGTGCGGTCTACTGCTGATAAGGGTATAGATAATAGAGCCCATCAGTTGAGTACCCCTGAGGCCCGTTATGCTAGGCCCAATTGTAATACTAGTCAAAATACGAGTTCATGTCGTATGTCGATATTGTAATCTGTATCGGATCCCACCCGATCCTCGAGACCTGGCCATCTATATATAGGGGCCAGGAGAGGACGGTGAGGGACAGATTGAAAGCAAGCCAGGTTCTACACCCACATTTACTTTCGATACACACCTTGTTTGACTGATTTTACCTTCGAGTTCATCCGACGCCCTATCTCCCCGATCCTAAGTCCTTCATCTAGGACATTTGTCGAGTTAACCCTCGTCAATTGGCACCGACCGTGGGGACGCTGGGCGTTGGAATCATGAATTCGACGGCTTTTTCGCTTTTAACCAGTAGCAATCCAAAAGTCAACGAAAGTCAAGAGATGGAGCTGAAGATCGGAAGCTTAAGTTTCTACGTCGGACCTTTGGGTTCAACTCGCCTTTCGGATCCGACGAAATCGGGTCCGTCGGCAAGCAAAGCCGAGAGAATCACAATATCCGGATCATCCGTGGGCTCTTCCAGTGAGGTAAACTCTCCGGTCAGTCTCACAGCAATAGGAGATATGCAAGAGAAACTCGAGGAATTCGACGAAACTCGGGGAAAGCCCGACATGGAAGCAACAGCGGTTAAAACTCATGATAGTTCAAGGGATTTCGCCATCGAAAGCATTGGCATCTCTAGAAGCGTACATCAGTTATGTGTCATTATCACTAAAGCAGCAAAAGAGGATAATCACGAAGGCAACAAAGAGGTCGACCTGCAAGTCGACAAACCAAGGAGTAACAGCAAAAAGGAAAAAGAGAACATTCACGTTTCAACCGGAGAGTGGAGAATCATCATGTTAGCCATCAATCACGGCACAGAGGTACCCGCAGATTCAAGGAGAGAAGTTCTGATGGGGTATTAATACGCGCTGCACCAGCACAAAAAGAAGCTAAGGAAGGAAAGGGACATGTTCATGAGAAGTCGAGATGACAACAGTATGTCAAGTGGAGGATACTGGGATGAGTACAGCGATGCATCAGAGTGCAGCATGGAAAGGCACAGAGATCCAAAGCATAGCAGGAGGACAACAGCATAGACAAGAGAAGAAAGCTATGCGAAAAGTCTAAGCGCGCAGCAGTCAGAAGAAGCAGAAGACTTCGTGCAAGAAACACCAGAAGCACCATTGGTAGCAGCACAGGCGTACCTACTAACCACACAACCAGAGCCTGGAGATCCGCGGGAGCACATACATCAGGCCGCAATACGAAGCCTCGGGTTGATAGAGGACAAGCTAATGGGAAAACTTCCAGAGGAAAAGGCGATACATTGTAAGGAAAGGCGAAAGGAAGAGTTCAAGCGTAAGTCCTCGCGAAATGAATCCAGTGAGTCATCAGGTGATGAGAGGCGACAAAAATAGAAGGAGGACACAAGAAACATAATAGAACAAGCACGAGTAAACAACTCACGCTATGCGTGGAGAGAGGAAAATTACGAAGACGATGAAAAAGAGATGGGCGCGTTATGCTTTACCCGCAGGGTTCGCAAAATGCGGGTACCCAAAGGTTTCAAGTTGCCGCACGATCAAGAAAAGTATGATGGGTTGCAAGAACCCACTCTATGGTTGTCAGATTACCTGCAAGCAGTACAGATACTAGGAGGAACAAGAGCAACAGCCATGCAAAGTTTGCAGTTACACCTCCCCGGCGCAGCACGGTCCTGGTTGAACACCCTACCCAACGATTCCATTGGGAGTTGGGGAGAGTTAGAGAATCAATTCGCAAGAAATTTTCGCTCAACATATAAGCGCCCAGCATCGCTGGAAGAAATCAAGTCGTGCGTACAGAAGAAAGACGAAACCCTATGCTCTTATATACAACGCTGGAGTGTAATAAAAAATTCAGCAGAAGACATCTCTGACGAAAGAGCAATAGATGCTTTTTTGGGTGGCCTTCGTCGTTCGGACTTAGTGGAAGAGATAGGGAGAACAAGGTCAAGGATAGTGTCTGAATTAATGAAAGTAGCCAACGGATTCGCCGATGGAGAAGATGCATATAACAATAAAAGGGGATGTTCACCAAAAGTCGACAGAGCAAGCAGGCAAAGGCAAAGATATCGCAATGGAGATAGCCACGCAAGGCGAAATCAGGTAGCCGCAGGATACAAAAGAAGGGATGAGGAAGGCTATGAAAACAAGGAGTTCAAGGCAAGAGGAAATCATGGAGTAGAAAAATCAAAGTACTCTGGCCCATCGGCAGAGGACATGCTCTACGGACCTTGTCGAATCCACTATGCATACCTAGATGGGAAAATATTTTCTAACCATCAGATGAAGGATTGCAGAACCTTCTTGAGGCTACAAAACACCATGGACTCGAACCAAGGAATACAACAAGGAAAGAAAAGTATGAGTCAGGGATACCAAGTACAGCGACTAGCGAAACATCTGGAGTCGAAAGTATATATATCTGCAATGATCCAACCGGTGCCAAAATCCAAGAAAGAGCGCAAGAGCATATCCAGACAAGTAAACCTAGCTATATCATCACCACCAGCCACTACAGAGTACCTGCAGTGGTCCGATCAACCAGTCAGGTTCAGCAGAGCAGACCACCCGAGGAAGGTGCCCAGGCCGGGGCACTCACTGATGGTGCTAAAGGCGCAAATAGGAGGATATGATATCGGGAGAGTATTCATGGAAGCAGGAAGTGACATAAACCTAATATACGCAAGAACCCTGAAGGCAATGTGCATCTCACTGGAAAGTCTAAGGCCACCAGATTGTTCTTTCCATGGAATAGTACCAGGAGGCGCAAATTACCCTCTTGGAAAATAGAACTCGACGTTTGCTTCGGCAACAACAGCAATTATCACAGAGAGAAGCTGGAGTTTGAAGTCATGGACTGGCCTTCACAGTATCACGCAATCCTGGGGCGCCCATCATTTGCAAAATTCATGGCAGTACCTCACTACGCATATCTCACACTCAAGATCCCACGACCCAAAGGAACGATCACGGTGCAAGGCAGCTTTGAAGTATCCAACACTTGTGACAAAGAATTTAATAGGCTGGCGCAAACTTTCGGCATGACAGTAGAGTACGCAAGATTGAAAGGCAAAACTAACCACAATGTGCTACCCGACGTCGGGCAATCCCTGCCATATCAGGCTTTCGATGCAACTCAAGACTCGAAGAAAATCCAGGTCCACCCGACGGACCCGAACAAAACCACCTCTATAGCAGTAAACCTGGATCCCGCATAGGAAAGCATGCTCGTCGAGTTCCTCCGTGAGCGCTGGGAAATCTTCGCCTGGTGTCCTTCAGACATGCCAGGGGTTCCCAGGGAACTCGTCGGGCACGCACTAAATGTGGATCCTAAAGCAAAGTCAGTCAAGCAACCACTAAGACAATTTGACGAACCCAAAAGAAAAGCAATAGCATCAGAGCTGCACATGCTAGAAAACGCCGGATTCATCAGAGAAATCAAGTCATCAACCTGGGTATCCAACCCAGTAGTTGTACCCAAGAAAAACACAGACGTACAAAGAGTGTGCGTCGACTACACATCTCTCAACAAGCACTGTCCAAAGGATCCCTTCCCGCTACCTCGCATTGATCAGATAATCGACTCAACAGCGGGGTGCGCCAGGCTTTCCTTTCTAGATGCATATTCTGGTTATAACCAGATCAAACTTAAGAAGGAAGACGAAGAAAAGACAACTTTTATCACACCATACGGCGTGTTCTGTTATCAAGTCATGCCCTTCGTCCTAAAAAATGCAGGAGCAACCTACCAGCGGATGATGCAAAACTGCCTCGGAAGCCAAATAGGATGCAACATCCAAGTCTACATTGACGACGTGGTTATCACCACAAGGAAAGAGGAATCCCTGATCAGCGATTTGGTAGAAACTTTCGACAACCTGAACAGGTACAAGCTCAAGCTTAACCCGACAAAATGTTCTTTCGCTGTATCAGCAGGACAACTCCTGGGGTTCCTAGTATCAGCAAGGGGAATAAAAGCAAACCCAGAAAAGATTCAAGCAATCCTAACAATGGGGAAACCAACGAAACTGCACGACGTACAAAAGCTTACAGGGTGCGTTGCAGCACTAAGTCGATTTGTTGCTCGATTAGGAGAGAAAGCACTCCCTTTCTATGCACTTATGAAAAAATCAGATGACAAATTCGAGTGGACAGAAGAAGCAGATGTAGCTTTCACGCAGTTGAAAAAAGTGCTCTCCACGCCACCAGTGCTGGTCGCACCAAATGAGAAAGAACCGCTACTACTATACATCGCTGCAACACATCAGGTGGTGAGTACAGTATTGGTAGTCGAAAGAAGTGAAGAGGGAAAAGCCCACGGTGTCCAGAGGCCAGTATATTTTGTCAGCGAAGTACTATCTCCAACAAAACAAAGGTAACCACACTATCAAAAGCTCGCATATAGTGTATTCAAAACAGCAAGAAAACTATGGCAGTATTTCGCGGTACACCCAATCATAGTGGTTAACGAAGCACCACTATCCAATATATTAAATAACCCTTTAGCAACAGGACGTGTCTCCTTATGGGGAATTGAGTTATCACCCCTGGACATCACGTACGAAAAGCGAAAGGCGATCAAATCACAAGTTTTACCAGACTTCACAGCACAGTGGCTGGAGTTACAAAACACAGGACCGCCAGATCTATCGAGTGTATGGATAATATACTTCGACGGTTCAAAAAGAATCCAAGGCGCAGGAGCAGGAGTGGTCTTGATATCACTACAAGGCGACAAGTTGAAATATGTGTTAAGGATGAGTTTTCCCCAAGCTTCTAATAACGAAGCCGAATACGAGGCGCTACTCCATGGGATGAAAATGGCCAAGGCATGTGGAGCAACTCGACTAAAAATATTTGGTGACTCGAATCTTGTCGTTCAACAAGTGATGAACAAGTGCGACGCCATCAATGACAACATGACAGCATACAGAAACTTATACTATTATCTAGAGGGAACATTCGATGGATGCAAAGTTTCGCACATCAGCAGAGCCAGTAACGAGGAAGTCGACAATCTAGCAAACATCAGGTCCCAGTGCTTACCCGTACCACAAGGAGTTTTTTGGGAAGAAATCATAGAAAGATCAATCAAAAGCAACAAAACTTCGACTACAGAGGAACACGGCCAGCACCAAGCAACAGGCTCGGGGGCTGGAAAAACAAGCATAGCAGAACCAGAAGAAGTCATGATGATAGAAGAAACTTGGATGCAGCCATACCTAGCATACATGATAAACAAAACACTACCCGAAGACATAGTAGAAGCGAAGAGGATAATACGATGATCTAAGGCTTTTGTCGTGTTACAAGGAAAATTATACAAGAAAAGTATATCAGGCGTCTTGCAACGATGCGTCACTCCTCAAGAAGGACAAGAAATCTTAAAAGATATCCACGCAGGAGTATGTGGACATCACGCTAGCAGCAGAGCCATTGCAGCCAAAGCCTTCCGCACAGGATTTTATTGGCTAACAGCCATTGAAGACATGAAAGATATAGTGAGGAAGTGCGAGGCCTGTCAATGTTTCGCATCCCGGCCACACGCACCAATAGCAGAATTGCAACTGATACCATTATCCTGGCCCTTTGCGCAATAGGGACTCGACATGGTAGGAAAATTGCACAAATCTTGGCCAGGAGGGCATGTTTATATATTGGTGGCAGTCGACAAGTTCACCAAGTGGGTAGAGGCAGCCCCAGTAACAACCCAAGATTGTACAGCCGCAATCAACTTCATCAAGTCCATAGTCTTTCGCTTCGGAGTACCACACAGCATTATTATAAATAATGGGACAAATTTCACATCGAAGGAGTTCAAGAATTACTATGAAGGTTTGGGAATCAAATTGAAATTTGCATCTGTAGTGCATCCAAAGATAAATGGGCAAGTCGAAAAAGCCAACGGCTTAATATGCAATGGCATACAGAAAAGGCTGTTGGCACCCCTCGAGAAAGCTAAGCACGCTTGGGTAGATGAGCTACCATCCGTACTCTAGAGTCTCCGAACTACACCCAATGCAGCTACTCAAGAAACACCTTTCTTTCTGGTCCACGGCGCAGAAGCTGTTCTTCCAGTCGAGATCACACACGAAGCTCCAAGAATCGCGGCGTATGATGAAACAACTTCTACAGAAGCGCTTCAGGACGATGTCGATGCACTCGATGAGGAGAGGGACGTAGCACTCGCCACAGCCACTCAATATCAGCAGAATCTACAAAACTACCACCGTAGTTGAGTTCGTCCACGATCTTTCATAGTGGGAAATCTAGTCTTATGACTCAAGCAAGACGGACATGGAAAACTCGAGTCCCCATGGATGGGACCTTACATCATGACAGAAGTAATACCAGGAGGAGCTTATTGACTACAAGACAAGAAAACGGGGAAAGACGAGAGTAACCCATGGAATGCAGAGCAACTATGACGGTTCTACGCATAGGCGACAAAGAATTTTTTTGAGTTATGACCCTCCGAACCCAGAACATGAGGCCATAGGTCGGGTTCCTCGGGTCAACTCGACAATATGTGTAAATATTTTACTTTCCACTCGGGGGCTCAGATCCTCGAGTCATACGAAATAATATTAACAAGTTATTGAGATTTGTGATTATCTGAGATACACTACAAGGTTGATCGCAACCCGATATTCGGTAGCAACACAAACGGTTCAAAGGAACCCGATAATATATTAAGTGCATACCTCGGAACTACGATCCGTTCCCATGGTCTATTAATAAAGTAAAGACAACACATAATCCAAATATGACTATTTATTACAGATAGTACAAGGAAGAACAACTAGAACAAAGAGATTATATAAAGAGAATCTAGTGAAAATGCACTTCAGCTTCATACTCTTTCTGGCACTGGGTGTCGTCATAGATCCTTACGTCGAACTTCGACGTCCTGACGTGAAAGTCGAAAGTCATAAAGAAGCCTTGATGGAGGTCATGGTCCTCTGCAAACTGCGACCAGCCGCCCTTGAAGTACTGCTCACCGGCGCCGTCGTACCAGACCTCTACTTCATAGGGAGTTCCTCCCCCGAAGTGTTCACGAAGAACCGCTTCCCGCAGTTCTCGCCCGTCCATAAACTTGGTGAATTTCAGTGGTAACCGCTGAATCTCACGACACTGCTCGCCGGCAATGCAGAAGAAGGAATAGATTCTGGGCGAAGGAGGAGAAGCATTAGCAGAAGGAGCGCTTGGACCTGGTGCAGCAGATGGCACCTTGGGTTTATTCTTACTCCCGGCCGGACGGCCGGGGCGCCGCTTCACCGGAGCGGACGACGAAGCTACCACAGCTTCGATTGTAGCCTTGTTCTTACTGCCGCGAGGGCGGCCGCGACCCCGTTTCTCCACTGGGGCGCCGATGTTCAGACGTGATCCACTTGCATCGGCCATCAAGACAAGTATTGGAAAGAAGAAACCCTAGATGAGATGAAGAGGAAGAAGATGATGCGGTGGAAGAAGAAGATAATGACTGGATTAGGGTTTTTACCCTCGCCAGACGTGCTTTATTTATAAGTATGCACTAATGGGCCTTTACAAAGGTAAGGTCCAAAGTATATTTACGGGCTCTTATATTCTGCCCAGCGCAGACGATAAAAGAAGGATCAACGTATCAAGGGAGAAGGTACGAACAAAAAAGAGAGAGAGGAAAAAAATGATGAAGTTATCTATTAAGAAGCACAGCGTACCTCGTCTTGGACTCGGGGGATTAAGTCATAAGAAAAGAAGAGCAAAATTACCAGAAGGGCGACATATGTCGAAAAATATCAAAAGACACAGTATATGAGACAGGTATGTCTATAGTTTTGAGCCTATACCCAAAAAAAAATTCGGCTATAGCCTCGGGGGCTACTCCCATCGGGAGCGCTGTCGCGCACCCGATAGAAAGAAGTCGACAGAAAGGAGAAGAGTTAAAGTCGATAATAAAGAACCAGCTGATGGACAAATGGTTTAGGCGCAATCGGTTGTATTTCGTCAGCAATGAACTTCGACTACATTGTCGACAAAATAAACATCGATTACTCCCATCGGGAGTTATTTATGAGAGTTGCAAAGGACAACTCAGATATTTTGTATATTGAATCAGTCAAACAAGGCTGCGAAATATGATTCTCGAGTTGCGCCATCACGACAAAACTTGAATGTTGTGGTTGAAATATATAATGAAGGTAAGACCCCAGGATCCATCCTGTGTGGCCCGGTATACGCACATGGATGCGCTCTGCTGGTACATATCCGTGTCTACGATGTGAAGAAAAATCCCGGTAGACGCACTGGGTATCCTGAGAACCACTGGGATTCATTCTTTATAAGTCCTAAATGCGGCAAAAGAATGGGTTTGACCGGTTTCCCGAATTCAAGACCAAGGGGATTGAATTTGAAGTAGGTGACAAGTATCTGTTCTGGCAGTTAACTGGCCTCTTGATCCGTCAGAGTTGTCAGGCTTGTTCATCAAAACCCCTTGCAAGACGTTATAATAAAAGATAAGTCGAAAGACCAAGTCGAAGATTTGAAGATCTGAAGAATTCAAGTATTGATCAAGTCAAAGATTTGAAGATCTGAGATTCAACCCGAATCTATAATTCTGGTAGAATCTCGGGGGCTACTGACAAGGGTATAGATAATAGAGCCCGTCAGTTGAGTACCCCTGAGGCCCGTTAAGCTAGGACCAATTGTAATACTAGTCGAAATATGAGTTCATGTCGTATGTCGATATTGTAATCTGTATCGGATCCCACCCAATCCTTGAGACCTGGCCATCTATATATAGGGCCAGGAGAGGACGGTGAGGGACAGATTAAAAGCAAGCTAGGTTCCACACCCACGTTTACTTTCGATACACACCTTGTTTGACTGATTTTACCTTTGAGTTCATCCGACGCCCTATCTCCCCGATCCTAAGTCCTTTATCTAGGACATTTGTCGAGTTAACCCTCGTCAACTGTTGTTCGTCTGTTCATCAGGTTCTGCGAGTACATGTTTAGCTGCTACTTGTTTTCGTTCATCTTGTTGTTTAGTACATCTAGTATGTTCGAGTTACATGTGGTAGTAGCTGCTGTTATCATGTCTAATATTCTGAAATTACTTATGGAAATTGTGCCTAATTATCCAACATTTATTACACTTATTTTATTTCATAACTCATAGACCAGAACCAAACTCACACAATAATAGAATAGGGACCAAAATTGGACCTGACCTAAACAATGGATGGTCGAATACCCATGAATAGGTTCATACAACAACTACGTCATGTCGTCATGGAGTGTCTTACATTCTCTACATCACGTGATTTGTGCCACGGTACGTGCCTGGTGCCCGAGTGTCACTAGAAAAGGCAGCTTCGCGAAACGTAACCTAGCTGAAAGGCGACTCCAGGGCGATCTGATCTTAGCCTCCCGTCGGCGTCTCCGGAGACCGCCCCATTTTTGTGGCTTTTGGACTATGGAGGCGTTGTGGATCTTGGTCTTTGTTGGTGAGAGGGCTCCATCCCCTGTTTTGAGGGCTTTATTTTTTGTTTTTAGGGTCAAGGTTTGTAGGGGTGGTGTTGAGGTGGTGGTGACGACGCCTCATGCAATAAGGTCTTCCCAGCTTCAACCCCATCTTGGCGGCAACGTCGAGAGGTGTGGGGACCCCGGATTAGCTATCCGGAATACCCATTATGTATTCAATTCACGATCCCATGATCAGTGTGTCATGAATCCACATAACCAAGTTAATAACAGAATAACATCATCCATTACAGTATTGAATAATATACTTACAATTGGTCACATGACCAAGTCTGATATTGCTATGCAGGGCAAGTCTACTATTGAGCAGCGGACACAAGCAGCGTTGATGACCCACGTCTTGCCTACTACCCTACAGGCAACTGACTGGGAGACGTTCCTAGTTCACACTGGCGTCATCGTAACCATCGTCACCTTCCGTATAGTCTTCTTCATAGTCTGACCAAGTTAATAGCCAGGGACAAAGCCATGAGTACATTTTGAATTGTACTCGCAAACCATCTAAAAGGGGAGAGGACAAAATGCAGTTTGGCTGTAGCAAGGAAAGGCTCTAGTCTAGTTTATTTTCTTTGAAAACACAGTTTTCTCGTGTCGATATAGCATGTCCAGAACCATGTTCTACGACATCTCTATATCCTTATTAAAAACATTTATAAAACAATTTTAGTAAAATCTCTAGGAAGGGAGAAACCCTTTTTATTCATAAACCAGGTCAATCAAACATGACCATCTCCAATTATAAAACCCGGTCAATCACACATGACCATCTCAAATTTCCCCGGCAGTACCCTCCAAGTACTCCGAACCTTTCCCATGCCACGGCAGTACCCTCCGAGTACTCCGTCTGACACTTTTCTCCATTCTCCGAAAACCATTTTTAAAACCAAAACCGACATTGGGCTAAGTAGCGACCATTCCAACCGTCCATGACCGAGGACTCGGCTATTCGAATAGATTTACACTTTGCAGAGGTTGTACACTTTACCCACAATCATCCGAATACTCATCGTGTGGGCATCTTCCCCGCATAACATCATATGCCACGACAAGCACCCGATCGTAGTTTTTCACTTGCCCACCTTAGCATAGGACCTACCACCTAGAGATGCACCCCTCAACACCGAAGCCCAAGTGGTTGTTTGATCCAGGAGTAGCAAATTCCCCAGCCCACTTGACCCTTCGGAACCCTGCCATCACTTGCAGGCGTTTTCAATGAGGGCCCCTAGGTTGTAACCCTGCCACCTGAAAAGGTGACAATGCGAGCCTGAGTAACCGCTGTTACTCAGGGTGCCACGGAAAAGGTGTCCATGGTCAGACTGCCATTACATTTGGAGGGCCCATACTAAAGTGAACAAACTACTCCGCTACGCCCCGTTCCATACCAGGGTAATTGTGGTTGCACGGGTTAATTGTTCGGGTGGATACATAGCGATCACCAATGTCCTTTATAAAATCCTCCTGCCTCGAACTCCGGGATATTCATCCCCCATCTCATTTTCAAAACTCATTTTTGGAAGTTCTTCAATGGAATATCTTCCTATTCCAAGGTTTTTGAAATCATTTTCCAAATCCATTTGAGTATCCCAACCTAGAGGTTTTGCTCCTCTACAAGGTTTATCAAAGGCCATGATGCTAACCATCATGCCACTAACCCAGGGGATAAGTAGGTGTCAAGAATGGTGTCATCCCTAAGGATGATATCAAGTGACTTGTGGAGCCAAGTCGCCAATAATTGCTATCTAGGAGTAATAGCAATATAAAACCATGCATTTTTATAAATAGTAGTAAATCATGCAATAAGTAAAACTGGGATTAGAGATGCAACAAGATTAGATGGCTTTCCTTGAATAGCTATGTCCCTGGGCTTCTTCCATAAAAGAATTACTCAAAGTGTTCCACTTCCTTCTCATGCATTCTTGAGGTAGTCCTCTTCCTCTCCGATGGCGTTCGAATCTAGCGTCGCAAAATGAAAGAAAAGCATTCAATCATCACACAAGCATGCAAAGGAGCAAATATTTAACAAGCCATCTCAAACACACAACCAGAGAGGGAGGGTGAAAACATTCTCTCCTATAGGGGTGCAATGCAACAATATCAAGTTTTTGATTATTTTCTGTACTTATAAATAGGGTTTTCACACTAGGACTCAATACTAATAGATTATCACTAAATATAATCAAACAATGGGTACACTCCTCAACTACAGGTACTAGTGACCTGTAAGACACTAAAACAAGTGACTCTTGGTTCAGAAAATATTATTCCTATTAACAAGCAATTTCTGAAATACATAAAGCCATTTAAGCACTTTGATTAACAAACATGGGTACAAGAACATATAGCAGGCAAGCAAGGTACCTACAGATAGCTAACAACAATACCAACACGAAAAAATTGGATTTGAAATTGTCTAAATAACTGAGAATATACTAAGCATTTTATAGTGAGAATAACTACTGATTCAGAGATAAATCTACCAGAAAATCATACAAGCTCAGAAAAATCTATCCTCTGGTCAGTAGCAAGCCTTTACAGTGCAGGATCACCCAAAATTGGTTTCACTCAAAAATAATGCACAGATTAGGTTTTAAAAAATCCTAAAGTTAGATCTGGTGGTAATTTGCAAAAACAACCATGCTAAGATAAAACTCTATTTGCAACCAGGCCAGTGGCATTTGAAAGGTATTCCATAGATCTGTCCAACAAAATTGGATTCAACTCAATTGGGTTTCACCTCAAGATATGAAATTATTAGTGAAAAGGAGACATTATACTAGATTAAATGCCATAAATAAACCAGAAGTTATTTTGGCACGAAAATTGTCCTGAAGGTTAGGTAATTATATTAGGAAGTCTACAAAATTTTGATCTGGCCATTTTCATGCATTTTTCATTTTGTTTTGGATTTATTCCTAACAGCACATTAACAGATCTGCTAAAATGGAGAAAGAGTAGCCAGAAAAAAAAGTGAACGGGCCAGATCTGAGCAGCCCAGGGCAGCACCGTGCCAGGCCGGCCCATTATGGGCTGTGACTACCCTTGAGTAAAAAAAAGAACGCTTTAAGAATCGTGCTACAGGCTAGCTAGAGTATGCATGATGTCTGGCTGCTAGTATATCGACGGAGGTCGACGGGGATCGCAGAGAGGACGGCGGGGCTCACCGAGGGAAGAGGACACAGAGCGGCAGAGGAGGGTCTAGGCAGTGCAGGGAGACGGAGAGGATGGCCAGGGCGGCTCCCTGGCGACGACACGGGCGAGGGCAACCGTGGCACCAACACGGACAGAGCCCCGAAGACGACCGTTGTTCGGCGAGCTGTAGGCATGAAGGAGGCCAAGTCAGGATCTCGAGAGAGACAGGAATAGAGAGAGATAGAGAAAGGAGGCGCCCTAGGCGAGCTCTCTGGTCGTCCACGAGGTCGCGGGCGAGCTCTGATGCGGATGGCCTGACACGGCGACACCTACATCGATGGAGACGTCGGACTCGACGACGGCTTGGTTCAGGCGAGCTGCAAAGAAAATGAAGGGTTAGTTAGGGGTTGCAGGCCTCTTAGGAGAAGGAGGAGACAAAGAGAGGGGGGCGGAGTTTGCAGCGTCCCCGACGGGGTGCCGTCCTCGGCCGTGCTCCGGTTCGGGTCGAGCTGGGAGAGAGCCAGTGGAACTGAAGCTCATTGTGGTGTTGAATACAAGGGTTTAGGAGTGTGTGTGTGTAGGAGAAGGAGCTCAGGGCGGGCTTATAAAGAGTGCTTCATGGGTGCACCATGGACGGCGTCCACGATGGGCATAGAGCGGAGCAGCGACGTCGATTGGGCGAACTGGGCGGTGCACGAGACATACGGGAGATGACAAAGCGTGGAGGCGTGCTAGGGAAGGCAGTGGAGGTGGTCTCAACCGGGGCTCGCTCGGAATAAGGGTTCACAGAGCCTGCACGCCAGGTGTTCGACGCAAGGTCGGTTCAGAGAGCACGGGCGGGAGAGGCCGAAAAGATGGGAATAAAGTCGGGGGCTGATACGTCTCCAACGTATCTATAATTTTTGATGCTCCATGCTTGTTTTTACACCATTTGCCTATTGTTTCGTTACACTTAGTGGCACTTTTATGCATTTTCCGAAACTAACCTATTAACGAGTTGCCACAGTGCCAGTTTCCTGTTTTCTGCTGTTTTTGTGTTTCAGAAGTGATACACAGGAAATATTCTCGGAATTGGACGAAACAAGTTCCTGAAGTCTTATTTTACCCGGAAGCTTCCAGAGATCCAAAGAAGAGTCGGAGGGGGGCCACCAGGGCCCCACACGCAAGGGTGGCGCGGCCAGGCCCCTGGCCGCACGGGCCCCGCGTGAGGGCGCCTGGCTCCTCCTCTGACGACGCCCCTTCGCCTATAAAGACCCCCCGACGGAAAAAACCTAAGTACCCGATCAGATTTCCAGAACACATCGCGATCCGCCGCCACCGTCGACCCGAAGATCGGGAGGGTCCAGAAGCTCTTCCCGGCACCCTGCCGTAGAGGGGAATCGCCACTGGAGGTCTTCTTCATCGCCATGCTTGCCTCCGGAGCAATGAGTGAGTAGTCTACCTTGGACTATGGGTCCATAGCAGTAGCTAGATGGTTGTATTCTCCACCATGTGCTTCATGTTTAGATCTCATGAGCTGCCCTACATGATTGAGATCACCGTTATGTAATTCTACATGTTTGGTTTGTTGGGATCCGATGAATATTGGTGTTTATGATTAAGTTGATGTACTGAATTATATCTTTTGTTATCTCTATGTTGTTTATGATCTTGCATGCTCTCCATTGTTAGTAGCTATCTTGGCCGAGTAGTTGCTAGTGACTCCAAGAGGGGGTATTTATGCTCGATAGTGGGTTCATGCCTCTATTTCACCTGGGGGAGTGACAGAAACCTCTAAGGTGGTAGATGTGTTGTTGCTACTAGGGAGAAAACAACATTCATATGCTCAAGGGCATATGCTTTGTTTACATTACACACTTTGCTTAATGCAATTATCTGTTGTTCGCAACTTAATACTTGTGGAGTTCTCGGATTGATTCAGCACAAGTGGATTATTAGTCATAGATGCAGTTGGATGGCGGTCTATGTATTTTTTTGTAATGCCCAGAGTAAATCTCATAGTGATCTTCTTGACATATCACGTTTATCTTTATTCTATCAATTGCCCAACTGTAATTTGTTTACCCAGCATGTGTTATTTTATCTATGGAGAGACACCACTAGTGAACTGTGGACCCCGGTCCTATTTCCATCATATTGCTATCACCTGTTTACTTTACTCGCACTGTTTACTTTACTCGCATACTATATTGTTTTCCACTCGATACGCTCATAACCTTTGTTTCAAGCAAACCGGTGAGATTGACAACCTCATCGCAAGTTGGGAACAAAATATTTGTTTGTGTGTGTGCAGGTTCCGCGTCACCTTCAGTCGTTTGTCTCTCCTCTCCTGATCGATAAACCTTGGTTTCTTAAACTGAGGGAAAACTAGCTGCTATACTCATCATACCTTCCTCTTGGGGTTCCCAACGGGCTGGTTATCCACCACGCACAAGGACAATCTGCTCCCACGTCAACCACGCAGCAGCTTCTTTTCTGGCGCCGTTGCCGGGGAGGAAGAGAAGACTTCTGCGAGGGGAGTTTTTCGCACACACATCCTTTACTTTGTTATTGTTTTGCTTTACTTTATTTATTTTACCTGCATTGCTTTTTATCAAAAACCCAAAAAAAAATTAGAATCCTTGGTAGTTGTTATTTCTTTACTTTAGTTTATCATGTTGATCCCTAAGTACGTTCTGGAGGACCTCTCAATAGGTAGTGGTTCGATTATTGGCAAAAGTAACATTGAGGAGTTCTTTAATCACATTAGTATGCATAAGGAAGTTGAGGAAAAGTCTTTGGTTGAGCTAGCCCCTAGTTATGAAGTTGCTTCTGCTCATTTAGTTCACATGTTAGAATCTAGGTTTGCTAGTCTTAATCCTTTTACGCAATACATGTTCCTTAAGCTTCATGAAATTGAGGATCCCGAAAAGAAAGCTTTTATCTTGGAAACTTTGCGCATAGAATTTAAAGATGTTGCAAGTGAGGCTAGGAAAGTTTTTAAGAAGTTTAATAAGCTTGGCTCACCTGTAGCGGTTGTTGGTACACCCGATGATTTTAAAGTACCAATACCTTATGAACTTATAGGAATTCATGATGCTTGGGAAAAGAATTCCAGTTGGATTTGCCCTGAAAATCCTTTCGATGAAAGTAGTGTGCCAAAGCGTGATCATAAAGGATTATCAAAAACTCAGTTGAACACATTTTCCTTCATAGTTGAAAAGATCTCTGCAGATGAGCTTGACGCTTCATCACTTGATGTTACTTGATTCGCAATTTTCTGCGCCTAGCTCAAAGGCGTTAAAGAAAAGCACTCTTGGGAGATAACCCAATGTTTTCTTTTCAGTACTTTTTCTTTTATTTGAGTCTTGGAAGTGATTACTACTGTAATGACCGCTCCTTATCTTGTTTATTTCATTTTTGTGCCAAGAGAAGCCTCTAATTTGAGTGAGGTAAAGATTTGGGGATGTTGCTGTCCTGAAACTGTTTTCGGTGCTGCACCGTAAAAATTCGTGTAAATTCTCTGTATATCTTTTGAACCTGCGATTTCTTGTGCATATGCCCCAGGTTATATCCAAACTTTTGTTAGTTCAACACTTTTTTATTTGAGCAACAGAAAATCCCTCAAAAATTTGACCTTTGTCAGCTGTTCAGTTTTGACAGATTTCTGCCAATATTTGTGTTTGCCACTTTATCGCTTTCTTTTGAGTTCTTTTGATCACGGAACTTTCGGAGAAGTTGCTACAGTAGTATTTGCTATATATGTGGTAGTTTTGAGTTGAAACCTGAAGCAAATAGAGGTTGATTATATGTTATGCTTGCACTAATGTTGCTAATAGAATTGTGTTTAGTTTTGTATGAAGGAAGTTTTCAAGTGTAGGGATTGGAGAATGATGAGATGAGTTGAAGAATGGACAAAAGCTCAAGCTTGGGGATGCCCATTCATCACCCCAAGAAATATCCAAGAAGTACAAGCGTCAAAGCTTGGGGATGCCCCCGAGGCACCCCTTCTTCATCGGCAAAAATCAGGTCACCTTTCAAAACACTATATTTGTATTGCTTCATGCACTATGTGTTTTTCTTGGAGCGTCAGTTGTTTTAGTTTTCTTAGTTAGTTTAGTTTGTTTGCTGCAATAAATGGTTCGACCCCAAAAAATTTCCTTTGGAGAAGTTACCTTGCTTTTCATTTGCAAAGAACACTCTAGTTTTCACTCTTATTAAAAATCATGTGTTCTTCTTTTTCAGCTACTGCTTTTGGTTTTCATTTTCGCCTTGATTTGCGTTCAGACCTTGTCATATCTTTTCATCAAGGTGTATTTTTGCCTCTGATCTTTATTGGTTTTCATCAAAAGAGGTGTTTATAAAAATTTCAAATGGTGTTGGAAAAGAGAAAAAGCTTTGTGCAAAATAGTGGTACAAGAAGGAGCTTGTGTAGACTGCGGCTTAGGCTTTTTCATGTCATGCTTGATGTCTTTTTGATAGTATGCTTAGTGGTTTTTCTGTAGCATGACTTGTCTCAAATAACTGAGATTGCTTAATGAGCCTTTGAAAAAATCATTCATTGTTTTTATTGTATGGAAGCATTATTTTGGTTTTCTCCTTGATGCTTTATTTGGGTTGACTTGGCGCATGCTCACACATGTTAGACTCTTACAAAGTCGCCAATAGCCTTCATGATCATTTAGTTTTTGACTTTTGATGCCATCATATGCTTCTTTTAATGTCGCTTTGTCGCTTTGCATGATTATGGCCATTATTGCTCTCTTAGTTGGTCGCTCCCAGTCTTTTGCTAGCCCTCGCCTTGTACTGAGTATGAGCTCTACTCGTGCATCCAACTCCTAAAAGCCAAAGTTTTCCAAAGTGTCCACCATACATACCTACTAGCAATTGCTATTCCAAGTAAATTTGACTTGCTTTTATTTTCTCTTCAAATTAAACTCTTACCAGTGTTATGCGAAATTCGGTCAGTAAAGCTCTCACGAACCGGAAGGCACACTTTACTTTTTCCTGTTCTTAAAAATTTGACATTGTGGTCTCTTATGTTGAGTTGTTATGCTTGCAAGTTGTAAGTTGGATTCTAGCCCATCCATGCTGTCATGGGGCAAGCTTTCAACATTGCACTTCTTATTTGAGTTGATATCGTGATCTTTTCTTTATGGATGCCCGCGGTGTGAAATGAATTGGGAATCTTGTGGGGATCATGGAGTTTGTATATGTGTTAGGGAAACGCCGGGCCGCCAATCTAAGCCATGCACAATTCATGCTGGAAATTTGCAGCATACCCATGGTGAACATTCGACGACGCATCTCACAATAAAAAGCTAAACAAAAGGCAAATAAAAGAGATGTCGAGGTGTTCATTGTCTGCTTGTCCTGTCATTTTGGTGTGGGCTTGTTCCATGTCATCGGGCACGGAGGTACCCCATTGGCGGTTCTCAATGATATGCATATACTTACAATGACAAGAGCCTTGCTTGGGACTCTAAGTAAAGTAGCATGAGGTTTGGGTACTCGTATTCACGGGCCACGAGGTTTTCAACTTATGATTTGTCAAGCATATGCATCATAATTGTTCTCGCATTAACTTTAACCATTCAAGATGCTTATGATGGGGGCAATGAGAGCTCAAAGCCGGTAAGTACCATAATTTTTGAAGGTTATAAAACTTGCAATCACTGCTTCCCTCTGCGAAGGGCCTTTCTTCTATTTTTATGTTGAGTCACCACCTTCTTTCTTTATGCACCATTAAGAGAGCATAGTTGTCATTCTTAGTGTAATATGCATTGTCCCAAAGTTCATTGATTGATTCATATTGTTGGTTTCACTTGTTCTTAAATTATTTGTATCTAGTCGCCCTCTTAAACTTGAAGGTGTCCTATGCATTTATGTTTTGCTCTCTTTGAAGGACAAGCTGAAAACCATTTGTATGTTTTTCCTTATGATTTGAACACACGTTTGACTTTCATTGTTTCATTTTCATGATCTTTTGTTTGTGTTCATTTGCATGTTTACAACATGGTTGCTAAGTTCTTATTGTCATGATTATATCTTCATGCCCATGTTTTAAGTTCTTATGATCCCAGCTCACCAATGCTTACCTATATGATCAAGATTGTGTAGGTGCATGTCACCTCAAAAATTATTCTTTGTTATCACTTACCTACTCGAGGACGAGCAGGAGTTAAGCTTGGGGATGCTTGATACGTCTCCAACGTATCTATAATTTTTGATGCTCCATGCTTGTTTTTACACCATTTGCCTATTGTTTCGTTACACTTAGTGGCACTTTTATGCATTTTCCGGAACTAACCTATTAACGAGTTGCCACAGTGCCAGTTTCCTGTTTTCTGCTGTTTTTGTGTTTCAGAAGTGATACACAGGAAATATTCTCGGAATTGGATGAAACAAGTTCCTGAAGTCTTATTTTACCCGGAAGCTTCCAGAGATCCGAAGAAGATTCGGAGGGGGGCCACCAGGGCCCCACACGCATGGGTGGCGCGGCCAGGCCCCTGGCCGCGCGGGCCCTGCGTGAGGGCGCCTGGCTCCTCCTCTAACGACGCCCCTTCGCGTATAAAGACCCCCCGATGGAAAAAACCTAAGTACCCGATCAGATTTCCAGAACACATCGCGATCCGCCGCCACCGTCGACCCGAAGATCGAGAGGGTCCAGAAGCTCTTCCCGGCACCCTGCCGGAGAGGGGAATCGCCACCGGAGGTCTTCTTCATCGCCATGCTTGCCTCCGGAGCGATGAGTGAGTAGTCTACCTTGGACTATGGGTCCATAGCAGTAACTAGATGGTTGTCTTCTCCACCATGTGCTTCATGTTTAGATCTCATGAGCTGCCCTACATGATTGAGATCACCGTTATGTAATTCTACATGTTTGGTTTGTTGGGATCCGATGAATATTGGTGTTTATGATTAAGTTGCTATACTGAATTATATCTTTTGTTATCTCTATGTTGTTTATGATCTTGCATGCTCTCCGTTGTTAGTAGCTATCTTGGCCGAGTAGTTGCTAGTGACTCCAAGAGGGGGTATTTATGCTCGATTGTGGGTTCATGCCTCTATTTCACCTGGGGGAGTGACAGAAACCTCTAAGGTGGTAGATGTGCTGTTGCTACTAGGGAGAAAACAACATTCATATGCTCAAGGGCATATGCTTTGTTTACATTACACACTTTGCTTAATGCAATTATCTGTTGTTCGCAACTTAATACTTGTGGAGTTCTCGGATTGATTCACCACAAGTGGATTATTAGTCATAGATGCAGTTGGATGGCGGTCTATGTATTTTGTTGTAATGCCCAGAGTAAATCTCATAGTGATCTTCTTGACATATCACATTTATCTTTATTCTATCAATTGCCCAACTGTAATTTGTTTACCCAGCATGTGTTATTTTATCTATGGAGAGACACCACTAGTGAACTGTGGACCCCGGTCCTATTTCCATCATATTGCTATCACCTGTTTACTTTACTCGCACTGTTTACTTTACTCGCACTGTTTACTTTACTCGCATACTATATTGTTTTCCACTCGATACGCTCATAACCTTTGTTTCAAGCAAACCGGTGAGATTGACAACCTCATCGCAAGTTGGGAACAAAGTATTTGTTTGTGTGTGTGCAGGTTCCGCATCACCTTCAGTCGTTTGTCTCTCCTCTCCTGATCGATAAACCTTGGTTTCTTAAACTGAGGGAAAACTAGCTGCTATACTCATCATACCTTCCTCTTGGGGTTCCCAACGGGCTGGTTATCCACCACGCACAAGGACAATCTGCTCCCACGTCAACCACGCAGCAGGGGCTTGCTTGGGAAGGATCAGGAGTTGCTAGAGATGCCAGTGGCGTGGTGGCTAGGGCAGGGGTTAAGGCTTATGCCATAAGGCATGCCAATGTCGGCTTAGGGAACATGAGAGAGAGTGAGGGGCTCAGGGCTAGCTAGGGTAGCTTGCAGGTGAGGTATAGGATTAGTGTGAGGTACTGATACACGCCTGATCGCTGGTTAGGGTGGATAATGGCTGGTTGCAATTGATTTGCAAGATGTTGCAAGGAAATGACATGTTTCTTTTTCTCTTTCTTCCAGGCGCTAGGGGACAAGAGGGAATATTACTACAGTATAATCTTTACCAGAGATGGGTGGGGGGGGGGGCTAGAGTGTTCAAATATAGGGTTTGGTGATGAGCCAAGATGATCTAGAAAGATAGAGTTTGAGATGGATGGTTATGTATGTGTTGATTCATGTCTTTGGATTTGATGTTGTCGAAAATGATTCTAAGCAAGAGATTAAGTTGATGGACCAAGGAGGTGTGAGAGAATGCGGTGAAGCTTCCATTTAATTTTGGAGTTTTTGATTTTTTAGAGGGTTGTAGATACATAAGATAGCATGGTACAACTTTTACATTTAATTGAGGAGGAAAGTGCAAGGGATAGCATGGTGGCCATTCCCATGTATTTTTGGGAAGAGTTGGATTTGGGAGAGAATTTATGGTGAGTACTAAAAAAATTCCCTAAAGAAATAAAAAGGATGGAAATAGTTTTGACTAGAGCTCAAAACTAATCCACATAAGTTAGAGCAAAATTCCAAAATATAATAGCAAGAATATGAATGGTTATGTTAGGCCAAGAAGAAGAGAAGTAGGTCATAGGAGAGTCTCCATTGAATTTATTTTGAATTTTTAAAAGTGTGGAGAAAAGGAAATCTGCTCACAGTCAAATGGTCGCTGATTTGATTTGGGTCAAAAACTGGGTTAGAACAAGTAGCATATGGCCTCCAATGACAAAGTGGTAATGTAGAGAATGGAAGATCAGATGACAAAGATGAGTTATAGGAAGGTTCATTGCCATAGATATTAGATAAGAGCTTAATACAAGTGTCTAAAAATTGAATCTGTTAACAGAAATGAAGATAGGGCCAAGTTTGGAATTTGGTTGGTTTTGCATTTTAGTTTGCCTTTTTAATGCTACTAGGCTTCACTTGGATGCTATCAATAATTAACAAGGTTTCACAAGAAACATTAAGTACGAGGGAAGTCTTTACTCAAAACAATTATTCTTGCAGGTAGGGATCAAACAAAATCAACATAGTCAACCCGGACAAGCTCATCACACATAGTCAAATATAAGCAACTAGTCAAGCATCCTTAGAAGAAATGGTTGAACAAGTGCTCAATAATGATCATGCCATGGTGAAGTTGCAAAGAGTTTTCAAATAAAGGAATAAAGATTTAATAAATATTTTCATAAACAAATGGAGACAGAAACATGTCCCTTATCTTGTTTCTCAAAGGTGTTTGGAAACAACTGAACAAAGATTTATAAAATATTAGTTCTATAAAATAGTGGGATCACAGCAATATGTCCCTATAGTTTTGTAAATACTTAGTTTTGGGAAAGATCTTGTTTTTAAAATAGGTCTTGGCTCCTGTTTTTGGGAAATTAAAATGTGTTGAAATAAGGGAGGTGCCAAGATACTTTATTTTGAGAAAAAGCTAGAAGCACAAGGATGGCATGGTCACAAGAACACAAGATTGAGTTGGCCCACAATCTTATTCTTCAAACTACCCTCTTGCAAACATAACTTACACAACATTCAAGGTAAACATGCAAGAGATTCCAGTAAATCTGATTAAGAATGAAAAGTTTTTGCTGGCCCTCATTTTTGGTTCACTAAACACTACTTAAACATGGTTAGAAAAGTTGGGGTGTTACAGCTCTTCCCCCCTTAAAAAGAATCTCGTCCCGAGATTCCTAAGCGTAGTAGTAAGAGATGTACAGACTAATGTTAGAGTTAGGCTTCAAGGGATTTCTCTTCTAACTTCTCGGTGACACCTTAAGTTGTGTAGAAGACTTGCTTTTACCAAAGATGTAGATCATATTCATTTGCTGAAGTTGATAGCTGAAGAGTTGATGTTGCCAAAAGTATCTTGTCGAAACCTTGTGAGAGTTTAGGGGCACGATTGGTAGCCTGCAAGGAGTCCAACCAGGTCCTGGGGAGAAGAAAGCCCATTGATTTGAGTCTCGGGCTGTATCCAAAACGTGGCCGGCGCACTGTGTAAAGCACCCTCCACCCAGCTCTGGGGATACCTCCGAATCGAGCGTTTCCCCAGAGCCAGCCTCGTCTCTGGCTCCCGTGAGCCAAAAGTGGTCAACCCCTATACGTAGACTGGCTTCCCCTCCCCCTCGTTTAACTTTCTCTCTCCTACCTCTAAACAGCTCACTCATAAGCCCTTCTGTGACGACCCCGAATTTATCACAAATTCGAAGTGCCCGTTATGCATTCCACCACAATCCCAGAATCATTGTTGTGATACACATAACGTAGTTGGTAACCAGTTCCATAGACATTACAATACGAGGGTTCAAATACAATTGGTCATAGAGACCAAGTTCATATTACAACACAATATAGCAGTGGAAATAACGTCTTCGGGTCCATGCCTTCACCCTACAGGCAATGGCGACTCAGTAGAAGATCTTAGTTCTGATACTCTTCTTCATACCCTTCCTCCGGATACTCTTCCCCATAGTCTGGCCAAGTTGATAGCCAGGGACACAGCCGTGAGTACATTGGATGCACTCGCAAACCATCTTATAAATGAAATGTTGAAGTAGATATGCAAGGTTGATATGGTGGACTAAGCACTAAGTTTAGTTGCAAAAGCTAGTTTTATTTCCCAAGAATGTTCATTGGTGGAAAAGAGGTTTAGTTCTCTAAGTCAATCTAAAGGAACTTCAAGTGTGTCAACATCAATGTCAAGTCAAGTCATGTCATTCACCAAGGTCACCATAAGTTATTATCATTCTTGACAAAAGTCAAGTACAGTTCGCCAACTGTCCATAATCGAGGACGCGGATATTCGAATAGTTTGAAACCTCTACAGAGGGGTACACTTTACCCACAAGATTCGATACAACTGCCGGGAGAAATCCACGGATCGTCATACACAAAGTATGCGGGGTTCAGATAATCAAACAAATTCTTTCACTTGCTCACTCTAGTACGGGATCCTTCCCTAGAGCCCGACATACAGAAATCCCCGTTCCGGCGCCTCTAGTTTTGCCCGCTCCGGGATGCCAGATGAGTGGAATCTCCACTTGGTTCAGAAGTACCCGCGCACGATGCACTTCTATAAAGGATGATACAAGACCTCCCATACTAGGGTGAACAAGCTACGAACTAAGCCCCTTCCCATTTAGGGGTAATGTGGTCGTACGGTAAAGGTTGGCTCACATGGTACATCACTTATTATCATTTAGCAAATACATTCCATAGTCTTTAGTCAAGATTACTTTCCTTCATAAAACCATCAGGTAGGAGGGATCTCCATTTCAAGTTTTCAAGTTCAAGTCACCAAGTTCAAATGGGGCTCCCCTTAGAGATTGCCTCAATTTTATTAGTGACTAAGCAACTATATTGAGTGATGATACCACTAAGCTATGGTTGGATAAACTCAGCTTGATGCTCTTGCTAAGCAAGGTATCCTCCTCCGATTCCCAGCGGCGGCTTGCTCCAGGGAGGTCGAATGCGGCAGCGCCCTCCGCGTCCAGTACCTCGCCGGCGGGGCTGGCTACGTCGAGCTAGAGCGAGCGGGGTGAAGTGAGCGTGTCTGGGAGGTAGCTGGGGACGGGGCGAGTTGGTTCGTTTGATCGGCGGGGCCTTTTATAGGCCGGAGCGTCGGGGACAGGGGCGCCCAGTAGGTGGCCGGCGCAGGGCATGCTGGCAATGCGCACGGGCGACACCGGCCTCGACGGCCTTGCTTGCGTGCTGGGGGGTTATTGTCTCGGCCGCGGGGTGCTGTGGGTTGGTGCTGGCGAGGGCACGGTGGTCGGCGACGTGCAGCGAGCTGGGGAAGAAGAGAGGGGGGTCCTGGGTGCTGTCTCCTCTTCTCCTCCCTTTCTCACGGCTTGGGTCGGGGCAGAGGGAGCTGGGGTCGACCGCGGAGGTGTCCAGGAGCATGGCTACAGGCTTGAGACGGACGGCGACAGTGATCCTCACAGTGATCATGATTTGCTCGATTTTTGTCTACCAAGTGTTCGACTTATTGCCCGCAAGAGATTCAAATTCGAAATTTTGAAAATTTCCACTTTGGGTGATCAACATATTGGCCAAGGTTTCCAGTCATATTTTTGTTATCAAGAAAGAATAAGTTTTGAAGAAATCTTATTTCAAATTTTGGTATTGTCACTGTTTCAGATTCAAAGTTTGGCTGATGTTTGAGTGATGTTCTGATTTGAATTTTGGGTAGCAACTTCTTGGTTGAGTTAGTATATAACTTGGTCAAGCTCAACTAACTGGTCACACACTGAGGTGAGTTACAGATTTATTAATTTAAAGGCTCCAAGTAGGGTAGTCGATAAGATTTCCTAGATCATCTTAATCTTCTCTTTTTCTTTCTTTCTTTTGTTTCTTGTTTCTTTGGTTCTTATAATTCTTCTCAATTGTTTCTGTTGGTTAAGTTAGACTTAGCTAATTATTGCACAACAATTAATAGCACACATGAAATCATAAAATACACATAATAGGAAAAACATGCATACATGCAATAATAGATAAAAAGTTTTATCTTGACCCAAAATTTGGTATTTTTATTTCATAGGAAGTGGATTACAATTCCTGAGTTGTTACAATCTTCCCCCCTTAAAAAGAATCTCGTCCCCGAGATTCACTAATTAAGCACTAAAAAGATTGGGAAATTCTTTCTGGAGGTAATCTTCTCGTTCCCAAGTAGCTTCATCTTCGGTGTGATTACTCCACTGAACTTTCAGGAACTTGATGCTTCGGGTTCGAGTGGTTCTATATGCTTCCTCGAGGATACGAATAGGCACTTCACGATAGGTCAAATCTTTCTTGATGTCCACGGAACGGTGATCAATATTCTTGAAGATTTCTGGCTTCTCCAGCACTTCAAGACATTTCCGAAGTAAAGACACGTGAAAGACAACATGCACTTCAGACAATTCAGGGGGCATTTCCAACTGATATGACACTTCTCCTCTGCGGCTTAGTACCTTGAAGGGTCCAATATACCTTGGTGCAAGCTTTCCTTTTACTTGGAATCTTTGCATTCCCTTGAGGGGTGATACTCTAAGATAAACAAACTCTCCAATCTGAAAGGTCAGTTCTCTACGTCTCTTGTCCGCATAACTCTTCTGTCTAGACTGGGCTGCCTTGAGGTAATCACGAATCATGTGAACCTTCTCCTCGGCTTCTTGCAGAATATCTGGTCCAAATATCTGACTGTCTCCGGTTTCTGACCAATTCAAAGGGGTACGGCACTTTCTTCCATATAAAGCTTCAAACGGGGCCATTTGCAAACTGGCTTGATAACTGTTGTTGTAGGAAAATTCTGCGAAAGGCAGACAATCTTCCCACTTAGCCCCATAGGCTAGAACACAGGCTCTCAACATATCTTCAAGTATTTGGTTTACTCTTTCAGTCTGCCCATCAGTCTGAGGGTGGTAAGCTGTGCTAAAGGCTAATTTGGTTCCCAAGGCTTGATGTAAACTTTTCCAAAATCTCGAGGTGAATTGAGTTCCTCGATCGGAGACTATGGTTTTAGGGACTCCATGCAGACTCACAATCCTGGATAGATAAAGATCTGCCAGCTGTCCAGAGGTATAAGTGGTCTTGACATGAATAAAGTGGGCAACTTTGGTAAGTCTATCCACAATGACCCAGATAGAGTCATTTCCACGGCTAGACCTTGGAAATCCAGTGATGAAATCTATTCCAACAGATTCCCACTTCCATTCCGGAACTTGCAAAGGTTGCAGCAATCCCGCAGGACGTTGATGTTCAGCCTTGACCCTTTGACAAATATCACACTTAGATATGAACGATGCAATCTCACGCTTCATTCCATGCCACCAAAATTGTTCCTTTAAATCTTGGTACATCTTAGTTCCACCGGGATGAATGGAGTAAGGTGTCTCATGGGCTTCCTTCATAATAACTTCCTTCAATTCTGAGTCCGCAGGCACACAAATACGTCCTTTATACCAAAGAACTCCTTGATCGTCTTCTTCAAATCCTGGCACCTTGCCGGAACTAATTCTGCGCTTGATTCCGTCAATACTCTTATTTCCCTTCTGGGCTTCTTTGATTTGGCTCATCAAGGTGGGTTGAAACTCAAGGTTGGCTAAGAATCCTCGACTGACTAGTTCCAATCCAAACTTTTCAAACTCTTGGTGCAACATGGGTTGCTCCTCTTTGATCATCATATTCAACGAGCATGGCTTCCTACTCAATGCATCGGCCACCACATTGGCCTTACCGGGGTGATAATGAATTTCCAGATCATAATCCTTGATCAACTCTATCCATCTCCTTTGCCTCATGTTTAACTCCTTCTGGGTGAAAATATACTTCAAACTCTTGTGATCAGTGTAGATCTCACAACGGTTACCCATAAGATAGTGCCTCCAGGTCTTCAAAGCTAGAACTACGGCTGCTAACTCCAGATCATGAGTTGGATAATTTTCTTCATGAGGTCGAAGCTACCGGGAGAGGTAAGCTATGACCTTGCCTTCTTGCATTAACACACAACCAAGTCCAAGTTTGGAGGCATCGCAATAGACATCAAAGTTCTTGGTGATATCGGGCATTGTTAGGACAGGAGCGGTCACCAATCGCTTCTTGAGCTCTTGAAAACTCTCTTCACACTTAGGCGTCCATTCAAACTTCTTGTCCTTCTTCAACAATTGGGTCATTGGTCTAGCAATGCTCGAGAACCCTTCAACAAATTTGCGGTAATATCCCGCTAGTCCAAGAAAACCTCTAACTTCAGTTGGAGTGGTAGGGGCTTCCCATTCCATGACTGATTTGATCTTCTTTGGGTCTACTGATATTCCTCTAGCTGACAACACATGGCCTAAGAATCCAACTTCCTTCAACCAGAACTCACATTTACTGAACTTGGCATATAGCTGATGCTCTCTAAGAGTCTCTAAGATCAATCTCAAATGGGTGGCATGCTCTTCTTCAGACTTGGAGTAGATAAGAATGTCATCAATGAAAACAACAACAAACTTATCCAAAAACTCCATGAAAACCATATTCATGAGGTTCATGAAATAAGCAGGGGCATTGGTTAATCCAAAGGACATTACGGTGTACTCATACAATCCGTATCGGGTAGTGAAGGCTGTTTTGGGTATATCAGTTGCACGGATCTTCAGTTGATGGTATCCAGTTCTAAGATCTATCTTCGAGAAAACTCGAGCTTCGGTCAATTGGTCAAACAGATCATCTATCTTCGGAAGAGGATACTTATTTTTGATGGTCACATTATTTAGCTTGTGGTAATCAGTGCACAGTCGGCTGGAACCGTCACTTTTATCCACAAACAGAACGGGTGATCTCCAAGCAGAAGAACTTGGCTGAATCAATCCCTTACTCAAAAGGTCATCCAATTGCTTCTTTAACTCCACTAGTTCAGCTGGGTTCATACAATAGGGTCGTTGGGCGATGGATCCAGTTCCGGGAATAATCTCAATGATAAACTCAATATCCCGATCCGGTGGCATTCCAGGTAGCTCATCGGGAAAAACATCCGGGTATTCACAGACGATAGGAACTTCCTCTATGGTTGGCCCTGAGATACTCTTATGACATCTGGGGATTTGGGTGGGTTTAACTGACACATGCTTTACTAAAATTCCATGGCTACTCCTCATGGTGATGGTCTTTTTGGCACAATCTATAATTCCTTGGTGTTGAGACATCCAATCCATACCTAGGACTACTTCCAATCCTTTGGTTCCTAACACAATCAAACTGGCTAAGAATGAGATCCCATGGATTTCTATGGGCACTGCCAAGCAGGTCCAACTAGCCTTGGTTATTGACCCAGGTATTTGCACAGACATGGTATTTTTCAGGGGTGTTGGTTGAAGTCCACTTTTATCAACGAATAACTGAGTAACAAACGAATGCGAAGCTCCAGAATCAAACAGAACTCTTGCAGGAACTGAATTAACAGGGAACATACCAAGCACAATGTCGGTTGCTTCCTGAGCTTCTTCAACATTCATGTGATTCAGACGGCCTCGAGGGTGAGGCTGGTTCCTTGGGGGATAATTCTTGCCATTTCCAACACGGCGCTGTTGCTGAGCAGGAGCAGTGGTCTTGGATGCGTCATTCAGCTTCTTGGGGCACTCATTGGAGTAGTGCCCTTTGAGTCCGCACTCATAACAGGTAACACCAGACTTGTCACCAGGCTTGGGTAGCACAGGGGCGCCATTTGGCCTAGGGGTATTGGTGTTGAAGTTGTTGCCACTAGGTCTTGGAGGTGCACGGTTGAAGTTGTTGCCGGGCGGACGGTTGGGGTAGTTGGGGCGTGGAGCAGGTGCAGATGGCCTCATAGGTCTAGGGGCGAAACCCATAGGTGGATTTCCCTTTGGCTTCTGCGAGTTGCTCGAGTTGCCTTGATACATCATACGGCGCTTGCGGTTCTCTGCAGCTTGCTTGAGTTTGCCTTCCATCTGAATGGCAGAGTCAACCAATGACTCCAGGTCTGCAAAGTGAATGCTGACCAAGACACATTGCATCTCATCATGAAGTCCATCCAGAAACCTTTCTTGCTTCTTCTCAGTGGTGTTAGTGTCATCTGGGGCATACCTAGACAAGGTAAGGAACTTGTCACGGTAGTCCACCACAGATAGGGAACCTTGCTTCAGATTTCTGAACTCATCTCTCATCCTTTTAACCAATCCCAAAGGAACATGGGCTTTGCTGAACTTGCCCTTGAACTCCTCCCAAGGCATCACATACCCTTGGGCTTGCATTGCACGAGTGCTATCCCACCAAGCTCTTGCGGCTCCCGCAAGATAGTGGGTTGTGTACAAGACCTTCTCATTTTCACCAACTTCAGCGACTACCAAATTGTTCTCCATAGTGCGAAGCCAGTCATCAGCATCTAAGGGTTCTTCAGACTTAGTGAATATAGGTGGGTTGGTGTTTTGGAAACTCCTTAACTTGGATCGGTGATCCCCATGGCCATTGTTTTCTCCTTCACCATGGCCATTTCCATTGCCATTGTTGTGGTTCATTGCCATCTGGGTTAGCTGCTGAAGAGTGGCCAAGTTAGCTTGGCGCTCAGCTCGGGCTGCTTCCCGGTCTTCCATGATCAACCTTAGTAGTTCGGCCATTTCCGGGTTCGGGGGTGGGGGTGCTCGCGGCATCTGAAGATACGGTGTGTAAGACAAGAGGGAAAAACTAATTTGCTAAGATTTAATGTAACATGGATGATGCAATTTTTGTCTTACTAAGGCCTTAAGGGCCAAATTCATATTTCATTCAACAAGCATCAAACATAACATACATACGAGTTCACACATTACAAATGGTTTACATCAAACCATTGCGACTCGTCTACTAGAGAGGGGGATACAACTCACACCTACACGAAGTGACTCAAAGTAAACTCATAACTAGATAACACGGGAATCTCCAACTCTAAACATCGGGCTCCTCGGGTTCTTCCTCCTCATCATCCACAATGAATCCATTCTCCTCAGGATCCTCCTCATCATCCAGGTCCTCCATGAAGTCATCCTCGTCACTAATGAGGGCATTATCCTCCTTGCGGAGATCAATGCCTTCCTCCTCACCAAGGTGGCTCTCGATACTCTCGATGTACTCAGTCAGCTCAGCCACATTGGCCTTCAACTCCTCAATGGTGTGATCCCTCTCCTCTCGCTGGCGGCGAAGACTCTTGCGATCCCTAGCAAGAATCCTGATAGTGCTCCTTGCCTCCACCAGTGCGAAGTGCTCAAGGTTGGCCTTGGTACGGGCACGATCAGCCTCCTGCTGAGTGGAGTACAGCAAGAAGTCCATGTGATCGACATAGGTACTCGGCTCATTTTGCCCTGGCATGTTTGCGGGACGCCCGTCCGCATCACGCCGAGCAAAGTTCCTAAAGCGCTCTCCCTGGACCTCCTCAACATGCAGTCCGCACAAGCGGGCATGCATCTCCTGCATACCTCGGACCAAACCATCGGCCCAAGTGTTCTCCACAAGCTCAAACTTGATCCTTGGAGAACTCAAATCTCCCTTCTTGCCACGGCAACTGACCCTGACAAGCCATCGTAGCTCTCCATCCGGGTGCTCATTGAGCACGGCTCCCTTGAACTCCGGATACAGACGGTTTAGGAACAAGGTCAGGGTGGTGAGGTCGCGCTCAAAACAAAGGCTGCCACCATGGCCCAACTGGTACTGCTCAGTGAATACCGGTGCCATCTACAAAATTTTAGGTTAGATTAAGTTAGTGATCAACTCAAGTGTGCAAAATTTTAAGTAGGTAAAAACTGAAGTATGTACAAAACTTGGTAAATAGAGAGGAAAAGACTAAGCAATTTTAAACCATTACTCATCTTCTTTGTTTTTATAAAGGTTTCATTTAACGCCCATTCTAACTAAGGTCTCCTATGGTCAGCCTAGGCTCTGATACCAACTTGTGACGACCCCGAATTTATCACAAATTCAAAGTGCCCGTTATGCATTCCACCACAATCCCAGAATCATTGTTGTGATACACATAACGTAGTTGGTAACCAGTTCCATAGACATTACAATACGAGGGTTCAAATACAATTGGTCATAGAGACCAAGTTCATATTACAACACAATATAGCAGTGGAAATAACGACTTCGGGTCCATGCCTTCACCCTACAGGCAATGGCGACTCAGTAGAAGATCTTAGTTCTGATACTCTTCTTCATACCCTTCCTCCGGATACTCTTCCCCATAGTCTGGCCAAGTTGATAGCCAGGGACACAGCCGTGAGTACATTGGATGCACTCGCAAACCATCTTATAAATGAAATGTTGAAGTAGATATGCAAGGTTGATATGGTGGACTAAGCACTAAGTTTAGTTGCAAAAGCTAGTTTTATTTCCCAAGAATGTTCATTGGTGGAAAAGAGGTTTAGTTCTCTAAGTCAATCTAAAGGAACTTCAAGTGTGTCAACATCAATGTCAAGTCAAGTCATGTCATTCACCAAGGTCACCATAAGTTATTATCATTCTTGACAAAAGTCAAGTACAGTTCGCCAACTGTCCATAACCGAGGACGCGGCTATTCGAATAGTTTGAAACCTCTGCAGAGGGGTACACTTTACCCACAAGATTCGATACATCTGCCGGGAGAAATCCACGGATCGTCATACACAAAGTATGCGGGGTTCAGATAATCAAACAAATTCTTTCACTTGTTCACTCTAGTACGGGATCCTTCCCTAGAGCCCGAGAGACGGAAATCCACGTTCCGACGCCTCTAGTTTTGCCCGCTCCGGGATGCCGGATGAGTGGAATCTCCACTTGGTTCATAAGTACCCGCGCACGATGCACTTCTATAAAGGATGATACAAGACCTCCCATACTAGGGTGAACAAGCTACGGACTAAGCCCCTTCCCATTTAGGGGTAATGTGGTCGTACGGTAAAGGTTGGCTCACATGGTACATCACTTATTATCATTTAGCAAATACATTCCATAGTCTTTAGTCAAGATTACTTTCCTTCATAAAACCATCAGGTAGGAGGGATCTCCATTTCAAGTTTTCAAGTTCAAGTCACCAAGTTCAAATGGGGCTCCCCTTAGAGATTGCCTCAATTTTATTAGCGACTAAGCAACTATATTGAGTGATGATACCACTAAGCTATGGTTGGATAAACTCAGCTTGATGCTCTTGCTAAGCAAGGTATCACTATACTTCTATCATTCTACTCTAGCAATTCAATCATGCAATTTACTTAAAACAAGTAGAATGCAATAGTAAAACTAGGCAGTTGGAGTATGATTCAAAAGATGGCTTGCCTTGGTTGGCAAAGTGTCCGGGGTATTCTTCTTCTTCTTGATAATATTCCCCCTCAATATCCTCCTCGGCAACACTAGCATCTAATACGAATAAACACAAAGCACATCATCACTACACAGTGCCAACAACACACCAAGCACACCTACTTGTTTTCTCACAATAGCCTTCCTCTTGGTTTTTATTTGAATTGTGTTGAAATTTTGCTTCCAAGTTTGCATTGAGGGTGTAAGTTAAATTTTCTATCCTATGCCATGTGGGGTTTACTTTTTAAGTATGGGTATTAAACTAAGGGTATTTGTACTAGTTCCAAAGAGGATGGACTCATTAAGTGAATTGGTAATGAGGGCAAGTTAGGTCTAAGTGCATAATAGAAATCTATCATTTTATGTTACCCATTAAGATTGGATTAAGGTCTAATTGATATCACTAACTAGGTTTGAGTTGGTTAGGGTTGGCTAAACAGTAGGGTAGTTAATTAGTAATTTCACAAATCAAGTTTCATAATTTTAGATGGTTTAAACAATTTTATAGAATTTTCTATGATTAATAAAGCTATGGTCAAGGTATTCTTATTTATTTAAATCCCTAACTCAATTTGAATTCTAACCAGTTCTATAGTGTAGAGCATTTCATAAGCTTTCAAACGCATATTCATTTGCTAGAATTGGATTTGTAAATCTCTTGGAATTAAAGTTTGAAAAACATATCTGAAACTAATTTGAATTAATTCGAAATAGGCGGGAAAATGAATAAAACGTTTCGGACCGAATTCGCCAGAGCTGGGCCGATTCCAAATGAAACCGGAACGGGACGGCCCAGAAAACGATTCGCACGGGCAGGAAAGAAATCAAACTGAGCCTGACAGGGGGGGTCCCACCCGTCAGGTCACTTATTCGAACCGAACCGGTACGCTACCGCCCGATCAAGATCTAACGGCTCAGGGGTGTCGTGCTCGTCGGCGACGGCGAAGCTCACCTACGAGCAGGGAAGATGACGACGGCGATGGCGGCGTGCGTAGAGGAAGAAGAACTCGACGGCGAGGGGCGGAAACGACTCCGGCGAGGCTCCTCCTCCGATTCCCAGCGGCGGCTTGCTCCAGGGAGGTCGAATGCGGTGGCGCCCTCCGTGTCCAGTACCTCGCTGGCGGGGCTGGCTACGTCGAGCTAGAGCGAGCGGGGTGAAGTGAGCGTGTCTGGGAGGTAGCTGGGGACGGGGCGAGTTGGTTCGTTTGATCGGCGGGGCCTTTTATAGGCCGGAGCGTCGGGGACAGGGGCGCCTAGTAGGTGGCCGGCGCAGGGCATGCTGGCGATGCGCACGGGCGACACCGGCCTCGACGGCCTTGCTTGCGTGCTGGGGGGTTATTGTCTCGGCCGCGGGGTGCTGTGGGTCGGTGCTGGCGAGGGCACGGTGGTCGGTGACGTGCAGCGAGCTGGGGAAGAAGAGAGGGGGGTCCTGGGTGCTGTCTCCTCTTCTCCTCCCTTTCTCACGACTTGGGTCGGGGCAGAGGGAGCTGGGGTCGACCGCGGAGGTGTCCAGGAGCATGGCTACAGGCTTGAGACGGACGGCGACAGTGATCCTCACAGTGATCATGATTTGCTCGATTTTTGTCTGCCAGGTGTTCAACGAATTGCCCGCAAGAGATTCAAATTCGAAATTTTGAAAATTTCCACTTTGGGTGATCAACATATTGGCCAAGGTTTCCAGTCATATTTTTGTTATCAAGAAAGAATAAGTTTTGCAGAAATCTTATTTCAAATTTTGGTATTGTCACTGTTTCGGATTCAAAGTTTGGCTGATGTTTGAGTGATGTTCTGATTTGAATTTTGGGTAGCAACTTCTTGGTTGAGTTAGTATATAACTTGGTCAAGCTCAACTAACTGGTCACACACTGAGGTGAGTTACAGATTTCTTAATTTAAAGGCTCCAAGTAGGGTAGTCGATAAGATTTCCTAGATCATCTTAATCTTCTCTTTTTCTTTCTTTCTTTTGTTTCTTGTTTCTTTGGTTCTTATAATTCTTCTCAATTGTTTCTGTTGGTTAAGTTAGACTTAGCTAATTATTGCACAACAATTAATAGCACACATGAAATCATAAAATACACATAATAGGAAAAACATGCATACATGCAATAATAGATAAAAAGTTTTATCTTGACCCAAAATTTGGTATTTTTATTTCATAGGAAGTGGATTACAATTCCTGAGTTGTTACAATCTTCCCCCCTTAAAAAGAATCTCGTCCCCGAGATTCACTAATTAAGCACTAAAAAGATTGGGAAATTCTTTCTGGAGGTAATCTTCTCATTCCCAAGTAGCTTCATCTTCGGTGTGATTACTCCACTGAACTTTCAGGAACTTGATGCTTCGGGTTCGAGTGGTTCTATATGCTTCCTCGAGGATACGAATAGGCACTTCACGATAGGTCAAATCTTTGTTGATGTCCACGGAACGGTGATCAATATTCTTGAAGATTTCTGGCTTCTCCGGCACTTCAAGACATTTCCGAAGTAAAGACACGTGAAAGACATCATGCACTTCAGACAATTTAGGGGGCATTTCCAACTGATATGACACTTCTCCTCTGCGGCTTAGTACCTTGAAGGGTCCAATATACCTTGGTGCAAGCTTTCCTTTTACTTGGAATCTTTGCATTCCCTTGAGGGGTGATACTCTAAGATAAACAAACTCTCCAATCTGAAAGGTCAGTTCTCTACGTCTCTTGTCCGCATAACTCTTCTGTCTAGACTGGGCTGCCTTGAGGTAATCACGAATCATGCGAACCTTCTCCTCGGTTTCTTGCAGAATATCTGGTCCAAATATCTGACTGTCTCCGGTTTCTGACCAATTCAAAGGGGTACGACACTTTCTTCCATATAAAGCTTCAAATGGGGCCATTTGCAAACTGGCTTGATAACTGTTGTTGTAGGAAAATTCTACGAAAGGCAAACAATCTTCCCACTTAGCCCCATAGGCTAGAACACATGCTCTCAACATATCTTCAAGTATTTGGTTTACTCTTTCAGTCTGCCCATCAGTCTGAGGGTGGTAAGCTGTGCTAAAGGCTAATTTGGTTCCCAAGGCTTGATGTAAACTTTTCCAAAATCTCGAGGTGAATTGAGTTCCTCGATCGGAGACTATGGTTTTAGGGACTCCATGCAGACTCACAATCCTGGATAGATAAAGATCTGCCAGCTGTCCAGAGGTATAAGTGGTCTTGACATGAATAAAGTGGGCAACTTTGGTAAGTCTATCCACAATGACCCAGATAGAGTCATTTCCACGGCTAGACCTTGGAAATCCAGTGATGAAATCCATTCCAACAGATTCCCACTTCCATTCCGGAACTTGCAAAGGTTGCAGCAATCCCGCAGGACGTTGATGTTCAGCCTTGACCCTTTGACAAATATCACACTTAGATATGAACGATGCAATCTCACGCTTCATTCCATGCCACCAAAATTGTTCCTTTAAATCTTGGTACATCTTAGTTCCACCGGGATGAATGGAGTAAGGTGTCTCATGGGCTTCCTTCATAATAACTTCCTTCAATTCTGAGTCCGCAGGCACACAAATACGTCCTTTATACCAAAGAACTCCTTGATCGTCTTCTTCAAATCCTGGCACCTTGCCGGAACTAATTCTGCGCTTGATTCCGTCAATACTCTTATTTCCCTTCTGGGCTTCTTTGATTTGGCTCATCAAGGTGGGTTGAAACTCAAGGTTGGCTAAGAATCCTCGACTGACTAGTTCCAATCCAAACTTTTCAAACTCTTGGTGCAACATGGGTTGCTCCTCTTTGATCATCATATTCAACGAGCATGGCTTCCTACTCAATGCATCGGCCACCACATTGGCCTTACCGGGGTGATAATGAATTTCCAGATCATAATCCTTGATCAACTCTATCCATCTCCTTTGCCTCATGTTTAACTCCTTCTGGGTGAAAATATACTTCAAACTCTTGTGATCAGTGTAGATCTCACAACGGTTACCCATAAGATAGTGCCTCCAGGTCTTCAAAGCTAGAACTACGGCTGCTAACTCCAGATCATGAGTTGGATAATTTTCTTCATGAGGTCGAAGCTGCCGGGAGAGGTAAGCTATGACCTTGCCTTCTTGCATTAACACACAACCAAGTCCAAGTTTGGAGGCATCGCAATAGACATCAAAGTTCTTGGTGATATCGGGCATTGTTAGGACAGGAGCGGTCACCAATCGCTTCTTGAGCTCTTGAAAACTCTCTTCACACTTATGGGTCCATTCAAACTTCTTGTCCTTCTTCAACAATTGGGTCATTGGTCTAGCAATGTTCGAGAACCCTTCAACAAATTTGCGGTAATATCCCGCTAGTCCAAGAAAACCTCTAACTTCAGTTGGAGTGGTAGGGGCTTCCCATTCCATGACTGATTTGATCTTCTTTGGGTCTACTGATATTCCTCCAGCTGACAACACATGGCCTAAGAATCCAACTTCCTTCAACCAGAACTCACATTTACTGAACTTGGCATATAGCTGATGCTCTATAAGAGTCTCTAAGATCAATCTCAAATGGGTGGCATGCTCTTCTTCAGACTTGGAGTAGATAAGAATGTCATCAATGAAAACAACAACAAACTTATCCAAAAACTCCATGAAAACCTTATTCATGAGGTTCATGAAATAAGCAGGGGCATTGGTTAATCCAAAGGACATTACGGTGTACTCATACAATCCGTATCGGGTAGTGAAGGCTGTTTTGGGTATATCAGTTGCACGGATCTTCAGTTGATGGTATCCAGTTCTAAGATCTATCTTCGAGAAAACTCGAGCTCCAGTCAATTGGTCAAACAGATCATCTATCTTCGGAAGAGGATACTTATTCTTGATGGTCACATTATTTAGCTTGCGGTAATCAGTGCACAGTCAGCTGGAACCGTCACTTTTATCCACAAACAGAACGGGTGATCTCCAAGCAGAAGAACTTGGCTGAATCAATCCCTTACTCAAAAGGTCATCCAATTGCTTCTTTAACTCCACTAGTTCAGCTGGGTTCATACGATAGGGTCGTTGGGCGATGGATCCAGTTCCGGGAATAAGCTCAATGATAAACTCAATATCCCGATCCGGTGGCATTCCAGGTAGCTCATCGGGAAAAACATCCGGGTATTCACAGACGATAGGAACTTCCTCTATGGTTGGCCCTGAGATACTCTTATGACATCTGGGGATTTGGGTGGGTTTAACTGACACATGCTTTACTAAAATTCCATGGCTACTCCTCATGGTGATGGTCTTTTTGGCACAATCTATAATTCCTTGGTGTTGAGACATCCAATCCATACCTAGGACTACTTCCAATCCTTTGGTTCCTAACACAATCAAACTGGCTAAGAATGAGATCCCATGGATTTCTATGGGCACTGCCAAGCAGGTCCAACTAGCCTTGGTTATTGACCCAGGTATTTGCACAGACATGGTATTTTTCAGGGGTGTTGGTTGAAGTCCACTTTTATCAACGAATAACTGAGTAACAAACGAATGTGAAGCTCCAGAATCAAACAGAACTCTTGCAGGAACTGAATTAACAGGGAACATACCAAGCACAATGTCGGTTGCTTCCTGAGCTTCTTCAACATTCATGTGATTCAGACGGCCTCGAGGGTGAGGCTGGTTCCTTGGGGGATAATTCTTGCCATTTCCAACACGGCGCTGTTGCTGAGCAGGAGCAGTGGTCTTGGATGCGTCATTCAGCTTCTTGGGGCACTCATTGGAGTAGTGCCCTTTGAGTCCGCACTCATAACAGGTAACACCAGACTTGTCACCAGGCTTGGGTAGCACAGGGGCGCCATTTGGCCTAGGGGTATTGGTGTTGAAGTTGTTGCCACTAGGTCTTGGAGGTGCACGGTTGAAGTTGTTGCCGGGCGGACGGTTGGGGTAGTTGGGGCGTGGAGCAGGTGCAGATGGCCTCATAGGTCTAGGGGCGAAACCCATAGGTGGATTTCCCTTTGGCTTCTGCGAGTTGCTCGAGTTGCCTTGATACATCATACGGCGCTTGCGGTTCTCTGCAGCTTGCTTGAGTTTGCCTTCCATCTGAATGGCAGAGTCAACCAATGACTCCAGGTCTGCAAAGTGAATGCTGACCAAGACACATTGCATCTCATCATGAAGTCCATCCAGAAACCTTTCTTGCTTCTTCTCAGTGGTGTTAGTGTCATCTGGGGCATACCTAGACAAGGTAAGGAACTTGTCACGGTAGTCCACCACAGATAGGGAACCTTGCTTCAGATTTCTGAACTCATCTCTCATCCTTTTAACCAATCCCAAAGGAACATGGGCTTTGCTGAACTTGCCCTTGAACTCCTCCCAAGGCATCACATACCCTTGGGCTTGCATTGCACGAGTGCTATCCCACCAAGCTCTTGCGGCTCCCGCAAGATAGTGGGTTGTGTACAAGACCTTCTCATTTTCACCAACTTCAGCGACTGCCAAATTGTTCTCCATAGTGCGAAGCCAGTCATCAGCATCTAAGGGTTCTTCAGACTTAGTGAATATAGGTGGGTTGGTGTTTTGGAAACTCCTTAACTTGGATCGGTGATCCCCATGGCCATTGTTTTCTCCTTCACCATGGCCATTTCCATTGCCATTGTTGTGGTTCATTGCCATCTGGGTTAGCTGCTGAAGAGTGGCCAAGTTAGCTTGGCGCTCAGCTCGGGCTGCTTCCCGGTCTTCCATGATCAACCTTAGTAGTTCGGCCATTTCCGGGTTCGGGGGTGGGGGTGCTCGCGGCATCTGAAGATAAGGTGTGTAAGACAAGAGGGAAAAACTAATTTGCTAAGATTTAATGTAACATGGATGATGCAATTTTTGTCTTACTAAGGCCTTAAGGGCCAAATTCATATTTCATTCAACAAGCATCAAACATAACATACATACGAGTTCACACATTACAAATGGTTTACATCAAACCATTGCGACTCGTCTACTAGAGAGGGGGATACAACTCACACCTACACGAAGTGACTCAAAGTAAACTCATAACTAGATAACACGGGAATCTCCAACTCTAAACATTGGGCTCCTCGGGGTCTTCCTCCTCATCATCCACAATGAATCCATTCTCCTCAGGATCCTCCTCATCATCCAGGTCCTCCATGAAGTCATCCTCGTCACTAATGAGGGCATTATCCTCCTTGCGGAGATCAATGCCTTCCTCCTCACCAAGGTGGCTCTCGAGACTCTCGATGTACTCAGTCAGCTCAGCCACATTGGCCTTCAACTCCTCAATGGTGTGATCCCTCTCCTCTCGCTGGCGGCAAAGACTCTTGCGATCCCTAGCAAGAATCCTGATAGTGCTCCTTGCCTCCACCAGTGCGAAGTGCTCAAGGTTGGCCTTGGTACGGGCACGATCAGCCTCCTGCTGAGTGGAGTACAGCAAGAAGTCCATGTGATCGACATAGGTACTCGGCTCATTTTGCCCTGGCATGTTTGCGGGACGCCCGTCCGCATCACGCCGAGCAAAGTTCCTAAAGCGCTCTCCCTGGACCTCCTCAACATGCAGTCCGCACAAGTGGGCATGCATCTCCTGCATACCTTGGACCAAACCATCGGCCCAAGTGTTCTCCACAAGCTCAAACTTGATCCTTGGAGAACTCAAATCTCCCTTCTTGCCACGGCAACTGACCCTGACAAGCCATCGTAGCTCTCCATCCAGGTGCTCATTGAGCACGGCTCCCTTGAACTCCGGATACAGACGGTTTAGGAACAAGGTCAGGGTGGTGAGGTCGCGCTCAAAACAAAGGCTGCCACCATGGCCCAACTGGTGCTGCTCAGTGAATACCGGTGCCATCTACAAAATTTTAGGTTAGATTAAGTTAGTGATCAACTCAAGTGTGCAAAATTTTAAGTAGGTAAAAACTGAAGTATGTACAAAACTTGGTAAATAGAGAGGAAAAGACTAAGCAATTTTAAACCATTACTCATCTTCTTTGTTTTTATAAAGGTTTCATTTAACGCCCATTCTAACTAAGGTCTCCTATGGTCAGCCTAGGCTCTGATACCAACTTGTGACGACCCCGAATTTATCACAAATTCGAAGTGCCCGTTATGCATTCCACCACAATCCCAGAATCATTGTTGTGATACACATAACGTAGTTGGTAACCAGTTCCATAGACATTACAATACGAGGGTTCAAATACAATTGGTCATAGAGACCAAGTTCATATTACAACACAATATAGCAGCGGAAATAACGTCTTCGGGTCCATGCCTTCACCCTACAGGCAATGGCGACTCAGTAGAAGATCTTAGTTCTGATACTCTTCTTCATACCCTTCCTCCGGATACTCTTCCCCATAGTCTGGCCAAGTTGATAGCCAGGGACACAGCCGTGAGTACATTGGATGCACTCGCAAACCATCTTATAAATGAAATGTTGAAGTAGATATGCAAGGTTGATATGGTGGACTAAGCACTAAGTTTAGTTGCAAAAGCTAGTTTTATTTCCCAAGAATGTTCATTGGTGGAAAAGAGGTTTAGTTCTCTAAGTCAATCTAAAGGAACTTCAAGTGTGTCAACATCAATGTCAAGTCAAGTCATGTCATTCACCAAGGTCACCATAAGTTATTATCATTCTTGACAAAAGTCAAGTACAGTTCGCCAACTGTCCATAACCGAGGACGCGGCTATTCGAATAGTTTGAAACCTCTGCAGAGGGGTACACTTTACCCACAAGATTCGATACATCTGCCGGGAGAAATCCACGGATCGTCATACACAAAGTATGCGGGGTTCAGATAATCAAACAAATTCTTTCACTTGCTCACTCTAGCACGGGATCCTTCCCTAGAGCCCGAGATACGGAAATCCCCGTTCCGGCGCCTCTAGTTTTGCCCGCTCCGGGATGCCGGATGAGTGGAATCTCCACTTGGTTCATAAGTACCCGCGCACGATGCACTTCTATAAAGGATGATACAAGACCTCCCATACTAGGGTGAACAAGCTACGGACTAAGCCCCTTCCCATTTAGGGGTAATGTGGTCGTACAATAAAGGTTGGCTCAGATGGTACATCACTTATTATCATTTAGCAAATACATTCCATAGTCTTTAGTCAAGATTACTTTCCTTCATAAAACCATCAGGTAGGAGGGATCTCCATTTCAAGTTTTCAAGTTCAAGTCACCAAGTTCAAATGGGGCTCCGCTTAGAGATTGCCTCAATTTTATTAGCGACTAAGCAACTATATTGAGTGATGATACCACTAAGCTATGGTTGGATAAACTCAGCTTGATGCTCTTGCTAAGCAAGGTATCACTACACTTCTATCATTCTACTCTAGCAATTCAATCATGCAATTTACTTAAAACAAGTAGAATGCAATAGTAAAACTAGGCAGTTGGAGTATGATTCAAAAGATGGCTTGCCTTGGTTGGCAAAGTGTCCGGGGTATTCTTCTTCTTCTTGAGAATATTCCCCCTCAATATCCTCCTCGGCAACACTAGCGTCTAATACGAATAAACACAAAGCACATCATCACTACACAATGCCAACAACACACCAAGCACACCTACTTGTTTTCTCACAATAGCCTTCCTCTTGGTTTTTATTTGAATTGTGTTGAAATTTTGCTTCCAAGTTTGCATTGAGGGTGTAAGTTAAATTGTCTATCCTATGCCATGTGGGGTTTACTTTTTAAGTATGGGTATTAAACTAAGGGTATTTGTACTAGTTCCAAAGAGGATGGACTCATTAAGTGAATTGGTAATGAGGGCAAGTTAGGTCTAAGTGCATAATAGAAATCTATCATTTTATGTTACCCATTAAGATTGGATTAAGGTCTAATTGATATCACTAACTAGGTTTGAGTTGGTTAGGGTTGGCTAAACAGTAGGGTAGTTAATTAGTAATTTCACAAATCAAGTTTCATAATTTTAGATGGTTTAAACAATTTTATAGAATTTTTCTATGATTAATAAAGCTATGGTCAAGGTATTCTTATTTATTTAAATCCCTAACTCAATTTGAATTCTAACCAGTTCTATAGTGTAGAGCATTTCATAAGCTTTCCAACGCATATTCATTTGCTAGAATTGGATTTGTAAATCTCTTGGAATTAAAGTTTGAAAAACATATCTGAAACTAATTTGAATTAATTCGAAATAGGCGGGAAAATGAATAAAACGTTTCGGACCGAATTCGCCAGAGCTGGGCCGATTCCAAATGAAACCCGAACGGGCCGGCCCAGAAAACGATTCGCACGGGCGGGAAAGAAATCAAACTGAGCCTGACAGGGGGGGTCCCACCTGTCAGGTCACTTATTCGAACCGAACCGGTACGCTACCGGCCGATCAAGATCTAACGGCTCAGGGGTGTCGTGCTCGTCGGCGACGGCGAAGCTCACCTGCGAGCAGCGAAGATGACGACGGCGACGGCGGCGTGCGTAGAGGAAGAAGAACTCGACGGCGAGGGGCGGAAACGACTCCGGCGAGGCTCCTCCTCCGATTCCCAGCGGCGGCTTGCTCCAGGGAGGTCGAATGCGGCGGCGCCCTCCGTGTCCAGTACCTCGTCGGCGGGGCTGGCTACGTCGAGCTAGAGCGAGCGGGGTGAAGTGAGCGTGTCTGGGAGGTAGCTGGGGACGGGGCGAGTTGGTTCGTTTGATCGGCGGGGCCTTTTATAGGCCGGAGCGTCGGGGACAGGGGCGCCCAGTAGGTGGCCGGCGCAGGGCATGCTGGCGACGCGCACGGGCGACACCGGCCTCGACGGCCTTGCTTGCGTGCTGGGGGGTTATTGTCTCGGCCGCGGGGTGCTGTGGGTCGGTGCTGGCGAGGGCACGGTGGTCGGCGACGTGCAGCGAGCTGGGGAAGAAGAGAGGGGGGTCCTGGGTACTGTCTCCTCTTCTCCTCCCTTTCTCACGGCGTGGGTCGGGGCAGAGGGAGCTGGGGTCGACCGCGGAGGTGTCCAGGAGCATGGTTATAGGCTTGAGACGGACGGCGACAGTGATCCTCACAGTGATCATGATTTGCTCAATTTTTGTCTGCCAGGTGTTCGACGAATTGCCCGCAAGAGATTCAAATTCGAAATTTTGAAAATTTCCACTTTGGGTGATCAACATATTGGCCAAGGTTTCCAGTCATATTTTTGTTATCAAGAAAGAATAAGTTTTGCAGAAATCTTATTTCAAATTTTGGTATTGTCACTGTTTCAGATTCAAAGTTTGGCTGATGTTTGAGTGATGTTCTGATTTGAATTTTGGGTAGCAACTTCTTGGTTGAGTTAGTATATAACTTGGTCAAGCTCAACTAACTGGTCACACACTGAGGTGAGTTACAGATTTCTTAATTTAAAGGCTCCAAGTAGGGTAGTCGATAAGATTTCCTAGATCATCTTAATCTTCTCTTTTTCTTTCTTTCTTTTGTTTCTTGTTTCTTTGGTTCTTATAATTCTTCTCAATTGTTTCTGTTGGTTAAGTTAGACTTAGCTAATTATTGCACAACAATTAATAGCACACATGAAATCATAAAATACACATAATAGGAAAAACATGCATACATGCAATAATAGATAAAAAGTTTTATCTTGACCCAAAATTTGGTATTTTTATTTCATAGGAAGTGGATTACAATTCCTGAGTTGTTACACCTTCGTAGTACCACAACCATGGATCGTTGAAGCATGTGTCCTACATGAAAAAGATGTACCTCCACGAGGGGAATCCATTCCGACCATCCGTTTTGAGTTTCGTTTGGTGTAAGCTTCAATTTCATTTGAAATCGATTTGACCGAATTTTGTCAAATTCATCGCACACGAGGCGTCGTTAAAAATTTCCTTTGGCGAGTAGCTTCCCCACACTGTTCCACACAACTTTCGTGTTGTAAGTTTTTGTTTCGATGATCACAGAAAATATGGTTTGCATCTCTCTTGTATAATGCAATGGTGTATGTATGTGTGTTCATCCTCTTTGTACTGAAGATGTTCATGCTTGTCGTTGTAGCATAGATCATCGGAGTGCGGCGCGATAGACTCGTCGTTTTCAGTGGCTATTGACGGAGAGCGCCGGCGCGGCGGGACAGACTCGCCAGCTACGGCGTCACGGCGGTGTCAGCCCGGCATCTTCACAGTGGCCATACACTGTTCTTGTTAGCATAACCATGGTTTGTTTAATCGTGTGTTCTACACAAAAAAGATGCACCTCGCGACGAGATGAATCCATTCTGACTATCGGTTTTGAGTTTCGTTTAGTATACATCTTCAATTTTGTTTGAAGGCGTTTTGAACGAATTTGTTAAATTCATCGCACACGGTCCGTCGTTTGAAATTTCCTTTCATGAGTAGCTTCAGCGCATCGTTTCACACAATTTTCATGTTGTAAGTTTTTTGTTTCGGTGGTCATAGATAATTCTATCTCCATCTCTCTGTATACTGGAAGGAGTATGTATGTCTGTTTCTCTGTCTTCTTGCTAGTCGTTGTCGCCTAAATCAACCGGGCATGGCGCAAGGCTACTGACTCACCGTCTTTGGTGGCTACCAGCGGTGAGCGGCGACGCCGCACGACAGACTCGCCAGCTTTGACGGTTACCGGCGGCGAGCAGCAACATAATGGCTGCGTCTAGCCTTTATCTGGCAGTGATAATAGGAGGAAGAAGTACCTATAGTGGTGTGTGTGGTAAGCACACCATGGTGAGACTACAAATACGTCTGCAGCCATCCAAACAACTGGACCAAAGTGGCTCCAGAAATGCAGGTAAATTCGTTGTGGGCAACCAAACGAAACGCTTAAGTTGGTTTTTGCATTGCACGATGTGACACAGGCCCTCCAGCGCATGTCCCCACGGAGCCAAAAAAAGAGCCGCAGGCTACCAATCGTGCCCTAGGTGGATTCAGGAAGTGGGTAGACTGCCAGCCCGCACTACCCTTGTCCCATCATTGGTCTAGAAGATTGTATGCATTTGTAAACATCATGCTCTCCTTTCACATGCTGGGAAATTAACTTTCTAATTTTTACTACTCTCTCCGATCCATATTACTCTTCGTTAATACGGATGTATCTACCACTAAAATATGTCTAGATACATCATATTAGCAAAGAGTAATATGGATCGGAGGGAATACTATTTTTAAGATACACCCTAGAAGGTGTATCATATTCATAAAAAACATGTCAGCCGGTAAGACGTTAAAAGGCTACCCGATACAAACACAATGCCGTGGTTTACAGCTCAACCCACACCAACCCAACGTCAAGGGCTTGCCTTGTATCGTCTTCAGCCAATAATGGCAAGGAGGCGATACACCGAGCTTCTTGGCCGCGTCATGACCAAGTAGGGAACTCTGCGAGACTGAAACAAAATCCGGGAAGGCACAAGCGAATGCACCACCTGCCCATAATCTCATGGGCGGACCTAGCCATCCCTAAGTCTAGGCGGCCGCCCAGGCTTCGGAAAACAACACAAAGTTTATGATTTATGATTTTCTATAGCAATTTTATCTAAAATTTGTTAGCTTAGCATTTTTGCCTAGGCTTCCAGAAGTTTTTGGGTTCGCCACTGTATAATCTCCTAAGAGTCGGCGAGTGAGTGACAGGGCTGAACCAGACCAGAGAAGGCGTTGACCATGAAGAGTTGGGGATGGTGCTCTTCATATTCTAGTTTTATCCTCTATTGTAAGTAGATGGCAGTAGTTCATCTCAGCAGCAATAGTACATAAGACAATTGTTATGCTTCTCTAACCCCCGCGAATCCACCACCGGCCTCGAGCCCCCTTCCGCCCTTGTCCTCTCCCTCCTGTCGCCGCTGGAGCACTCATCGGGCGAAGCCTAGGCGGCGGTAGGGCTTGCGGTTATGGCAGCGATGCCTGAGCTGATGGTGGCTTGGCGACATGGTGCTATGAAGCCCGACAGCGATCACAAGGTGGTGACATCGGTGGAGGCGTGGCCTCCCCACGGTGAAGGTTCCCTAGTTTGCTGACTACTATGGCCGTGAACTCTGACCTCGCTCAGTCCACTGGGCGGGCCTGGTCTGGGCTTGCTCATGACAACAGGTCTATGCATGGCGCCTGGTGGTGTTGGCTATCTACCAAGTGACGGCGGCTGGATCACCTCCATCCAACCCCCTGTCTTGGGTGATCGAGATGGGATGGTGGTCAGCTTCCTGCCTCGCGACGACATCTCCAGCTTGCTTCTTGTCGGCCGTGAGTCCAAAGGTGACTCCTTGCTCGTGTCTGATGGTGTTGGGGTCCGGGCTTCTTGGTTTTCCGTTGAATTTGGTCTAAACCTCTATGTATTGTTGGAGTTTTTTTTTCCGTTGAGTTGGGTCTAAACCTCTATGTATTGTTGGAGTTTGATTCAGCTATAACATATAAATAGTACTCCCTTCGATCACTATTACCTGTCTTAATACAAATATATGTATACACTAAAACATGTTCAGATAAATCCGTATTAAGATAGGTAAGAGTGATCGGAGGGAGTAGAACTACCTTCATTCCAAAATACTCCCTGCGATCAGAAATAAGTGTCGGTAACTTAGTAAAAACTTTATACTAAGTTAGTATAGAATTATCGACATTTATTTCCGATCGGAGGGAGTAGTATTTTAGAAAGCTAATCAGTAGTTAAATGCCCGCGCGTTGCTACGGGCTTTCAACTTATGGACATGTAAACATGATGCATGTGATGGCTTACTCAAAATACATGTAGCATGATTAGATGCTTTCAGCTCCGGATGATCCACTTTGTCAAATTAAAGACTCCCATCTAGGAGTTTTTTCTCGGTAGGGAGAAAATACCGATGGGCAGCAGTATATCCCGTTTTGCAAATACCGTCCCAGATTTGTCAAAAAAAATCAAAAAATTAATTTTAAAAATATGGGAAACCTAAAAAAAATCATTCGGTATTAAAGTTTACCCGTGATAACAGGTAAAATCGCAAAAATTGGAAATCTCCGCAGAGAAAAAAAACCTCTCATCACTAATTCACTACTTTAGTTTTTTTTCTCTCTCTCTCATCCTAGAAAGTTTCATGAGGCTAACTTTTACTTAGCATACATCAGATTGTTCAACTAAACATACACCATAGAAAGTAAATCATGTTCCAGCCTGGTCGTTTTTTTACAAGATGTTGGAAGGGAATACAAGCAACTCATCTGTTGAAATAATTATTTAAACATTTCCTGAGTTGCCAAATCACAGTTTACTATAATAGCTTTGATAGCTGCAAAAATAAATAGAAATTCTAGAAAGATGTGTGAATTCAAATAAGATATATTACATGGCCTGCTAATTATAAGGGGTATACATATCTGTAGTGTAGCAAATAAGAAAACACCAATACTGACATATGTGGGTCAATTTTCCTGAAACTCTATGTGACGTGGGTATGCTCGTTGGGTACCCACAAATTAGTATACTGGGTCCGGCCCATTAAGGAAGTGGACAAGTACAAGGACTCGAAGATGACTTGGAGACGAAGAAGGAAGGTTCTAATCCGTATTCGACTAGGACACTTGTAAAACCTTAGCCCGGTTGCATATATAAAGCCAGGCAGGGGCGCCCCTAGAGATACAACTTAGAACACAATCTCATAGACATCGAATATCATAGACAAGCAATATTAGAGATACAAGATATATTAGACATAGACTAGATACAATATTCCGCCTACGGCGGCACCATGTAAACACCATTGTGATTATCTACTAGATTGCTAGCAGGATGTAGCGATCCTCCACCGCGGGGACGTGAACCTGGGTACATCGTGTGCCAATCTCGATCCCGGAATCTCTAGTCGTTGCTCTTCCCCCGATCTAAAGTCCTTCGTCTAGTTCATTTGTCGAGTTAACCCCTCGTCAATTGGCGCCGACCGTGGGGATCGCGGCGACTGGATTTTGTAATCCGGGCGGGATCCTTCAACTCTTCGGTCGAGAAAATCCGCAAATTTTGCGGCTACCAACAGCAGCAACCGGATCACATCTGACCGAATCATCGTCAATTCATCTGCAGCTACTTCGACTACGCGTGGGGGCTCAACTTCAATCCGATACATCGACAACAGCGACGGCGCTTTGCTTTGCCTCCACGTGCACCTTCATCAATATGCGCGGGCTCGACCAGAATACTGCTCGCGCACGGAGTGCCGAACGTATCTGATTCTCGATCCATTTGATCTATGGATTGGATGCAGAGACGTGCAACTACTTCAACGCTGGCAGCAGCCTCGAGCCACACATAATATGTCGAGATACAAGATCCGGTGAGAAAACAGTGTTCAGTTGTACTCCGTCACGGCCCCGTGGATCAAGACCTGAGATTGGAGCATTGCTCTGATCGCTACCAAGATACAACCTCACGGAGCCACAGAAGGCATACTCAATCGTCTTCACGTTATTAGAGGACACACATCTACGTTCATGGATTTTGCGGCAAGGTGCATCTGCATGGATTTTGCCCGATCGCATCCGATAAAATCAGCAGCTTCGATGATGGAAGAGCGGTTCAAGACTTCTGACAACATACGTGTACGTATTTAAGACAAGAAAGAATGCGAGAAGAAAAGGAATCGATCCGTACAACAACCAGCGTCTGTGGAAAATTATTTTGACTACTCCGCTCGAACAACTCAAAGAAAAGTATTTCGACTACGTCGTTTTTAACATCGTCGACTGCGGCGTCAACTGCGGTTTGCCACGCTCGGGGGCTCGTCGCTGCATACTCGCGTAAACTATCGGCAACGCTCGGGGGCTCGACATCAACTCGCCCTGGAGTGCGGAAAATCACCTTCAAGACCTACGACTTCGTCGACATCAGCAACGCGACAATCCCAACAGCGCTCGGGGGCTCGATAACAACTTCGCCCCCGATCGTGATTGTGATTCTACGACAACAACTCGACTACGTCATCGTCAACTACGGCCGCGCCGATGACGGCGCACCCGATAAAAGCTAAGTTTTCGTCTTCCAAGAGTCAATTATCATTTACTTTCACCGCAACCGGCACTCGGGGGCTCCGCCATGAAAAATCATCCTGCATATCATTGACTTCGAATAATTGCGAAAGCCCTAGTAGCTGGCGTTCCTTGTCGAATACTTGACAATTTAGTTTACAGTCGCATGAAGCTCGACTAACGGTTGGCAAGGCACAAAATCTTGGGGCGTCAGGCTAACGAAAAGGCTTAGCAAGTATCTTCAAAAATGCGGCAAACGCACCACATTACGTCTGACCTGAGTAGCTGATCGAGCCGTGAAGTGCATCAGGATAACGAAAGGGTCTTACGTACGAGCAACAAAATTGCACAAAAAATATCGAGTTTTTATTTTACATACTACATCGTCATTGCAATCTACAAGCACAATATTCCTTAAAGAGACAAAGTATTTCACAATTTTTCATATTTTCTGCAGGAGCCAAACTTCTTAGAGTAGTACAACTTGAGTCTATGCCCGGCTACAAGTACCTGAACATAGACTCGAGGGCTACTTCCATCGGGAGCGCTGGCCGCGCACCCGATAGAAAGTCAATTTCGACAAAACAAAGATGATGAAGAAGAAGATTTGAACAAAGAAGAGATGAAGAAGAAAATTGGAGCCTATGATCGACTACAAGTATCCGACCATAGCCTCGGGGGCTACTCCCATCGGGAGCGCTGGTCGCGCACCCGATGAAGATTTACTTCGAGAAGATCATCAATGAAGAGCAAGGAAGAAAATTTCGAGTCCATTGTCGGTGGCAAGCACCAGAAAATAAACTCAACATTTCACTCCCATCGGGAGAGCGGATTCAAGAACCCGACGATTTTGGCCATTGCATTTGAAGTCGAAGAAATATGAAGTTGAAGATTAAAGAAGTCAGAAAATTGAAGAAGTAGGAGAATTGAAGAAATCAAAGATTGAAGGAATCGAAGATTGAAGAAGTCGAAGATTGAAGAAACTAAAAGATTGAAGAAGTCAAAGATTGAAGGAGTCGAAGATTGAAAGAAGTCAAAGATCGAAGTTTGGAGACTCAACCCGAGTCTGCGACTCAAGTAGAGTCTCGGGGGCTACTGACGTGGGTATGCTCGTTGGGTACCCACAGATTAGTATACTGGGTCCGGCCCATTAAGGAAGTGGACAAGTACAAGGACTCGAAGATGACTTGGAGACGAAGAAGGAAGGTTCTAATCCGTATTCGACTAGGACACTTGTAAAACCTTAGCCCGGTTGCATATATAAAGCCAGGCAGGGGCGCCCCTAGAGAGACAACTTAGAACACAATCTCATAGACATCGAATATCATAGACAAGCAATATTAGAGATACAAGATAGATTAGACATAGACTAGATACAATATTCCGCCTACGGCGGCACTATGTAAACACTATTGTGATTATCTACTAGATTGCTAGCAGGATGTAGCGATCCTCCACCGCGGGGATGTGAACCTGGGTACATCGTGTGCCAATCTCGATCCCGGAATCTCTAGTCGTTGCTCTTTCCCCGATCTAAAGTCCTTCATCTAGGACATTTGTCGAGTTAACCCCTCGTCACTATGTGTTTTTCCCTGTTCTCTCCGGTGACAATTCCTTTGGTACTTCCAACATTACTGGTGAAGCAGAACATGGGAAGTGGGCTTGAAAAGCCTCTCATGTATCGAGTTCTCGTTTTGAGCACCGGCAGCAAGAAAATTTTAGCAAAGAGAGAGCTGCCGACCTTGACGTCTTGCTCCACCCCGTTCCTGATCACATAGGGATGAACCTGCCACCCAGGGGGCATCCCGACTCTCGCATGCCCCAGCTCGTGTATCTCCCTAAAGCAGACCATTCAGCGCCCTGATGTCGTTGGACACATAACCGTCCACCATTGAGTTCCATCTGACATGTCCCGAGCTAGCATTCCATCGAACATGCTGTCGGCGTCCCGACGACCATGCTGAGCCTGGCGACGAGCACGAGTGAGTTGCCTCTTTTACCAGAGAGAAAAGGTCCAGGGTGGCGTCGACAATGTCGCAGACGAGGACACCCATAGCACCAGACGCCGTGTAGGCTACCTGCCGCAGTGCCCGACACTGAGGTCACCGACCACGTCGTGAAGCTAAGAAAATCAAACCCATATTTATATAAGAGCATAGATATCACAAGCACGTGAGATAACCTACACTGTCGTTACCTTGATGCATGTACCAGCAAATATAAAGCAACGATGCCTCTTCTGAATCGTATCAACATGCCTCTACTCCACCCCTGTGACAAAACGAAACCAACATGAATCTGCCGATAACGCATCATACGTGCAGTGCAAAATTATCACCAAACTTCAGGCTACAGCAGGTGACATCACGCATCCAAATCTTGATAAGAGGAGAACGGACAGTACTGAACCTGGGTAGCACGAAAAACTAAAAATTGATCCACCGGATCGGGACTCGGGAGTGATATGAAGGTACGAGCAGGGGCCAGGGGGAGTCCGTTCACCTGAACGCTTGCACTCCTGGCCGAACTTGGAGTCTTGAGGACCCCTACGGCGGCCGCTCGATGGTGGAGTTTGGTATGGGCTGCCTCGACCGCGGTCAGTGTTGGGCCTTGGCGCCGGAGCAGGACAGAGCAAGACGCGGCCGATGCAGATGCCGCCGTCAACCATCACCAGCCGCGCTGCCGACAGCGATGCCGATTCGTCCCTTAGCCACCAGCCGCCGCGCTGCAGCGCCGCAGGTAACCACCACCCCTCTACACCAAGCCGTCGTTGCCACCGTTGCCGCCGATCCAGCCGGCCGACCACGACGCCGCCGACTACACCCATGAACGACGACGGAGCCGAGGACGACCAGAGCGCGCAGAGCACAACTGCTGCTCGCCGCCGGTCGCTCACCCTCTCGCCGCCGGCCGACGGCGAGGAGGTAGCAGGAAGCGAGCACGCGAGGACGCGAGGAGGGAGACAGTTAAGCAGGGAGGGACTGCAGGTTGATTTAGTAAATCTTCAGGGGCCAAAATGCAAAACGGCGCGACGCATGTACGAACGTACCGTGGCATTGCAATTTTATTAGTCAGTAATAAGTCAATCAAAAGCCATGCACAAATCGTGAGGCTCGTCGAGTCATCGTCATTTCACAAGCCGATCGGAGAAACTAGAGACATGTGTGCCAGCCATCCGGAAGAGGAAGAAAGAAAGAAAAAAAAACCCCTCAGACCCACCTCCCCAAATGCCAGCGCGCCTCCTCCGCCGACGCTCATGCGCCACCGCCGCCACCACCTCACGATCGCCGCCGCCAAATCCCACGCCATCCTACTCAAGTCCCGTGTCGTCTCCCCTACGCCCTGGAACCAGCTCCTCACCGCCTATTCTCTCTCCCCTCTCGGCCTCGCCGCCGCGCGCCGTGTGTTCGACGAAATCCCCCGCCCAGACGCTGTCTCCTGGAACTCCGTTCTCACCGCGCACGTCTCCGCTGGCGCGCATCACGCCGCATGGCGCCTCCTTCGATCCATGCACGCGCAGGGTGTCGCTGCCAACACCTTCGCGCTCGGCTCAGCTCTCCGCTCTGCTGCTGCCTTGCGCTGCCCTGCTGTCGGCATCCAGCTGCACTCGCTCGCTTTCAAAGGCGGCCTTGCAGATAACGTCTTCCCGGCAAGTGCAATGCTCGATATGTATGCTAAATGTGGCCGCATTAGGGATGCTCGCCGTGTGTTTGATGGGATGCCGGAACAAAACACCGTCTCTTGGAACGCTCTCATTGCTGGTTATGTGGAATCTGGGAAGGTGGAGCAAGCACTAGAATTATTTCTTTACATGGAAAGAGAGGGGTTTGTTCCAGATGAGGCTACATTCGTGGCATTACTCCCAGCAGTCGATGGCTCGAATCATTTCTTGATGCAACAATTGCATGGGAAGATTATGAAATATGGATCCACGTTGGGCTTGACCGTGTTGAATGCAGCAATCACTGCGTATTCGCAATGTGGAGCCCTTGCAGAATGTAGAAGGGTCTTTGATGGGATTGGGGATAGTAGGGATTTGATCTCATGGAATGCGATGCTTGGAGCTTACACTTACCATGGGGTGGATTGTGAGGGGATGAGATTCTTCGTTTGGATGATGCAAGAGAGTGGAGTTCAGCTTGACATGTATAGTTTCACTAGTATCATAAGTGTTTGTCCAGAGCATGATGATCAGCGAGGGAGAGTAATTCATGGCATGGTGATCAAGAAAGGTTTCGAAGGAGTCACGTCTGTTTGCAATGCTCTGATTTCTATGTACTCAAGGTTCATTGAGAAATGCATGATGGAAGATGCGCACAGATGCTTTGATTCTTTGCTGCTCAAGGATGCAGTATCCTGGAATTCTATGTTAACTGGGTACTCACAGCACAGTATGAGTGCTGATGCCCTGAGATTCTTCACGTGTATGCATTCAGCAAACATTAGAACGGATGAGTATGCATTCTCTGCTGCTCTGCGTTCCTCTGCGGACCTTGCTGTCCTTCTACTAGGTAGACAGATACATGGTTCAATCATCCATTCTGGTTTTGCTTCCAATAGTTTTGTTTCCAGCTCGCTGATCTTCATGTACTCTAAGACTGGTATACTCGATGATGCAAAGAAGTCTTTTGAGGAGGCAGATAAGAGTAGCTCTGTGCCCTGGAACTCTATGATGTTTGGTTATGCGCAACATGGATATGCACAGACTGTGCACAGCCTATTCAATGAGATGGTGGAACTTAAGGTTCCTTTGGATCATGTTACCTTTATTGGCCTAATTACTGCCTGCAGCCATGCTGGTCTTGTGGACGAAGGTTCAGAAATTCTCAATTCAATGGAAACTACGTACGGAGATCCTCTTCGGATGGAGCATTATGCATGTGGCGTTGATATGTATGGGAGGGCTGGGAAGCTCGACAAAGCAAAAGAGCTCATTGACTCTATGCCATTCGAACCAGATGCCATGGTGTGGATGACCCTATTGGGTGCCTGCAGAATCCATGGGAATATGGAACTAGCAAGTGAAGTGGCCAGCCATCTTCTGGTGGCAGAACCTAGACAGCACTCCACCTACATTCTCCTCTCCAGCATGTACTCTGGGCTTGAGATGTGGAGTGACAGAGCAATAGTTCAGAGGGCAATGAAGAATAGAGGATTAAGCAAAGTCCCTGGTTGGAGCTGGATCGAGGTGAAGAATGAGGTACACTCGTTCAATGCAGAGGATAGGTCGCACCCTAGGATGGATGAGATATATGAGGTGTTGAGTTTGCTGTTTCAAGTTGCAAAGATGCTCTCTTCTTGTGAAGATGATGAGACTATAACGGCAATTTCCAGTAACACATGACTTGTGCTACTTTTAGTTAGGTCATTTCAGCTAGTATTTTCATACTTACCCTGACAGTTATACCATTGCTTTTTTATGGTAATGTTTGGAGCTCAGGCTTGGAAAGATACAAAATGGGATCCTGAATGTTTCTGCGTTACTTTGAGTTTACTGGATTCAGTATAATAACTTACAACACACATTTCGGGCAATATTTAGTAGAGTAAATTGCTTCTACCGTGAAAGAAGAAAGGTGGCGACCTAGGGTTCCACCCTAGCCCCTTTCATCATCTGCCTCGCCTTTGCTCTTTCCATCCGAGGATTTGCCGCTCCGGCGGCTGGAGGGGTTGGGGACCTCTGACATGCGCTCCGCGGAATGATCGCTGGTCCATGGAGTGGTCGATTCCGTGCAGTCTACGTGTGTTACATGTTTTATGCCAAAAGATTCATATTAAATCAAGGGTTCAATAACAACGACTTAGACTTTGGGGAGCTGGTCCTTAGGGCTACATGCACGATTACTTCCCGGTTGTCAATGACAACAACTCGCTCCGATCTGGCCGTACTAGTGGTCGTTGGGTGGTTTAAGGATCTCAATGTAAATTTTATTATATTTAGGGTGTATCTATAATAAATTCTGATTCTTCTGAGTAAATTGGTTAAATGATAGTACTATTTTGAATGTTGTAAAGAGTTGGTGCAATTCGCTAAAGCCCATTTTGCGCAGTTTGCTGATCCGCATCCCAGACCGCGAGGCTCAACTACTTTCTTAGAGCATCTCTAGCAGTGACTGAAAACACGCGAACTGAAAAACGCGAGTTCAGTTCACTGAACTCGGTTTTTTGCTCCGCGTAAACGCCGGCGCAGAACAGAGCCCGTAAACCAAAACCGAGAAAGAGAATATTCTCTTTCTCGGTTTTGGTTTACGGGCTCTGTTCTGCGCCGGCCGAACCAGAACCCGTATACCTAGGGTTTATCATAGATTTCATCACATATTTCACAGATTTCATCACAGATTTTGTATGCAAACAATCGATGCGTAATTCAACATAGTTCAAAGCATAATTCAACATAGTTCGAATCAAACCACACTTGGGCACCCAAATCAAACGGAGGCAACATCATCGGCTCCACCTCCATGGCTTGCTGCTGCACCACCGCCGGCACCACCATCATCGGCCGCACCTGCAGTGGTAGCCGATGCAGCACCACTTGCCCCCTGACGAGCTTGCCTCCTTCTCTCCATGATCTCGGCCGTGGCCTCCTTCCACCACTCATATTGTACCTCATTCATGTCCTTCGTGGAAATCATCATGAGCTCCTTCTCTTCGGCCAAAAGGGCCTTCATTGCCTTGGATTTCTTCAATTCTAGCCTCACCCTCTCCGCCTCGGCCTTGAGCCTTGATTCTTCTCGGGCGGCCTCAACCTTTGCAAGCTTGACCGTGGCATTTCTCTCGGTGATGAGCAGCTTTGCCTCCAATGTCTTCGCCGTCATTGCCTCCTTGGACTTCATCATTTGATCAAATTTGTCCCTCAACAATGATGCCTCCCCTTCTAGCTTCATCCTCTCCTTTGCCTTCTTGCTGCCCTCGGGCTTGTTGGCGTTTCTTCCTTCCTTGTCATCCTCACTATCATCCATCATCACCATAGCAGATTTCTTAGGTGCCGTCTCTTGATCCCTCAGCTGCCACTTGGGTAGGTGTTGGAGCACATCAAAACAATGCTTGAACAAGAAGCTTTTGCCCTTGCTGGCTGCCATGTCTCGATACCTAAGATCTGCAAGGCGGTCCTACAATACAAAGCATACATGAAACAATCTACTCTATTTCACAAACCAAAAGTTCACACACAAAGAGAACTCACAAATTGGTCGATTGTTGCGCCGCTAGGAGGATCTTTTGTTACTTGGTCCATAGCCGCTGCCCAACGGCTACACGCTGGCTTGATCGCATCCCACCGGCCTTGTAGGGAGTGGTATGTGCGATAGACAGGTTGACGAACACGAGGCATCAGTTTGCAGAATTTGTCTTCAATGCGTTGCCAGTACCGCTTGCCGGTTTGATCGGTACCGGACACCGCATCCATCCCCACGGAAGCCCAAGCACGACACAATGTTGCATCTTCAACCTCGTGTAGTTGACGGGCCGCCTTTTCTTTGGCTTGCCGTCAACCATCTCGACCACCGCATCGTCGTCATCGTCGGTACCTTCATCGTCCACCTCCTCGATGTCGTCATCCCCTTCACCGTCCACCTCCTCCTCCTGCCCGCCGAACGACGCGAGCGGTGGACCAGCGATGTCGACCTCGGTCAGGAGATCCATGAACGATCCGTGCCCAGGTCTGCGCGCACCAAATCGACGAACTAGTGATGCATATTTTGCGCCGCAAAAAAGAACTAAAGCAATTGGGAACGCAAATTTACTTACGTTGGGGTCAATTCGTCGAGCACGTTGGGGGGAATGGAGACGGGGTCTCCGGCGGCGGGTGGAGAGGAGGTCTCCGGCGGCGGGCGGACGCTGCGGTGGACCACCGCCTTCGCATTTGCCTCCTTCGCCTTCTTCGCAGCGGCCCGAGGACCCGTGGCCTGAATCTTGGGGCGGGTCTGCCTCTTCGGCTTCGCAGCTGCCGGTGGAGGGGAGGGGACGGCCGGAAGAGGTCCGGTGGCAGAAGGCGGGAGCAGGTGCGTACCTGCGCGCTCCCGCTTCTTCGTGACATCGGCGGCCGTCGGCGGCGGTTGGACGGGAGCTACCACGGGAGAAGGCGAGGGAAGCGGTGAGGCGGCGGCTGCGGCCGACGGGGACGAGTTGAGGCTCATCTCGCTCAGATCTGGTGTCGGCGCTGCAGGAGACGATGAACTCGCGCAGATCGGCGGCGGCGGTTGGGTGGGAGGTGGGAGGAGCTGAATCTTCAGCGCGCGTTTTCTTCGGGCTCGCGCTCGGTTCCGCGTTTCGACCCCCACTAGTACGGGGCGAGCATCGGTTTACCGCGCGGCCCCTAAAATTTCTTTTCGATTCGGCCTGTTTTCAGTCACTGATTGGCGCCGATTTTCAAACCGAAACCGTAAATTAGCGGTTATTTTTTTGGTTTTGGCATGTTTACTGGCACTGCTAGAGATGCTCTTACCAAACTCCTATCTCTCGAGCGGTCGAGCCAGAGTTTCCATCGCATGGAAAGGGAGAAGCCCGTCACGGATCTTGAGGCGCTCATCGGCCGGCTGAGGCTCCACCAGCCGCCTCCCTCCCAATATGCCGGCGATCCATCCACGGCGGCGACCCCCGACGCCGGCGAGCTGTTCAAGCCGCGGAGGGCGGCTGTGCTGATCTGCCTCTTCCGGGGCTCCGCCGGGGAGCTCCGCGTCATCCTCACCAAGCGATCATCTTCCCTATCCACCCACTCTGGTGAGTAGATCGCTTTTCTTCTCGGTCGTTGCTTTTATGCACGTTCTCATGAGCGCGATCAATCCGAATGGATGGGCAAGGGGGGATCGTTGTCTCATAATGACACCTGACGCCATTTCGGCTCTCTGTTTTGGGGATGGGACATTAAGCAAATGATTTGGATTTCTAGGACTGGGAGTTCAGTGCACCAGAAATGAAAAAATATGGTCAGATGGTACTTGCTGTTTAAAATCTGTAGCGTTCGTCCAGGTAGTACCAGGAGGGCACTAGGATTGTTTAATGGATCCTTCCGTAGTTCTACTGCCCTTCGAAATGGTGGGTTTGTCGACTCACAAACTGCACATTAGTACTATAGGTTTTCACACAAAAATATGATACAGATTTCATGAATCATGATTATAGTTTCGAAATGGCCATGCATTCGTTTTGTTCTGTTCAGTTTAGATACTTCAGCCAATCATATAACAACATACTTTTATGCAATTTTGGGATAAAAAATTCAAAATTTGTACAAATGGTGGGAGTTTAGTGCCTTGTTGGATTGGTTGCTAGGAAAAACCTACTTTGATCACTAACTCGAACAGACATCCAAGGTGCAATAGAGGCTTACAACTTGCAAAGTTGCAAGCAACTTGCGCTCATCTTAGGATTGGCTAGCCACTGGGGTTTTGTTCTCAAACAAAATAAGCTAAATTTGCACATAGATGCTCAGTTATCGATCTAGCCTGCTCGGAGTTGGCTTGCCATAGCTCTCCGATTTTAGGATTCAGGGTCACTGATGGGTCGCAGCGGGGTATATCTTTGGCGCAGATATTGGCCGGATTGAGCATACATTTCTTGCTGACCTTGAGAGCTGACTTGTCTCAGAATAGCTTCAGGTGAGCTGATGATATAGCCTAGCCCAACTCACTCTGTCTTGTCTCTCCCATACGGAAAAAGTGTGGGTGAAAAGTTTTTTGTACTCATCGTAATAGATGTATGTTTTGATGCTTTTTATCATTGTTTTTTTCTCTCAATACAGGGGAAGTTGCATTGCCAGGCGGAAAAGCTGACGAGGGCGATGCTGACGATGCAGCTACAGCATTGAGGGAGGCAGAGGAGGAGATTGGGCTTGATCCATGTCTGGTCACTGTTGTCACCTCTCTCGAGCACTTCTTGTCAAAGGTGCATTGCCTTTTCCCTTTTGGTTTTATTTTCAATCCAAACTGATAATTTTCTTACATCCGGAGAACTGTTACAATGCAACAATGGACTGTGACAGGACCTTATTTTTTATCTGTCCAGCTATTACACATATGGAACTGCACAAAGTTCTTGCAGCTAAAAAATCTTGAGTCACAGGGTCTGTATGTGTGTTTCTCGATGATCATGTCAAGCAGGCTGTGCGCCTGTTCTTTCTAGGCATCATGTTTGTCCATCCCACATTTTTAGTTACTGACTTAAGCTCTGGCAGAAAGTTGAATAGCAAGTGGAGTATTCTTACCTCGCAGTTTACCACTAACAGATGGAATGTTGTCTTTGTATTCAAACTTGACCTTATAGTATTCTGTATTTAGGAGTCGACTACAGTAGCCCAGCCTTTATGGCCGTTGTCTTATTGCATGTTCAGATGTCATGCATTAAATTTAGCATTTTAACCAGACTTGTGAAATATATCTGAATATTACTTTGGCACTTTCCATATCACCAGAGAAAGCTCATTTGAAAAGATTCTGCCAACTTTGTGTATGCCATATTATTATGATCTTCAGTAAAAGCTACACTCTTAAACTGCATTGCAAGTCTGCTGCCCCTGCTACAACGAGAACATAATTTAAAAAAAACTAGCAACGTGGCCCTCGCAAATGCGAGGGCATCACCTTTATCTTTTATTCTAGTGAGAGAGAGAGAGAGAGTGAGTAGCATATTATTCAATATGTCAAAAGTGATCAAGAAACACATTTACATACTCATGTATTTTTGTGATGGAAAATAGAATATAAACCATAGGAACTCATCGGCCGTACATACTTTTCTTAAATTTTATCCTCAAAGAAAAACTGAAAAAGTCAAACTAATAAAAACTTTCGGAGAGTGATAATCCTCAAATTGAAACAGTCTCCGGAAGAATTTCTAACAACAACAACAACAAAGCCTTTAGTCCCAAACAAGTTGGTGTAGGCTAGAGGTGAAACCCAAAAAATCTCGCAACCAACTGGGTTCTGGCACATGGATGGCAAGCATCCGCGCAGCCCTGTCCATGGCTAGTTCATTGGTGTTGATTTTGGGGAAAATTTTCTGGGATGGGGTTCAGTCCTTTGGACCTCCACACCCTCTTATATATAGCTCAGCTTAGGCTTACATCTTCACGTGTACACTAGAACACTCTAGACTCTCCTAGGACACTAACTGAGATTCCAACACTCCACTAGAATACTCTAGACTCTCCTAGGACACTACTTTTACACTAACTACTCCAACACTCCCTAGAACACTCTAGACTCTACCAGAGTACTTCTACTAAACTAATAACTCAAACTCCAACAATTGGTGATACTCCAGTCCTTTAGATCTCTCTGTTCATTATGCAATGGAGCATCTGGAGGCCTGCGTTGAATATGGCCAAACCATTTTAAACGATGCTGGATAAGCTTCTCTGCAATCGGTGCTACCCCAACTCTGTCTCGAATATCATCATTTCGGACTCGGTCCCTCCTTGTGTGGCCACACATCCATCTCCACATGCGCATCTCCGCCACACCTAACTGTTGAAAATGTCGCCTTTTAGTCGGCCAACACTCAGCGGCATACAACATTGCGGGTTGAATCGCTGTCCTATAGAACTTGCCTTTTAGCTTTTGTGGCACTCTCTTGTCACAATGAATGCCAGAAGCTTGGCACCACTTCATCCATTCGATTTTGATTCGATGGTTCACAGCTTCATCGATGAAGATGTCCCCATCCTTTTGCAGCATTGACCCCAAATATCGAAAGGTGTCCTTCTGAGGCACTACCTGCCCATCAAGGCTAACCTCCTCTTCCTCGCACGTAGTAGTCTAAAACCTTTCGATTCCAAGGTTTGTCTCCAAAGCTCTAACTTCCTATTGACCCTCGTATGACTATCATCGATTAGCACCACATCATCCGCAAAAGAGCATACAACATGAGATATCTCCTTGTATATCCCTTCTGACCTCATCCATCACCAAATGAAAAAGATAAGGGCTCAAAGCTGACCTCTGGTGCAGTCCTATTTTAATCGGGAAGTCATCAGTGTCGCCATCACTTGTTCGAACACTTGTCACAACATTATCGTACATGTCCTTGATGAGGGTAATGTACTTTGTTGGGACTTTATGTTTCACTAAGGCCCACCACAAGACATTTCACGGTATCTTATCGTAGGCCTTCTCCAAGTCAATGAACACCATATGCAGGTCCTCTTTTGCGCCTTGTATCTCTCCATAAGTTGCCGTACCAAGAAAATGGCTTCCATGGTCGACCTCCCAGGCATAAAACCAAACCGATTTTTGGTCACGCTTATCATTCGTCTTAAGCGGTGTTCAATGACTCTCTCCCATAGCTTCATTGTATAGCTCATCAGCTTAATTCAAGGTAATTAGTACAACTCTGAGCATCCTCCTTGTTCTTGAAGATTGGTACTAACATACTCCGTCTCCACTCTTCTGGCACCTTGTTTGCCCGAAAAATGAGGTTGAAAAGCTTAGTTAGCCATACTATCGCTATGTCTTCGAGGCCTCTCCACACCTAAATGGGGATACAATCAAGGCCCATTGCCGTTTCTCCTTTCATCCTTTTTAAAGCCTCTTTGACCTAGATTCGCCGCAAAAAACGCCTGCTGGTATCATCAAAAGAGTCGTCGAGTGTAAAAACCCAACAAATTCTAAAAAATAATAAAAATGGTTGCAGCTCGTTATGGCTACTGAAGAGCAAATATTATTGAGGAGTTCTCTACCCGATTTGTTTGTATTAGTATTTTTATAGTGATATCACTATCATCATTTTACTCTGAAAAGCGTTTGTCTAATAAATGATCCTCAACCTATATTCATATCGTTTGGTTTTAGATTAATCCAACTGGGCCAATAGATTATGGATGGATGTGTCATAAAGCTCAAAATCAATTAAGGAGTACCAATCTAGTTGACCTTGTTGCACTAAAAAAAGATATACAGAGCAATCAATGCATCCCAGCAATTCATATCATCTTCATAATGTTCAGGATACAATGACACATTTAGTAATGTATACTATAAGGAAGCATGAACAAATTAACTGCTTGTTGAGCTTTAATCCTTTAAATTTAGCAAGCATTGAGCCTTGCATACTCCTCCACTGACTTTCTTGTGGGTTTACACTTATGAAATCTTTTAGTTGTATTGTATTGTTCTATTATTAATAATTATTGGAAATAATATGCTTTATGAAGATCTACAACTGTGATGCATATAATAATAGTTATGACAATCTATGATTGTAAATGCCTAAGTACAACTCTCAAGATATTTTGGTTGGGATCTATTTGGATATATTAATATTGGTCTATGTATTAGTTTTGATCCTGTGCATTATGCACAGTTATGATAATCTTCTTTTGTGGTGATAAAAAGATGATACACCAAATTAATGATAGTAGATGTTTTGCTTTGTCGTGCGAACTTCTTGGATGTCTGTCTTTCCTCTCCCACATTGTGCTTTTAAAATAGTTTTGCTTTTGTGATATGGATACTTCAAGTTATATATGATGATGAATTAAGAATTATTTGTTTAGGAGAACTTATGAATATCTAGCGGGTTTTGGTCCACTGATAAAAATGGGATAAAAATGGGTCAGTTAGATTGTTGGTGGGATGTTTTGCTCTTTATGTATGTCTCACTTTTTTAGTGTAATGTACTTTGCATACATATTTGATAAATGCGAGAAATTCATATTATAGTAGATTTTGACGATTCTCGGTTAGTTTTTTTGGTATGAATAATTAGTTTGGTGGAGTAAATGACACCGTGGGTCATACAACTTGTCTTGCATGTGCATTTAAATCACACAACTCAAAAATTTGATTAACCAGTCACTAAACTTTTAAAATATGTGCACCCCAGGTCACAAACCGGTATGCTGTCAGGTTTTTGCTTTAAACAATCACACGCGCTGCACGTGAGGTCGTTTATTTGCACAAACCCCCTTCACAAAATTTGACTAGCCGGCCCATTTCCCAAATCCTGAAACCCTAATACTGTTCCCCAATCGAGACCATGTGTCCATGTCCGGCGGCGGCGTGACAGGCGGCGGGGCAGTGAGTGGCAACGGCGACGAGAAAGGCGAGGGCGCCGTGAGTTGAGGCGGCCGCATCGTGCTCCGCCAGGGCCGATGCGGCGAGCTCCGCTAGGGCCGACGCGGCGAGCTCTGCCAGGGCCGACGCGACGAGCTTCGCCAAGGCCGAGCACGGCGAGCTCCGGCCAGGGTAAGCGCAGGGCGGGCTCTGCCAGGCCGGGCGCGGGGCTGGCGCAGGCGAGCTCAGGGCAGCGCAGCTGAGCTCGCGGGCAGGCGTGCGCGACCTCGGGGCGGCGCCGGCGACCTCCGCCAGGGCCAGGCGGGCTCACCTTGGCTTGGGAGGCTGGCGATGTGGGGACCTCGACCTAGGCGGCCGGCGCCTGGGGAGAAGCGGGCGGCCGGCGCCTGGGGAGACGCGGGCGGCCGACACCTGGGGAGAAGCGGGCTGCCGGCGATGTTCTTAACATTCCTCCGCTCCTAGGGACGACGCGACGGCCGCATCCAGGAACCGGGCGGCAGCGGGCGGGCTCACCGAGCGCGCCGCGCGGCGCATCGTCCCTGCCCATCCACCCACCCAACGAGCCATCGCCGGAAACGCATCGAGCTCACCGCCGCCAGCAACCCACCGAGCTTGCCGCCCCCGGCCACGCACCAAGATCTCAGCCCCTGGCCAGCCAGGGATCTCGTCGTCCTCGTCGCCGACTCCGTCGATGATGCAGCACAAGGAGGCAGCGATGCACCTCCAGGACGGCGCACTGGGGGATTTTTCTCCACTTTTTTTTAAGAAAGGACCTGTCTGTGGCAGTAAAATAAGATTTGATTTTTTACAAAATGATGAATGCCAATTAGGGAGTTTTTGCAAATCGATCGAGTCAAATTTCCTGCAGGGGGTTTTGTGCAAATAAACGATCTCACGTGGGGCGCGCGTGACGGTTTTAAGCAAAAACCGGGTAGCAGACCGGTTTGTGACCTCGGGTGCACATGCTTCGAAAGTTTAGTGACCGGTTAATCAAGTTTTTGAGTTGTGTGACTTAAATGCACATACAAAACAAGTTGTATGACCCATGGTGCTATTTACTCCAGTTTGGTGTTCACGCTGCTTGAATGAGAAGTTGTAGGTTGGTCCACGAATAAAGATTGGCTACATTAGATTGATGGTGGGAGTTTTCGATTTCTGTGATAATTTCCCATGCATAACGCTTTTTGTATTGTATCATGGAGATTAATACGATATTTGTCAAATATTTCAGGTAAGAATAATCATTGTGTTGTATTTGTGACCATATGAACCCAAACGTCCTATATGAGAAAAATGTTCTTTCAAGAGTTTGATTTTGCATTGTCACTGGGAGTAATAAAGATTTTTTTTTGAACATCAAGAATTTTATTGATATTAAGCACATTTTTACACAAAGCAGCTTGAGTGGAAGAACACTCTCAGCTGTAAGCACGTTGCATACAGGGCATTGTCCCAGATCTGTAATTAAACACCTGGAGCTGAATGTACTATTCTGAATTCTAACAACAAGCTTTGCCTGGTGATGCGCCTTATAGTTTTTGCTCCTGTGCACATGAGATATCCTACCAAGACTGAAAGATGGTATTTCCTGAATGGCCGCGATAATAGGCCTGATAGCCCAGGGGCCTGTTGTAGAAACATCTGCTTCAACAGCCGTGGCAGCAAGAACTTTGAAATCTGTTAAGAACCTGGGCTCCTGAAGAGTTAACGCCTCCGCAATCATGATGGCAAACAGTAACCCATAAAGATTTTGTTTGTTTTCTCCTATTGTGGAGCAAGTTTTTCTATCATACAAAAAAGAAATATGGCCAAATGATCATCAGTTACATTGGTTTCATTCTCTGGTTGTTCTGTTCAACTTTCATAACTGATAAAGGTGGTTAGGAAGGTACTAATCAATTTCTCGTTTGTAATTTAGTTATGATAGGTTTGTGTGTCCTTTACGTAAATGCACTCATGGTTGAGTTGGCGTCCTGCCTTTATTTGATGCATTTTAAATGTCATAAAAGTGCAAACTAAAAATTTGCACACACATAGCACAAAGTCGCTTCACAAAAAATCGACTTGCAGTGTGGCCAGAGTAAAAAAGGTAAAATTTGGCGCTATAATATACGTGCGCGCAAAGATGTCGAGATGTACAGACTGAATTAAAATGCATGGTTACATGTTTTTTCTTTGTTATGTACTTGATATTCATGTACGTATAAATCATATTTATTTAACCGACAATGTATTTTTGCTGCCACCACGTCCTTGGCTTAGTTGGCTCAGCCGCAGCACGTGCAAACTAAAAAAGTTGTTGATCGAAAACTAATTTGAGGTAAATCAGCTTTAGAGTTAGTTTTATGTATGTCACGTAGCGGTAGCACATGCAAATTAAAAAGAAATTGTTGATCAGAATTTATATTTATGCAAATCAGCTTTAGTGTTAGTTTTATGTAGGTCACGGGTCCATAAATTGGATAATCGATTTTTTTTGGAAGAAAACTCAGTGTTAGTTTTACGTCCTCTAGACTCCTTTTTTTTTTTTGCTGTGGTCGGTCTCACGTACATTCTTTGGACAAAATATGTGCTCATACCTGTTACGTATAGTCATTCAATCTTGATCATTAAAATTATAGATCTAACAGCTAATATAATTTTAATAATGCAGATCAACATGGTGTCTCTGTTTTAGACCTCCGTATTGTGCTTATATATATATATAATAGATAGATAGATAGATAGATTGTAAACCAAGTAATGAGTTGCGGCTTTTTCAATGGTAACTTGTCTGATCAGTAGGTTGTGAACTTATTTAGTTTCAACATTTACAAGCATAGTCCAAAATAAGTTTTTAAACCACCCCTCATTGTTGAGTTTCTACAATACGTCACTTTTGAAGTTTAAATTGGTTAACTTCCTTAGTTCCATTTAGGTTAATATTTTGAATGTCTTTGGCAGCATCTTCTGGTAGTTGTTCCTATAGTTGGCATACTCTCAGATATAGAAGGATTTAAACCTGTTCTCAACATCCATGAGGTTGATGACATTTTTGATGTGCCCCTGGAGATGTTCCTCAAGGTTAGTGTCTGTCTTTGCAGATCCAAATTAAAGTGTACATTTTCTTTTCTTTTCCATTTTTATCACTATTTTCAGTTTACTAGACAAATAATCAATTTGCTGCAAACAAAGAAACAAAACTATGATAGTCCAATTATAACTACGGTACTGCATGAATTACCATGACGGTATGTATATTTAGCTACTCAGCCAGAAGTTAAAACTATGATAGACCAATTAGAACAAATAATCATTTCTGGCAACAATGGTGAAAAGAACCTGTTATATCCTGTGTTGAGATATTGTAATGTGTTCGATGTCATTTCCCCCCGATGCAGGATGAGAACAGGAGATCTGAGGAGAGAGAACGGATGGGGCAAGTCTTCACAATCCAGTACTTTGATTACGAGACAGAGAACCGTAAGTACGTAATCTGGGGTCTAACTGCCCGAATCCTGATCCATGCTGCTTCCATTGTATACCAGCGAACACCGGACTTTGTAGAGCGGAGATTACAGTTCAACTTGCCAAAGTACTAAGGTTGCTCGATTGCATTGATTGGATCTGCTGAACATTAATGTTTTCAATGTTGTCCCAGTTGTATACTGTTGAGTGTACAGCAGAGTGCGCCACGGGTAGAATATAAAGGGATTTTAATCCATATGCTTATATAGGATTCTTATTATATTTACAATTCGTTACATGATATTTGTACAGCAACAACGTCGACATTTAGAAACATGTATATGGAGTACATCCAGAATCATTTTTGTTGGTCTGATAAAATACATGTAAAAATTAGGCTTTCCTGCTGACTGCGTTAAATCAACTTGATGCTGATTCTGAGCTTGCCAGCTGATAATTTACACTATTTCCCTACTCTGCACGAAACCAAATAATGCTGAATCGCATGTGCTTGAATATAAAGGGATTTTAATCCATATGCTTCTATAGGATTCTTACTATATTGACAATTCGTTACATGATATTTGTACAGCAACAACGTTGACATTTAGAGAAATGTATATGGAGTACATCCAGAATCGTTTTTGTTGATCTGATAAAATACATGTAAAAATTAGACTATCCTGCTGACTGCGTTAAATCAACTTGATGCTGATTCTGAGCCTGCCAGCTGATAATTTACATTATTTTTCCCTACTATGCACGAAACCAAATAATGCTGAATCGAATGTGATTGGCCTCGTGCTACACATGTAGGGAGGCTCTCGCCCTTACGGATGATCTGATATTACAGAATATCATAGTCTCTTCTGATTGCAAGCAGGTTGTCCAGGAGATTAAGGAATAGACAGTGTTGTATGTTGTCGGTGGGTTTTGTGTCGCAAGAACACGAGTACCACACAAAGGACCCAAAGGTATCGGACGCAGGGGGTTGTACGCGTGAGATCTAGAGAGCGACGAAGCACGGCGACGGAAGACTCAACATGCCGGAGAGCACACCGCACGACAGAGAGCGACACGGGCCCTCGTGGTGAGGTAAAGCCCCTACGTCCTGCCTTCTTGTATTGCACCGCGACACCTCGCGAGGCGTACAAGGTCTTGGTTACAGAGCTCTAACTGGCCGGAGGTATAAGAACCTACTTATCCTAGCTAGCCCTCGTAGTCCAGATCCTTTCTAAGGGGCAGCTTCCCCTCCTTTTATAGCGCCGAGGTCCTCCTTCCCCTCATCAACTTGGGGAAGGGGTTGCCACAATACGGCCAAGGTGTAGGACAACCGTCTTTCTGCAGGCTTCGTTGGTTTTGGTCTACGAAGAGCAGTGGCGCCAGTTCACGGGAGTGGGTGGAGGAAGGCTGACGTCCTCCTCTGGTGTCCTGCACTTTCCACCCAATTTTTAGGGGGAAAGCAGCAACCGCCATGTAGCTTTATGCAGGCACGGCAGAACTGGTCGCCCCCTTGTCGGGGTAGCGTGGGCGACACGCTTCCTTCTGCTCTTATCCCTTCACCAACACAGGATTGCGCTGAGCTGTCGTAAATCTGGTCTTTCTCCTCACGAGGAGTCCCTCGTGAGGAGGTCTTCCTGTCCTTAGCGTTTCACCGTCGTTCTCCTCATGAGGCTCCTCCTCATGAGGGTCTTCTTTGTTAGGCTTCAATGTTCACCATGCTCCTAAGGCCGAACTTGGGCCGTTGAAGTGGCCCAGGAGCAGGTGGACCGGGATACCCCGGAATCCAGTACACCGACAGTAGCCTCTGGGAGCCTGGCCCGCAAACGCGCCCTCTCGAGGGAGCGAAGGGTCAGGGGCCCCCAGTAGCTAATGGGCCCTCCAACGGCACGCGTCAACGCACGCGGTCAGAGGACCATGTGAAGATGCAGCAGACGCGGAGACGTGGCGTGGCCCCGGCTGGCGAGAAGAAGCGGCGGGGAAATCGTGCGACACGCAGAGGGTAACGGGCGTTTTGAACCGTCGCATCAAAGCCGTTGCTTTGGAAACCGCGCCCCCTCCGCCTCCTTTAAAGCTTAGCAGAGAAGGCACTTCCTCCTCCCTCACAAACGCATCGCTGCCGCTGCCTCTTCCTGACGATCTTGCGCATCCAACTTGCTCTTCCACCCCAAACCTCATCAGAGATCCGCCTTCAACTCACCATGAGATGGCACCCCGCAGGTCCACTGAAGCGGGACGATCCTCCGGGGCAGCAGCGCCGGTGGCGGCGCCTCTGCTCCCATCTCGCGTCAAGGGCGACCGTGAGCTCCAAACCGTCCGCAAGATGGTCGGGAGCAAGAACAGCGAGTGGGGAGCCACTCGCATCTGGCACGGCCGGACGCCGCCGGACACCTTGCCGGCGACAGCGCAACCCTTCTTCCTCTTCTCCGTCTTCGCTGGAATGGTACCGCCCTTTTCTCCCTTCCTCCTGGCGATCTTGGAGTCATATGGAATCCGGGCGATCCACCTTCACCCCAAATTTGTCGCCCTGTTGGCGGTCTTCGCCTATGCCTGCGAGGCGTGGATCGACATCAAGCCGTTAGTGGCGTACTTCCGCCACCTCTTCACCCTTCGCCCCTCTGCAGGACCACCGTCAGAGCTCAGGTTGCGTCTCCTTCATCGCCACCACCGGAACAGAGGACGACTTCATCGACTTGTAGTGGGTGAAGAAAGTCGAGGCCTTTCGGAGCCGCTGGCTCTTTGCCGACATCCTTGAAGAATCCGTGCTCTTCCTCGTCACCGGGGAGCCTCCCGCCAAGCGCTCCACCTGGGCCAGCGAGGCGCTCCCGGAAGAGATCTTGAAAGCACTCCGCCCACAGATCCGGGATCTTCGCCAGGAAGGTGTCACCGGGCCCATGGTCGGAGTAGAATTTGTCACCAGGCGCATTGCCCCTCTGCAGGACCACCGTCGCCCCATCTGGGCGCACCAGGGCGGCGATGACATTCGGCTCTACGCCAGTGAGCTCAACGCTGATGCCCGAGGCGAGGTGATAAGGGCCTTCTTCTCTACCACGCACATTCTGTCGATTCCGCGAGGAGCACAACCGCTCTACCGCCTGGGCTCCCGGGACTCCAGCCGTGCCACGGCCGGGGTCCCGATATTCAACGCCTGGGGCCCCTTCCTCGTGGACGGAGTCACGCCCGGTCCTTCCCCAAGTGCCCTAGCGGCAAACTCAGAGCAGGACTCCTCGGCGAGGGAGGCAGGCCCCAAGGCTTCTAGGGATCTTGACGACGACGTCGACTTGGGCGAAGAGGCGACCCGCTGTGGACGTTCCCAGAGCGTCGTGGTGTTCTCGGACTCTTCTAACGAGGAGAACAAAGCTGCCACGGCCGACGAGCCATCAGGGAGAGATGTCGCTGCATCCTCCTCCCGAGACCTCGAAGAGGAGGTGCACTAGGCCCGCCTGGATGCCGAGCAGCGCTCGAAGTTCAACACCGAGCGCGCCAGCCGGCGACCAGAGTCGGAGGCCCCCACGGCAAAGGGCCAGCAGGCGAGACCTCAGCACCTCCGCCCCAGGCCCCTGCGATCCCTGGCAAGAGGGGCTGGGTCGAGTGCGACACCTCCTGAGTATCACCTGCACTAGTTTAAACATTTTACTTACCTTCTTCCTAACCTCCCTTCCTTCTTTCCTTTCCAGGGACACCGAGGAGAAGAAGGAAGAGAAGAAGAAGAGGAACACGAGCCAGACCACGCTAGGTCCAGTCTCGGCTGCCACCAACATTCTGGCGACGCCGCCGCGCGCCACCGGAGAAGAAGGAGGCCATGCATCCACAGACGCATTGCCCACCGAGAGAGCCGCACCGGCTCCTGAAGCGACCGAGCCCCCAAGTGGAGGAGACCGGTCAGAAGCCGCGGAGGAGGCGCCTGCCCTCCCTGCAGCGGCAAGCACAACGACTGCCCGTGGAGAGTCCTTGATACGTCTCCGACGTATCTATAATTTTTGATGCTCCATGCTTGTTTTTACACCATTTGCCTAATGTTACGTTACACTTCGTGGCACTTTTATGCATTTTCCGGAACTAACCTATTGACAAGTCGCCACAGTGCCAGTTCCCTGTTTTCTGCTGTTTTTGTGTTTCAGAAAAGCTACACAGGAAATATTCTCGGAATTGGACAAAACAAGTTCCTGAAGTCTTATTTTTCCCGGAAGCTTCCAGAGATCTGAAGAGGAGATGGGGAGGGGCCACAGGCCACCCTCACACCAGGGCGGCGCGGCCTGGCCCTTGGCCACACCCCCTATGTGTGAGGCCGCCTCGGTCCACTTCTGACGATGCCCCTTCGCCTAGAAAGACCCCCCGACGGGAAAAACCTAAGTACCCAATCAATTTTCCAGAAACACATCGCGATCCGCCGCCGTCGTCGACCCGAGATCGGGAGGGTCCAGAAGCTCTTCCCAACACCCTGCCGGAGAGGGGAATCGCCACTAGAGGTCTTCTTCATCGCCATGCTTGCCTCCGGCGCGATGAGTGAGTAGTCTACCTTGGACTATGGGTCCATAGCAGTAGCTAGATGGTTGTCTTCTCCACCATGTGCTTCATGTTTAGATCTCGTGAGCTGCCTTACATGATTGAGATCACCGTTATGTAATTCTACATGTTGTGTTTGTTGGGATCCAATGAATATTGGTGTTATGATTAAGTTGATGTGCTGAATATTATCTTATGTTATCTCTATGTTGTTTATGATCTTGCATGCTCTCCGTTGTTAGTAGCTATCTTGGCCGAGTAGTTGCTAGTGACTCCAAGAGGGGGTATTTATGCTCGATAGTGGGTTCATGCCTCTATTTAACCTGGGGGAGTGACAGAAACTTCTAAGGTTGTAGATGTGCTGTTGCTACTAGGGAGAAAACAACATTCGTATGCTCAAGGGCATATGCTTTGTTTACATTACACACTTTGCTTAATGCAATTATCTGTTGTTCGCAACTTAATACTCATGGGGTGTTCGGACGATATCCCCGTGAGTAGATTATTAGTCATAGATGCAGTTGGATGGTGGTCTATGTATTTTGTTGTAATGCCCAGAGTAAATCGCATAGTGATCTTCTTGACATATCACGTTTATCTTTATTCTATCAATTGCCCAACTGTAATTTGTTTACCCAGCATGTGTTATTTATCTTATGGAGAGACACCGCTAGTGAACTATGGACCCCGGTCCTATTTCCATTATATTGCTATCACCTGTTTACTTTACTCGCACTGTTTACTTTACTCGCATACTATTATCACTTTCCACTCGATACGCTCATACCCTTTGTTTCAAGCAAACCGGTGAGATTGACAACCTCATCGTAAGTTGGGAACAAAGTATTTGGTTGTGTGTGTGCAGGTTCCACGTTGCTGCTCGCAAAGCAAAGCTTAGACGAGGCGCCATATAAATTGTCCGGAGCTATCGCGAAGCTTGCAAGCATCACCTTTAGTCGTTTGTCTCTCCTCTCCTGATCGACATACCTTGGTTTCTTAACTGAGGGAAAATCTTGCTGCTATATTCATCACACCTTCCTCTTGGGGTTCCCAACGGGCTGGTCATTCAACAAGGCACCAACTCTTTTCTGGCGCCATCAACCAGCAATCAGTCCTCTGCCACGCCTGTTGCTCAAGCTGGCGCGGAGAGACAGACACAGCGGAGAGGGCAACCCCCGAGCCACGCCCCGAAGGAGAGACGGCCGCCCAAGGGCCAGGTCCCTGAAGAGCACCATCGCCCCCTCTACCAGAGATCTTGGGAAGGCTTCCCAGGATCACCGTGCACCCTTGCCCCTCCACCAAAGAAGAATGGGAGAGGATGCAGGAAGCCATGTTTGCCTCTTACCGTGATGGGATCACCAGGGCCCGAGCCGCTGAACGTGCCGAGCTTGATGAAGGCTGGGTCTTGCTCCACGAAGCCGTGGAAAGGAGCCGCCTCCTTGACAAGCGCGTGGCTGCCCGTCGCGAGGCGGTGATGAAGGAAGCGGAGGAGATCCACTCGAGCATAGCCAACGAGGCCGAGGAGATCCTGGCATAGGAGAGGACGACAGCGGGGGAGATCCTGGCCCAAGCGCGCGCCAAGACCACGGAGATCATCGCTGCGGCACGCCAGAGGATCCCCCTCACTGTTGGACTTCCCAACCCAGCCCTGGCTGGCGAGGAAGTGAGGTGCGCGGCTCAGCTCCTCCTGGACCAAGCCAAGGCCGACGCTGACGGCCTGCTCACCAACGCCTGGTAGAGGTTGGAGGAGGCCGAGGAGAGGGAGGCCCAAGTGCATGCCTGCGAGGAAAGCACCGATTCTGAGCGGCAAGCCTGGGCCTGCTCGAGGCATGGCTCACCACCAGAGAGGAAGACGCCCGCCACCGCGAGCAGGAGCTGCGCCACCAAGAGGAGCAGCTTGATACGTCTCAAACATATCTATAATTTTTGATGCTCCATGCTTGTTTTTACACCATTTGCTTAGTGTTTCGTTACACTTCGTGGCACTTTTATGTATTTTCCGAAACTAACCTATTAACAAGTCGCCACAGTGCCAGTTCCCTGTTTTCTGCTGTTTTTGTGTTTCAGAAAAGTTACCCAGGAAATATTCTCAGAATTGGATGAAACCAAAGCCAGTCGCCCAGAATTTCACCGGAGCTTCCAGAGAACCAAAGAGGAGACGAAGTGGGGCCACGAGGGCCCCACACAATAGGGCGGCGTGGCCTGGCCCCTGGCCACGCCCCCTACGTGTGAGGTCGCCTCGGTCCACTCCTGACGATACCCCTTCGCCTATAAAGACCCACCAACGGGAAAAACCTAAGTACCCGATCAGTTTTCCAGAACACATCGCGATCCGCTGCCGCCGTTGATCTGAAGATTGGTAGGGTCCAGAAGCTCTTCCCGGCACCTTGCCGGAGAGGGGAATCGCCACCGGAGGTCTTCTTCATTGCCATGCTTGCCTCCGGTGCAATGAGTGAGTAGTTTACCTTGGACTATGGGTCCATAGCAGTAGCTAGATGGTTGTCTTCTCCACCATGTGCTTCATGTTTAGATCTCATGAGCTGCCTTACATGATTGAGATCACCGTTATGTAATTCTACATGTTTGGTTTGTTGGGATCCGATGAATATTGGTGTTATGATTGAGTTGATGTACTGAAATTTATCTTATGTTATCTCTATGTTGTTTATGATCTTGCATGCTCTCCGTTGTTAGTAGCTATCTTGGCCGAGTAGTTGCTAGTGACTCCAAGAGGGGGTATTTATGCTCGATAGTGGGTTCATGCCTCTATTTAATTTGGGGGAGTGACAGAAACCTCTAAGGCTGTAGATGTGCTGTTGCTACTAGGGGGAAAACAACATTCATATGCTCGAGGGCATATGCTTTGTGTACATTACACACTTTGCTTAATGCAATTATCTGTTGTTCGCAACTTAATACTTGTGGAGTTCTCGGATTGATTCGCCACAAGTGGACTATTAGTCATACATGCAGTTGGATGGCGGTCTATGTATCTTGTTGCAATGCCCAGAGTAAATCTCATAGTGGTCCTCTCATCATATGCACGTTGTCTTTATTCTATCAATTGCCCAACTATAATTTGTTTACCCAGCATGTGTTATTTAATCTTATGGAGAGACACCACTAGTGACTGTGGACCCTGGTCCTATTTCCATTATATTGTATCACCTGTTTACTTTACTCGCACTGTTTATTTTACTCATATACTATTACTGTTTTCCACTCGATACGCTCATTCCTTTGTTTACAGCAAACCGGTGAGATTGACAACCTCATCGTAAGTTGGGAGCAAAGTATTTGGTTGTGTTGTGTGCAGGTTCTGCATTGCAGCTGGCAAAGCAAAGCTTCGACGAGGCGCCTTATAAATTGTCTGGAGCTATCGCAAGCTAGCAAGCATCACCTTCAGTCATTTGGCTTCTTCCCCTTTGGATCAATAAACCTTGGTTTCTTACTGAGGGAAAATCTTACTGCTATATTCATCATACCTTCCTCTTGGGGTTCCCAACTGGACGGTGAACATTAACCGTACCGCAAGCATCAAGAATTTTTTGGCGCCGTTGCCGGGGAGGAAGAAGAAGACTTCTGCGAGGGGAGTTTTCGCATGCACATTCTTTACTTTGTTTTAAGTTTTGCTTTACTTTATTTTTACTTGCATTGTTTTATCAAAAACCCAAAAAAATTAGAATCCTTGATAGTTGTTTTTACTTGTCTGCTTTTAGTTTTGCTAAAATGGCTACTCCTGAGAACACCAAGTTGTGTGATTTTACTAGCACTAATAATAGTGATTTTATCTGCACTCCTATTGCGCCACCTGCTCCTGCTGCAAATTTTTATGAGATTAAGCCTGCTTTATTGAACCTTGTTATGAAAGAGCAATTTTCTGGTGCTAGTACTGATGATGCTGCAGCTCATCTCTATAATTTTGTTGAGCTATGTGAGATGCAGAAATATAAAGATGTTGAAAGTGATATTATTAAGCTTAAGTTGTTTCCTTTTTCTTTGAGAGGAAAAGCTAAGGATTGGTTGCTGTCTTTGCCTAAAAATAGTATTGATTCATGGGCTAAGTGTAAGGATGCTTTTATTGGTAGATACTATCCTCCTGCTAAGATTATAGCTTTGCGTAGCAATATTATGAAGTTTAGTCAGTTTGATAATGAACATGTTGCTCAAGCTTGGGCTTAGAGCAAATTATGAGCTTGATGCTTCATCACTTGATATTACTTGATTCGCACTTTCTGCGCCTAGCTCAAAGGCGTTAAAGAAAAGCACTCTTGGGAGATAACCCAATGTTTTACTTTCAGTTCTTTTTCTTTTATTTGAGTCTTGGAAGTTATTACTACTTTAATGACCTCTCCTTATCATTTTTATTTCGTTGTTGTGCCAAGAGAAGCCTCTAATTTGAGCGAGGTAAGATTTGGGGATGTTGCTGTCCTGAAACAGTTTTTGGTGCTGCACTGTAAAAATTCGTGAAAATTCTCTGTATATCTTTTGGACCTGCGATTTCTTGTGCATATGCCCCAGGTTATATCCGAACTTTTATTAGTTGAACACTTTTTGATTTGAGCAACAGAAAACCCTCTAAAAATTCGACCTTTGTCAGCTGTTCTGTTTTGACAGATTTCTGCCAATATTTGTGTTTGCCGCTTTATCGCTTTTTTTTGAGTTCTTTTGAGCACGAAACTTTTGGGGAAGTTGCTACAGTAGTATATACTTTATATGTGGTGGTTTTAGGTTGAAACCTGAAGCAAAAAGGGTTGATTATATGTTATGCTTACACTAATGTTGCTAATAGATTTTTGTTTAGTTTTGTATGAAGGAAGTTTTCAAGTGTAGGGATCGGAGAGTGATGAGATGAGTTGAAGAATGGACAAAAGCTCAAGCTTGGGGATGCCCATGCATCACCCCAAGAAATATCCAAGAAGTACAAGCATCAAAGCTTGGGGAAGCCCCCGAGGCACCCCTTCTTCATCGGCAAAAATCAGGTCACCTTTCAAGACACTATATTTTTATTGCTTCATGCATTATGCGTTTTTCTTGGAGCGTCAGTTGTTTTTACTTTTCAGTTTAGTTTAGTTTTGTTTGCTGCAATAAATGGTTGGACCCCAACAAATTTCTTTTGGAGAAGTTGCCTTGCTTTTCATTTGCCAAGAACACTCCGTTTTTCATTCTTATAATTTCAACGAGTGTTCTCTTTTTCTAGAACTGCGTTTAGCTTTCGATTTTCACCTTGATTTGTGTTCAGATCTTCTTATATCTTTTCATCAAGGTGTATTTTTGCCTCTGGTCTATATTGGTTTTTATCAAAAGAGCTGTTTATAAAAAGTTTGAATGGTGTTGGAAAAGAGAAAAAGCTTTATGCAAAAAAGTGGTACAAGAAGGAGCTTGTGTAGACTGCGGCCTAGGATTTTGCATGTCATGCTTGATGTCTTTTTGATAGCATGCTTAGTGATTTTGCTGTAGCATGACTTGTCTCAAATAACTGAGATTGCTTAATGAGCCTTTGAAAAAATCATGCGTTGTTTTTATCGTTTGGAAGCATTATTTTGGTTTTCTCCTTGATGCTTTATTTGGGTTGACGTGGCGCATGCTCACACATGTTAGACTCTTACAAAGTCGCCAATAGCCTCTATGATCATTTAGTTTTTGACTTTTGATGCCATCTTATGCTTCTTTTAATGTTGCTTTATTGCTTTGCATGATTATGGCCGTTACTGCTCTCTTTGTTGGTCCCTCCCAGTCTTTTGCTAGCCCTCGCCTTGTACTGAGTATGAGCTCTACTCGTGCATCCAACTCCTAAAAACCAAGTTTGCCAAAGTGTCCACCATACATACCTATTAGCAATTTGCTATTCCAAAGTACATTTGACTTGCTTTTATCTACTCTTCAAATTAAACTCTTACCAGTGTTATGCGAAAATTGGTCAGTAAAGCTCTCATGAACCGGATGGCACACTTTATTTTTCTTGTTCTTAAAAATTTGACATTGTGGTCTCTTATGTTGAGTTGTTATGCTTGCAAGTTGTAAGTTGGGAATTAGCCAAGCCATGCCGTCATGGGGCAAGCTTTCAACATTGCACTTCTTATTTGAGTTGATATCGTGATCTTTTGTTTATGGATACTCGCGGTGTGAAATGAATTGGGAATCTTGCGGGATCATGGAGTTTGTATATGTGTTAGAGAAACGCCTGGGCCGCCAATCTAAGCCATGCATAATTCATGGTGGAAATTTGCAGCATGCCCATAATGGACATTCGACGACGCATCTCAAAATAAAAATCTATACAAATGGTAAATAAAAGAGATGTCGAGGTATTCATTGTCTGCTTGTCCTGTCATTTTGATGTGGGCTTGTTCCATGTAATCGGGAACGGAGGTACCCCATTGGCGGTTCTCGATGATACATGTATACTTACAATGACAAGAGCTTGCTTGGGACTCTAAGTAAAGTAGCATGAGGTTTGGGTACTCGTATTCACAGGACACGAGGTTTTCAACTTATGATTTGTTAAGCATATGCAGCATAAGTGTTCTTGCATTAACTTTAACCATTCAAGATGCTTATGATGGGGGCAATGAGAGCACAAAGCCGGTAAGTACCATAATTTTTGAAGGTTTATAAAACTGGCAATCACTGCTTCCCTCCGCGAAGGGCCTTGATACGTGTCCAACGTATCTATAATTTTTGATGCTCCATGCTTGTTTTTACACCATTTGCCTAATGTTTCGTTACACTTCGTGGCACTTTTATGCATTTTCCGGAACTAACCTACTAATAAGTTGCCACAGTGCCAGTTCCCTGTTTTCTGCTGTTTTTGTGTTTCAGAAGTGATACATAGGAAATATTCTCGGAATTGGACGAAACAAGTTCCTGAAGTCTTATTTTGTCCGGGAGCTTCCAGTCATCCAAAGGAGAGTAGGAGGGGAGCCACAGGGGCCCCACACGCCAGGCCGGCGCGGCCAGGGCCTGGGCCGCGCCAGCCAGGCGTGAGGCCACCTGGCTCCACCTCTGACATCGCCCCTTCGCCTATAAAGACCCCCCGACGGGAAAAACCTAAGTACCTGATCATTTTTCTAGAACACATCGTGATCCGCCACCGCCGTCGACCCGAAGATCAGGAGGGTCCAGAAGCTCTTCCCGGCACCCTGCCGGAGAGGGGAATCGCCACCGGAGGTCTTCTTGATCGCCATGCTTGCCTCCGGAGCGATGAGTGAGTAGTCTACCTTGGACTATGGGTCCATAGCAGTAGCTAGATGGTTGTCTTCTCCACCATGTGCTTCATGTTTAGATCTCATGAGCTGCCCTACATGATTGAAATCACCGTTATGTAATTCTACATGTTTGGTTTGTTGGGATCGGATGAATATTGGTGTTATGATTAAGTTGCTGTACTGAATTATATCTTTTGTTATCTCTATGTTGTTTATGATCTTGCATGATCTCCGTTGTTAGTAGCTATCTTGGCCGAGTAGTTGCTAGTGACTCCAAGAGGGGGTATTTATGCTCGATAGTGGGCTCATGCCTCTATTTAACCTGGGGGAGTGACAGAAACCTCTAAGGTTGTAGATGTGCTGTTGCTACTAGGGAGAAAACAACATTCATATGCTCAAGGGCATATGCTTTGTTTACATTACACACTTTGCTTAATGCAATTATCTGTTGTTCGCAACTTAATACTTGTGGAGTTCTCGGATTGATTCGCCACAAGTGGATTATTAGTCATAGATGCAGTTGGATGGCGGTCTATGTATTTTGTTGTAATGCCCAGAGTAAATCTCATAGTGATCTTCTTGACATATCACATTTATCTTTATTCTATCAATTGCCCAACTGTAATTTGTTTACCCAGCACGTGTTATTTATCTTATGGAGAGACACCACTAGTGAACTGTGGACCCCGGTCCTATTTCCATCATATTGCTATCACCTGTTTACTTTACTCGCACTATTTACTTTACTCGCATACTATCATCACTTTCCACTCGATACACTCATACCCTTTGTTTCAAGCAAACCGGTGAGATTGACAACCTCATCGCAAGTTGGGAACAAAGTACTTGGTTGTGTTGTGTGCAGGTTCCGCGTTGCAGCTAGCAAGCAAAGCTTGGACGAGGCGCCATATATAAATTGTCCAAAGCTGTCGCAAACTAGCAAGCATCACCTTCAGTCGTTATTGTCTGCTCTTCTCCTGATCGACAAACCTTGGATTCTTAACTGAGGGAAAACTTGCTGCTATATTCATCAAAACCTTCTCTTGGGGTTTTCCAACTGGCCGGTCATTTTACTTCATCATCACCGCGCCACCATCAAGTTTTCTGGCGCCGTTGCCGGGGAACGAAGCTGTAACACCCCACTTTTTGTAACCCTGTTTAAGTAGTGTTTAGTGAGCCAAAAATCAGGACCATCAAAAACTTTTTGTGCTTAATCAGATTTGCTGGAATCTATTGCATGTTTGCCTTGCTGCTATGTAAATTGTGTTTGCAGGAGTGTAGTTGGAATGATAAGTTTGTGAGCCAACTCAATCTTTGTGTTCTTGTGATCAGGCCACCTTTTGAGATGCAAGCCTATTTCTCAAAATAAAGTATCTTGGCACCTCCTTTTATTTTTGAAAAGTTTTATTTTCAAAACCGGGACCAAGACCTATCTTAAAACAAAAGCTTTACCCAAACCTGAGTATTTATAAAACTACAGGGATCTACTGTTATGATCCCACTATTGTGTAAAACTACTATTTTATAAACCTTTGATAAGTAGTCTTTCAAAACACCTTTGAGAAAGCTTGATAAAGGAGATGATTAAGTCTCCATTTGTTTCTAAAAATATCCACCAAAGCCTTACTCCTTTCCTTGAAAACTCCCTTCAACTTCCCATGGCTTGATCACCATTTAGCACTTGTTCAAACATTACTTCTAGTGATGCTAGATTAGCTTCAAATGATTGGCCTTGTGTGGTGAATTGACTTTGGGTGACTTTGTTTGACTTTGATGTGTTGTTTGTGTGTAGTTATGATCCCTAGGTAGGCCTGTGGCCTAACCCAATCAACACCCACCAAGTAATGTTTTGCCCCATGTAGGTTATTTTCCTCCTATCTTTCAAATGAAACCTATCTGGTTATTTTCCTCTCAATCCTAAATCACTAACTCTAATGTCTTAGTCTTATCATGAGACACTAGGAGCTCCATTTTGAGGAATCTTAAAACTAATCAAACTAGCCCAAGGAAGGCACCCATGGTGTTATTAGGATCATCTTTATCCAACCATAAACTGGTTTCACTCATATTTAGAAAATCATCTCTTGCAGGCATTTCATCAAACACCTGGTGTGCAGACCATCTTCACTCCTGTTAACAGATTCAGTTTTCAGATGTTTGTATTAAGCTCATCTATCCTATCCATGGCAATGTACCTTCCTAGAACTCATCCTTGATGTATATTCTTCCATTCTTTCCATTACCACCTAGTCATTTGAGGCCATCTGATACTTGTTCTAATCCTATTTCTGACCCTAATCAAATCACTGACCATTTGACTATTATCAGATGCACTTTTGCTACCACTTTTAAACTTCGAAATAGATTGTTCAGAGACCATTCTTTGACCTATTCCTCTTATTTTTGATCTACTCTAACTATCTATACACTTGCATGTGCATTTTGAAGCATGCCACCTATTTATGTGACTAGGTTTTGAACCCTAGTCAAAACTAATTTCACTTTTCTAGTTTTCCTTGATCCTCTTGGTAACTTGTCAGCAACTCATCACAAAATTTCCCCATAAATTCATTCCTCTCTGCTAGCACTTGGAAAGGTTATTCATGCATACAATCATTCCCTTTCCATCCAAAAATACCTATTTCTATTTCCACCTTCTTATCTAACACTTGCATAGGAATAGTAGCAATGCTATTTCATGCACTCTTCTCAAATGGATTTGATGAAGCCCCACCATGCTATCTTATGCATGTAGGATCCTATGAATTTCCAAACCCTAGTTGCTCAATTCTAAAAAGATTCCCAAGTCTTGTGATTAGCATAATTTGACCAACTATCTAGATGCCAAATTTTGGTGATCCTCATTAGTATCAAAAATTGTCCAACTTCCCCATCTCTTTTGACATACCAATTGAAGCCCTCTGATCTATCCTTGCATTGCCACTGCTAAGAATAAAATGAAGTTATCTGAAAATCCAAATAATGCATCATGCATGCAATCATCATCATATCTCTACCTCACTAACTCAAATTCATTTGAAACTCCACCAAACCCTAGCATTGACCACTCCAGCATCCCTCCCTCCCTCTGGTCGAAAATTACTGTAGCATGCACCCTCTCTCCTTGTCTTTTGTGCTTGGAAGTAGCTAGTGGAAGGACACATGAATATATTTCTAATCTTGCAACTTGTTTAAAACCTACAGCAGCTATTCCTTCCCAGGCAAGGCATCACCCCTGTCCCCCTCTCTCCCTCCTCACCGCCCCACTCAGCCAACCAGAGCCCTTCTCCATACCCCACATGCTCCAAAACCGACTTACTCACTCCCCTCTCCATATATAAGGCCAAAGCCCATACCAGCCTTCCCCTGCCATCTCATTTCACCCCCACACCCTCACCTTTTCCTCCCAGAGCTCAGAAACCATTCCCTTGCTCTCTGGCAGTGGGGAGAGGGAGAAAAACCTCCGCTCGACCTGCAGCAAAGGAGCACATTTTGCCATCGACCAGGACCCTCTCTGACCTCACTTAATGCATGCGTGTACTTCCATGTGTAATACCGACCTAATCCCGTGTAACACCCTCGAATTTATAACAAGTTCGAAGTGCCCGTTATGCATTCCACCACAATCCCAGAATCATTGTTGTGATACACATAACGTAGTTGGTAACCAGTTCCATAGACATTACAATACGATAGTTCAAATACAAATGGTCATAGTGACCAAGTTCATATTACAACAATATAGCAGCGGAAATAACGTCTTCGGGTCCATGCCTTCACCCTACAGGTAATGGCGACTCAGGAGACGATCTTAGTTCTGATACTCTTCTTCATAACCTCCCTCCGGATACTCTTCCCCATAGTCTGGCCAAGTTGATAGCCAGGGACACAGCCATGAGTACATTGGATGCACTCGCAAACCATCTTATAAACGAGGTGATGAAGTAGATATGCAAGGTTGATATGGTGGACTAAGCACTAAGTTTATTTGCAAAAGCTAGTTTTATTTCCCAAGAATGTTCATTATTAGAGAAGAAGATTTAATTCTCTAAGTACCTAAAGAGGAACTTCAAGTGTGTCAACACTAATGTCAAGTCAAGTCATTCACCGAGTTCACCATAAGTTGTTAACATTCTTGACAAAAGTCAAGTACAGCTTGCCAACTGTCCATGACCGCGGACGCGGCTATTCGAATAGTTTTGAAAACATCTGCAGAGGGGTACACTTTACCCACAAGATTTGATACATCTGCCGGGAGAAATCCACGGATCGTCATACGCAAAGTATGCGAGTTTCAGATAATCAAACAAACTCTTTCACCTATTCACTCTAGTATAGGATCCTTTCCTAGAGCCCGAGACACGGACATCTCCGTTCCGGCGTCTCTAGTTTTGCCAGCTACATGATGCTGTATGAATGGACATTTCCACCCGGTTCGGAAGTACCCGCGCACGGTGCACTTCTATAAAGATGATACAAGGTCCCCCATACTAGGGTAAACAAGCTACGGACTAAGCCCCTTCCCATTTAGGGGTAGTGTGGTCGTACGGTAATGGTTGGCTCACATGGTACATCACTTATTATCAATTAGCAAATACATTCCATAGTCCTTAGTCAAGGTTATTTTTCCTTCATAAAACCATCGGGTAGGAGAAATCTCCAATTCAAGTTTTCAAGTTCAAGTCACCAATTTCAAATAGGGTTCCCCTTATAGATGGCCTCAATTTTATTAGCGACTAAGCAACTACATTGAGTGATGATACCACTGAATAGGGTTGGATAAACTCAGCTTGATACTCTTGCTAAGCAAGATATCATTACACACTATCATTCTAGAGTAGCAATTCAATCATGCAATTTACTTAGAAACCAGTAGAATGCAATAGTAAAACTAGGCATGTGGAGTATGATTCAAAAGATGGCTTGCCTTGGTTGGCAAAGTGTCCGGGGTAGTCTTCTTCTTCTTGATAAAGTTCCCCCTCAATATCCTCCTCAGCAACACTAGCGTCTAATAACGAATAAACACAATGCACACAATCACTACACAATACTAACAACACTCCAAGCGCACATACTTGTTTTCAAACAATAGAATTCATGTTGGATTTTATTGAGTTGGGTTGCAAGTTTTCTTCCAAGCCTTCATTAAGTGTGTAAGTTAGATTTTTCTACCATGTGCCATATGTTGTTTACTTTCTTAGCATTGGTATGAAACTAGGGGTATTAGGGCTAGTTCAAATGGAGAGGGATTAATTAAGTAAATTGGTAGTGAGGGAAGAATTAAACTAAGTGCATAGTGAGGATCTATCATTGTATGCTACACACTAGGGTTGGATTAGGTCTAATTGATAACACTAACAAGGTACTAATTGATTAAGGTTGGACTAAACAGTAGGCAAGTTAACTAGTGAGCTCATAAACCAAGTTTCAAGATTTTAGGAGGTTTAAACAAATTTCTAGAATTTTCCTAAGATTAATAAGGCTATGGTCAAAGTATTCTTATTAAATTAAATTACTAACTCAAATTGGATTCTAACTAGTTTAAGAGGCTAGATAATTTCCTAAGCTTTCCAACGTATATTTATTTGCTAAAAACGGATTTCTAAATCTCTTGGAATTTAAATTTGAAAAACATCTCTGAAACAAATTTCAAATGGGCGGGGAAATAAAGAACATCGTTTCGGACCGAATTTCACTGAATTGGGCCGTTTTCCGAAGAAACCCGAACGGGCCGGCCCAGTACCGCTTCGCCCGGGGCGGGAGACGTTCGAATTCAAACATGACAGGCAGGGCCTACGCGTCAGGTCACTTAAGTGACCGAACCGGTACGCTGCCGTTGGATTCTAATCCAACGGCGCGTCTGCGTCATGCTCATCGGCGAGGGAGGGAGCTCACTGGCGTGCAGTAGGGAAAAGGACGGCGACGGCGAGGGACGTAGGGGAAGCAGAACTCTACGGCGCGGGGCAGAAAAGGTTCCTGCGGCACTCCTCCTCCACTTCCCGGCGTCCGTTCGCCCAACGGAGGCCGAACGCGGTGGCGCCACCCGCGTCCAGGAGCTCACCGGCGTCGATGGCTACTGCGAACGAGAGCGAACTGGGGGAAGAGAAGATGTCTGGGAGCTTGCTGGGGATGGTGTGGTTTCAACTGCGTGCTCGAAGGGGGCTTTTATAGGCCAGGAGGTCGCGGGCAGGGGTGTCCAGAAGGTCGCCGGTGCAGGGGGGTCTGGCGACGTGCACGGGCAAAGCCGGGCGCGGCGGCCTTGGGGGCGTGCTGGCGGGGTTTGGTCTCGGCGTCGGGGCACTATGGGCAGGCGTTGGCGAGCCCACGCCGGTCGGCATCGTGCAGAGAGCAGAGGGCAAAGAGAGGGGGGTCCGGGCGGTTTCTTCCCTCTCCTTCCATGTCTCACGGCTTGGGTCGGGGCAGGGGAGGCTGGGGCTCGACCGAGGGATGTCCACGAGCATGGCTACAGGGCTAGGGCGAATGTGAACAGCATCGGCCACAGTAGAGTCGATTTTCCTGGATTTTTGCCCACCAGGTGTTCGACACAATGCCCGCAAGAATTCAAATTTTTGAAAAGTTTCACTTTGGGTAGTCAACATATTAAACAAGGATTCCAGAGATATTTTTGTTGAGCAGAAAGATTATGTTTTGCAGAAATAATATTTCAAATTTGGGGTATGGTCACTGTTTCAGATTCAATCTTTGTCAGATGTTTGAGTTAGGTTAAGATTTGAATTTTGGTTTGAAAATTCTTGGTTGAGTTAGTATGCAGCCTGGTCAAGCTCAACTAACTGAGGGTAGTCAATAATATTTCCTAGATCCAACTTTTCTTCTCTTTTTCTTTATTTCTTTTGTTTCTGGTTTCTTTAGCTCTTATAGTTCTTCTCTAATGCTTCTGTTGGTTAAGTTGGAATTAACTAAACATTGCACCACAAATTATAAGACACATGAAATCATAAAAGACATATAATGGAAATCTAGGCATACATGCAATATGATTGAAAAAGTTTTATCTTGGTCCAAAATTTGGCACTTTAATTAATAGGAAATGGATTACAGATTTTTGAGTTGTTACATCCCGCCTTTACCTTGGATCTAGGAGCACTAGAGTAAGGACCCCGATGAACCCTGGAGCTCGCCGTTTCGGCCTCGCGCGCGCGAACTGCTTCCCGGCGCCCAACCCACCTCTGCCGCCCCTCGTCGAGATCACCGGAGTCCGCCGCGTTGCCCCGTGTCCTCGCCGAGGCCGGAGGAGGTCCCTAGGTGAGGCCCTGCGCCTGCCTGCCCCGGCTAGGGTTTCGCCCTATGCCGTCGCGTCCAGAGAAAGAAGACAGCCCCCGGCCATCGATGCTCCTTTAATCGGACGGCCGACGCCGACCGATACCGTTTCGGCCGGCCGCGGCCCCTGACCAGCGGGCCCCGCTCGTCAGGGCAGTCTGGCGCCAGATCCCGCGCGCCCGTGGCCTGAATTGGGCCGGCCCGGTGCTGTGTTGCGCCGGCCCGTCTGAAAATCGGTCCATTGCATTTTTTTTACAACTCCTTTAGTATTTTACCAGATCTGTTTAACTTGTTGCTAGAAATAAATGCTACGAAAATTTAAAAGGCATGAAAGTGGACAGATCTGATTTTTGTATACTTCCCATTACATTTTTCTAGCATTCAGAACCATTTTCTTGCCAAAATAAATTCTGATTTATTTATGGCATTTAATCTAGTATAATATGTCATTTCCACTAGAAAATCCATATCTTGTGATCCAGAGACCCAATTGAATTGAGTCCAATTTTGTAGAGAAGCCCTCTGCAGTACCTTTCAAATGCCACTGGCCTTCATAAAATTGAGCCTTTATTTATTGTAGGGTTGTTTTTGCAAAATACCACCAGATCTGCCTTTAGGGAATTATAGAACTTATTCCATGAATTATTTTTGGGTGAAACCAATTTTGGGTGATCATGTATTGTTATTTCTTGCTACTGACCAGAGGATAAATTTTTCTGAGCTTTTATGATTTTCTGGTAGATTTATCTCTGAACCAATAGTTATTTTCACTATAAAATGCATAGTTTATTGTCTGTTAATCAGAAAATTGCAAATCCAATTTTGTTGGGTTTGTATTGTTGTTAGCTATCTGATGCTATGCTAGATGACATGTTTTGAGCAAGTTTGATGCCTGCATGATGCTTGGGTTGAGTATAGGGTTATTTACTATTAGAAATTGTTTTCCCTATTAATACAGTAGCTTTACTTATATAAGATGAAATCTTGGTTCAGAAAACTTGTTGCTTATCTGAAAGTATGCTTATTATGTTATTTGACCTATGTGGCCACCTGCATGCTTGTTTGAGGTGAAGTGGTGTTGTGCTTGCTATGTTTGAAAAACCCTAGTTTTAATAGGAATAACTTGCTACTAAAAATCTATGAAATCTTATTTTAGTTTCTAAACATGTTTGTTTCTGTTACTCTTTGAATATGTGATGTTGAGTGATGAAGTGCTTGTGACCTGTGTATGCATGTATGCTTATTGTGTGCTTTTTTTTTCCGGCGATAGATTCGAATGACGAGTGTGCGGAGGAGGGGGAGGTGTTTGAGTACCAAGAAGAAGGAGATCAGGGACAAGCCAACCAAGGCAAGCCATCTACTTGTTGCATATATGAATCCTAATATGTCACTATGCATTGCTCTACCCTTGATTCCATTACTATGCATTGTTTTCTTATATTGCTATTTTCCCTTATGTAGCAATAGTTGGCGACTTAGCTCCACAAGTCTAATTGCTATCATCTCTAAAGATGACACCTTTGACACCTACTCAATACCCTGAAAAGTAGAGACTCGATGATTAGCATCGAAGTCTTTGGGAAACATTTGTAGTGGAGCCAAAAACTCTAGGATTGGGAATAATCTCTCTGAAAGATTTTCGAAAATGTTTTTGAACACCTTGGAGTAGTTGCTACTCCATTGAGATGTTTACAAATGATTTTATAAACATGGATCTAGACTTAGGAGGTGTAGAATTTGGTGGAGTTCTGAAAAGTGGCATTGTGTATAAGTGTTCGCCAAACCAATTACTCCCATGCAACCACATTACCCGGTATGGGACGGGCTTAGTTTGAAGTTTTTTTGCTTTAGTGCGGGGAGCCTCATACTATATAGGGCTTTGCAGGACTCTGGAATCTGGGTTGCCGCTAGTTTATGGGCAATAGTAAATCGGGATCCTTCGGGATTTATCCGGCCGGAAGACACTTGGGTTCTCCCGCCGTGGCGCCGGAGTTACGCTCTGGAGGAGGTACTGCCGGGACGTGCCAGGGAGGTAAACTCCACAGGGTAGGCACCCGTACTAAGGTAGATGGATGGAGGGCTTCGATCGATTATCCAAACCCCGCATACTTGTGTATGACGGTCCGTGGTGGTATCCCGGCGGATTTATCGAATGGTGTGGGTAAAGTGTACAACCTCTGCAGAGTGTAATCTATTCGAATAGCCGCGTCCTCGGTCATGGACAGTTGGGATGGCCATACTTAACCTGTGTCGAGTTTTGGTTTTACAAAAATGTTTTCGAGAAAATGGAGAAGGGTGCCGGACAGAGTACTCGGAGGGTACTGCCGTGGCATGGTTATGGTTCGGAGTACTTGCAGGGTACTGCCGAAGGAATGGAAATGGTCATGTGTGATTGACCGGAAATAATGAGGATGGTGGTCATGTTTGATTGACCGCCGGCTTTTCTCTTTAAAAGGAGTTTCCCCCTTTCCTAGAGCTTTTGCAAAGACTTCTCTTGTAAGTATCTTCTTTAATAAGGATATAGAGATGTCGTATGACATGCTATATCGACACGAGAATCTTTCTACAAATCTTCTTTAATAAGGATATAGAAATGTCGTAGGACATGCTATATCGACAAGAGAAACATTCTAGTATTAAGCTGCCTTCAAACAAGCCAACCTTGCTACAGCCCAAATAGCATGTGTTTATCTTCTCCTAGATGGTTTGCGAGTACAATTCCAAAATGTACTCACGGCTTTGTCCCTGGCTATTAACTTGGCCAGATTATGGAGAAGACTACTCAGAAGGTGGCGATGGCTACGACGACGCCGGTGCGAACTAGGAACGTCTCCCAGTCAGTTGCCTGTAGGGTAGTAGGCTTGACGTGGGTCATCAACGCAGTGTGGTATCCGCTGCTTAGTTGTAGACTTGCCCTGCGTGGCAACATAATACTTGGTCATGTGACCAATTGTAAGCATTATTTGGTACTGTAAAGGATGATGTAATTCTGTTATCAACTCGGATATGTGGATTCACGACACACTGATCATGGGATCATGAATTGTATGCATATCGGGTATTCTGGATGGGTAATTCGGGGTCCCCACAGAGTTGGTATCAGAGCCATCCTGACTGTAGGAGACCTTAGATAGCATGGGCGTTAGATAGGAAAGTAATATTTTGCTAAAACTATTCTCAAAGGTTATTTCTTCTAAGTAGCCAATAGTATGGCTTATACCTTTCTCACCTCTTCAAAACTTCCAATCTTACCTCTCTAGTTCTTAGAGCCGTTTGAAGTTTATTACTCCATCCGTCTCATCTTCTTCAAAACTACCTGTTGGACGATGTCCCCAAATAGACCTGGTGCTTAGCAGCACAATATGGAGCAGACTTCAGAAGGACATCTTCAAACCTCTCTAGCTGCAAAGGAAGAAGGATGTTGACAAATATTTTGCCCTTGGATGACACCAATGGCTCTGTCAAGAACTTGACCTTGTTCCTCCCTGGACTCGCACTTTTGCAGTCGCCAAGGACCAAGTACTTAGTTGCTTGACTAGCATTTATTAGGTTTGTCCGGTGAGTATGCCACCAATGGCACACTTCAGCAATCCCTCTGAAGACCTCACAGCCATGTGATGTGATACAAGAAGACTTACAAAACTGCACTTCCCAAGTCAACATCAACGGCTCAACAACACTGTAGCTTCACCACCAACTGCCATCAAGTTTCTGCTGTAGCGAGAGTCAAGGAGAATGAAGACATCAACAACTATGGCCAGCCATGACCCTAGGATGAATAGGACTAACCCCAAATATCGTACGTTGTTAGGCATCGTTGGTACTTGAGGTACCTCGTGGGATTTCTGCAATTGTTGTTGTTTGCCTTGTGTGTTGTTGATAGAGTTTTGCAGTTGTCTTGTGTGCTTCTTGAATGTGTGTTGTACTTTGTGCTCATGATCGACTTGGCCTTTAATCCTTACAAACCACTATGGCATGTAAAACCCCGATTGGAAAACCTCCCAAAGATGTGTTTCCCCCTCAGCCATTTCCGTCAGCTTGAGTAGCATAGATAAGTCAAAAACTAGGACGCTAACTCTAACCTTGATATTGGTGGGTAATAACTCTTCCCGCAACCCCTCCACCAGATCCGGTGCAACAAATTTTGCTACGTGTTTTAAGCTCCGCCGAGACCTCTCTACAACAAGGGAGCAGAAGACAGACCCGCTGGACTACACAGGACTTCTAGAAGACAAAGACTGCACTAACCTGGGTCGCCTAACCTTAAGTCTAGAGTTTCGCTAACATTGATGATACTCTTTTAACACCCCATCACTTGCTAATCTTCTAACAAACCAACTAACATTGAGCATAGAAGTATCGAAACCAAGCCTAACCTTCGTAGTTCAACCTGTTATCTTCACTTGAAGCCCGAAGACTCACGTGCTTGATCTCCACGGAGCAAAGAGAAGGATGAAGACTCTCCAAAATCAAGCGATCAATGTCGACTCCACATTTAGGAGAGACCAAGGAGGAGTGAAGACTTTTCTAACTAGCTCACTCGCTCGTTCAAATTTTGACGGGTTTGAAAACAAAGCTGACTTATGACACGAGTAGAAATCCACATGAAGATTTGTCGGAAGATGAAGTCGACCCAAGGTATCACAATATACCTCAAGATCTTCAAGGCTACAAGAAGATGGGGGAGCAAGAAGATCTTCGATGGTCTCCACCAACCCAAAGACAAGAAGAAATAGATAATCGACTACTGGAAGACACACCGTTGGTGGTGCGCCGTCACCTAGAGCAATTTTAGCTCAAACACAAGACAACCCAGAAGAATGGTTTCTATTAATACTAACCTGCGCCTTGGTAGTTAGGAAGCGTAAAGGACTAAGGCGACAAATTCGACATGCCTATCCAGACCCTAGCATAAAAACTCTTGTCTACCATCTGTAAGCTCGAAATTAGAGGTCTACGCCAACATCAAGCATCAATGCGCGACACCAAGGTATGAAGGTTCCATCAAGCTACATGAAGGAAGCGACGACTCCAAGCCAACAAGAGCTACCCGAGCATCCTCGACTCTTCAGGACCCCGATTGCGACTGAGAAACCCTCTAACTATGGTAGAATATTTTGGGCATACTCGATAGCTTGACTCCATTAACCTCAAAGGCGTCTCAACAAGGCCTTCGTCAAGATACTTTTGGCAACATCAACTCTTCAGCCCTCAAATGCAGCGTGCGAAGACAATCTACATCTTCGGTAAAAGCAAGTCTTCTACACAACTCGAAGTGTCAACAAGAAGTTGGAAGAGCAACCTTTTGAAGTCTAACTCTAACTTCGTCTCAACACCTCTTACTACTACGCTTATGAATCTCGGGACGAGATTCTGTTTAAGGGGGAAGATCTGGAACACCCCACTTTTTGTAACCCTATTTAAGTAGTGTTTAGTGAGCCAAAAATCAGGGCCATCAAAAACTTTTTGTGCTTAATCAGATTTGCTGGAATCTGTTGCATGTTTGCCTTGCTGCTATGTAAATTGTGTTTGCAGGAGTGTAGTTTGAAGGATAAGTTTGTGAGCCAACACAATCTTTGTGTTCTTGTGATCAGGCCACCTTTTGAGATGCAAGCCTATTTCTCAAAATAAAGTATCTTGGCACCTCCTTTTATTTTCGAAAAGTTTTATTTTCAAAACCGGGGCCAAGACCTATCTTAAAACAAAATTTTTACCCAAACCTGAGTATTTATAAAACTACAGGGATCTACTGTTATGATCCCACTATTTTGTAAAACTACTATTTTATAAACCTTTGATAAGTAGTCTTTCAAAACACCTTTGAGAAAGCTTGATAAAGGAGATGATTAAGTCTCCATTTGTTTCTAAAAATATCTACCAAAGCCTTACTCCTTTCCTTGAAAACTCCCTTCAACTTCCCATGGCTTGATCACCATTTAGCACTTGTTCAAACATTACTTCTAGTGATGCTAGATTAGCTTCAAATGATTGGCCTTGTGTGGTGAATTGACTTTGGGTGACTTTGTTTGACTTTGATGTGTTGTTTGTGTGTAGTTATGATCCCTAGGTAGGCCTGTGGCCTAACCCAATCAACACCCACCAAGTAATGTTTTGCCCCATGTAGGTTATTTTCCTCCTATCTTTCAAATGAAACCTATCTTGTTATTTTCCTTTCAATCCTAAATCACTAACTCTAATGTCTTAGTCTTATCATGAGACACTAGGAGCTCCATTTTGAGGAATCTTAAAACTAATCAAACTAGCCCAAGGAAGGCACCCATGGTGTTATTAGGATCATCTTTATCTAACCATAAACAGGTTTCACTCAGATTTAGAAAATCATCTCTTGCAGGCATTTCATCAAACACCTGGTGTGCAGACCATCTTCACTCCTGTTAATAGATTCAGTTTTCAGATGTTTGTATTAAGCTCATCTATCCTATCCATGGCAATGTACCTTCATAGAACTCATCCTTGATATATATTCTTCCATTCTTTCCATTACCACCTAGTCATTTGAGGCCATCTGATACTTGTTCTAATCCTATTTCTGACCCTAATCAAATCACTGATCATTTGACTATTATCAGATGCACTTTTGCTACCACTTTTAAACTTCGAAATAGATTGTTCAGAGACCATTGTTTGACCTATTCCTCTTATTTTTGATCTACTCTAACTATCTATACACTTGCATGTGCATTTTGAAGCATGCCACCTATTTATGTGACTAGGTTTTGAACCCTAGTCAAAACTAATTTCACTTTTCTAGTTTTCCTTGATCCTCTTGGTAACTTGTCAGCAACTCATCCCAAAATTTCCCCATAAATTCATTCCTCTCTGCTAGCACTTGGAAAGGTTATTCATGCATACAATCATTCCCTTTCCATCCAAAAATACCTATTTCTATTTCCACCTTCTTATCTAACACTTGCATACGAATAGTAGCAATGCTATTTCATGCACTCTTCTCAAATGGATTTGATGAAGCCCCACCATGCTATCTTATGCATGTAGGATCCTATGAATTTCCAAACCCTAGTTGCTCAATTCTAAAAAGATTCCCAAGTCTTGTGATTAGCATAATTTAACCAACTATCTAGATGCCAAATTTTGGTGATCCTCATTAGTATCAAAAATTGTCCAACTTCCCCATCTCTTTTGACATACCAATTGAAGCCCTCTGATCTATCCTTGCATTGCCACTGCTAAGAATAAAATGAAGTTATCTGAAAATCCAAATAATGCATCATGCATGCAATCATCATCATATCTCTACCTCACTAACTCAAATTCATTTGAAACTCCACCAAACCCTAGCATTGACCACTCCAGCATCCCTCCCTCCCTCTGGTCGAAAATTACTGTAGCATGCACCCTCTCTCCTTGTCTTTTGTGCTTGGAAGTAGCTAGTGGAGGGACACATGAATATATTTCTAATCTTGCAACTTGTTTAAAACCTGCAGCAGCTATTCCTTCCCAGGCAAGGCATCACCCCTGTCCCCCTCTCTCCCTCCCCACTGCCCCACTCAGCCAACTAGAGCCCTTCTCCATACCCCACATGCTCCAAAACCGACTTACTCACTCCCCTCTCCATATATAAGGCCAAAGCCCATACCAGCCTTCCCCTGCCATCTCATTTCACCCCACACCCTCACCTTTTCCTCCCAGAGCTCAGAAACCATTCCCTTGCTCTCTGGCAGTGGGGAGAGGGAGAAAAACCTCCGCTCGACCTGCAGCAAAGGAGCGCATTTTGCCATCGACCAGGACCCTCTCTGACCTCACTTAATGCATGCGTGTACTTCCATGTGTAATACCGACCTAATCCCGCCCTTACCTTGGATCTAGGAGCACTGGAGTAAGGACCCCGATGAACCCTGGAGCTCGCCGTTTTGGCCTCGCGCGCGCGAACTGCTTCCCGGCGCCCAACCCACCTCTGCCGCCCCTCGTCGAGATCACCGGAGTCCGCCGCGTCGCCCCATGTCCTCGCCGAGGCCGGAGGAGGTCCATAGGTGAGGCCCTGCGCCCACCTGCCCCGGCTAGGGTTTCGCCCTGTGCCGTCACGTCCAGAGGAAGAAGACAGCCCCCGGCCGTCGATGCTCCTTTAATCGGATGGCCGACGCCGCCCTATACCGTTTCAGCCGGCCGCGGCCCCTGACCAGCGGGCCCCGCTCGTCAGGGCAGTCTGGCGCCAGATCCCGCGTGCCCGTGGCCTAGTTTGGGCCGGCCCGGTGCTGTGTTGCGCCGGCCCGTCTGAAAATCGGTCCATTGCATTTTTTTTACAACTCCTTTAGTATTTTACCAGATCTGTTTAACTTGTTGCTAGAAATAAATGCTAAGAAAATTTAAAAGGCATGAAAGTGGCCAGATCTGATTTTTGTATACTTCCCATTACATTTTTCTAGCATTCAGAACCATTTTCTTGCCAAAATAAATTCTGATTTATTTATGGCATTTAATCTAGTATAATATGTCATTTCCACTAGAAAATCCATATCTTGTGATCCAGAGACCCAATTGAATTGAGTCCAATTTTGTAGAGAAGCCCTCTGCAGTACCTTTCAAATGCCACTGGCCTTCATAAAATTGAGCCTTTATTTATTGCAGGGTTGTTTTTGCAAAATACCACCAGATCTGCCTTTAGGGAATTATAGAACTTATTCCATGAATTATTTTTGGGTGAAACCAATTTTGGGTGACCATGTATTGTTATTTCTTGCTACTGACCAGAGGATAAATTTTTCTGAGCTTTTATGATTTTCTGGTAGATTTATCTCTGAACCAATAGTTATTTTCACTATAAAATGCATAGTTTATTGTCTGTTAATCAGAAAATTGCAAATCCAATTTTGTTGGGTTTGTATTGTTGTTAGCTATCTGATGCTATGCTAGATGACATGTTTTGAGCAAGTTTGATGCCTGCATGATGCTTGGGTTGAGTATAGGGTTATTTACTATTAGAAATTGTTTTCCCTATTAATACAGTAGCTTTACTTATATAAGATGAAATCTTGGTTCAGAAAACTTGTTGCTTATCTGAAAGTATGCTTAATATGTTATTTGACCTATGTGGCCACTTGTATGCTTGTTTGAGGTGAAGTGGTGTTGTGCTTGCTATGTTTGAAAAACCCTAGTTTTAATAGGAATAACTTGCTACTAAAAATCTATGAAATCTTATTTTAGTTTCTAAACATGTTTGTTTCTGTTACTCTTTGAATATGTGATGTTGAGTGATGAAGTGCTTGTGACCTGTGTATGCATGAATGCTTATTGTGTGCTTTTTTTTCCGGCGATAGATTCGAACGACGAGTGTGCGGAGGAGGGGGAGGTGTTTGAGTACCAAGAAGAAGGAGACCAGGGACAAGCCAACCAAGGCAAGCCATCTACTTGTTGCATATCTGAATCCTAATATGTCACTATGCATTGCTCTACCCTTGATTCCATTACTATGCATTGTTTTCTTATATTGCTATTTTCCCTTATGTAGCAATAGTTGGCGACTTAGCTCCACAAGTCTAATTGCTATCATCTCTAAAGATGACACCTTTGACACCTACTCAATACCCTGAAAAGTAGAGACTCAATGATTAGCATCGAAGTCTTTGGGAAACATTTGTAGTGGAGCCAAAAACTCTAGGATTGGGAATACTCTCTCTGAAAGATTTTCGAAAATGTTTTCGAACACCTTGGAGTAGCTGCTACTCCATTGAGTTGTTTACAAATGATTTTATAAACATGGATCTGGACTTAGGAGGTGTAGAATTTGGTGGAGTTCTAAAAAGTGGCATTGTGTATAAGTGTTCGCCAAACCAATTACTCCCGTGCAACCACATTACCCGGTATGGGACGGGCTTAGTTTGAAGTTTATTTGCTTTAGTGCGGGGAGCCTCATACTATATAGGGGTTTGCAGGACTCCGGAATCTAGGTTGCTGCTAGTTTATGGGCAATAGTAAATCGGGATCCTCCAGGATTTATCCGGCCGAAAGACACTTGGGTTCTCCCGCCGTGGCACCGGAGTTACACTCTGGAGGAGGTACTGCCGGGTAGGTAAACTCCACAGGGTAGGCACCCGTACTAAGGTAGATGGATGGAGGGCTTCGATCGATTATCCGAACCCCGCATACTTGTGTATGACGGTCCGTGGTGGTATCCCGGCGGATTTATCGAATGGTGTGGGTAAAGTGTACAACCTCTGCAGAGTGTAATCTATTCGAATAGCCGCGTCCTCGGTCATGGACGGTTGGGATGGCCATACTTAACCTGTGTTGAGTTTTGGTTTTACAAAAATGTTTTCGAGAAAATGGAGAAGGGTGCCGGACAGAGTACTCGGAGGGTACTGCCGTGGCATGGTTATGGTTCGGAGTACTTGCAGGGTACTGCCGAAGGAATGGAAATGGTCATGTGTGATTGACCGGAAATAATAAGGATGGTGGTCATGTTTGATTGACCGCCGGCTTTTCTCTTGAAAAGGAGTTTCCCCCTTTCCTAGAGCTTTTGCAAAGACTTCTCTTGTAAGTATCTTCTTTAATAAGGATATAGAGATGTCGTATGACATGCTATATCGACACGAGAATCTTTCTACAAATCTTCTTTAATAAGGATATAGAAATGTCGTAGGACATGCTATATCGACAAGAGAAACATTCTAGTATTAAGCTGCCTTCAAACAAGCCAACCTTGCTACAGCCCAAATAGCATGTGTTTATCTTCTCCTAGATGGTTTGCGAGTACAATTCCAAAATGTACTCACGGCTTTGTCCCTGGCTATTAACTTGGCCAGATTATGGAGAAGGCTACTCAGAAGGTGGCGATGGCTACGATGACGCCGGTGCGAACTAGGAACGTCTCCCAGTCAGTTGCCTGTAGGGTAGTAGGCATGACGTGGGTCATCAACGCTATGTGGTATCCGCTGCTTAGTTGTAGACTTGCCCTGCATGGCAACATCATACTTGGTCATGTGACCAATTGTAAGCATTATTCGGTACTGTAAAGGATGATGTAATTCTGTTATCAACTCGGATATGTGGATTCACGACACACTGATCATGGGATCGTGAATTGTATGCATATCGGGTATTCCGGATGGGTAATCCGGGGTCCCCACAGAAACTCCTACATCAACTATATTTTCCCCCGTCAACTTGGCACTATAAAACACCATCAAGTTTTCTAGCGCCGTTGCCGGGGAAGAGTGGAAGACTTCTGCGAGGGGAGTTTTCACATGCACATCCTTTACTTTGTTATTGTTTTGCTTTACTTTATTTATTTTACCTGCATCGTTTTATATCAAAAACACAAAAAAAATAGAATCCTTGGTAGTTGTTTTTACTTGTTTACTTTAGTTTTGCTAAAATGAGTAATCCTGAAGTAGAAGTTCATAGTTTTAATCAACAAGGGGGAGAAAGTTTAAAAGATGCTTGGTATCGTATTAACAATGCTCATCATAGGTGTACCAAAAAGCACTCTACCACGATCCTCCTTAGAAATTTTTATGTTGGTATATCTAGTTGGAATAGGTATGTTCTCGATACTCTTACAGGAGGTAATTTTCTGGGTACTCCCGCTGGAGAAGCATGCACTATAATTGAAAGGTTAGTGGGAATACCACCTATTCATGTTGCTAAAACTGAGACCACCTTAGACGAGGTGGTAGAAAGGCTCAGCTCTTTAGAGAAAAGTTTGCCAAGTATCCTAGAAAATGCTAGCCGAGTTAGTGAATTAATAGAGAATATTGGTAAGAGAATCACCGTTTTAGAGGCTAGCACTACTCTTGATAATCAAAACTTGAGGATTGGTAAACTAGAGGAGTCTATGGAAACTCTTAGCTTAATCTTCTCTTCTCTTAAATTTAAGAAAGAGAAAGTGTTTGTTGGAAAAGAGCAAAAATTTATGTATGTTCCCAAGGTTTCTGCGCTTAAATCTCAACATGTTCTTAAAATTGGTAAGACTCTTAGTTCCACTAAGGGTGACTTGCAGGTTAAATCATCTTCGGGAACTTCCAAAGTGCCTACTGAGGTAAGTGATGCTTCATCACTTGATATTACTTGATTCGCAATTTTCTGCGCCTAGCTCAAAGGCGTTAAAGAAAAGCACTCTTGGGAGATAACCTAATGTTTTATTTTCAGTACTTTTTATTTTATTTTGAGTCTTGGAAGTCATTACTACTGTAATGACCGCTCCTTATCTTGTTTATTTCGTTTTTGTTCCAAGAGAAGCCTCTAATTCGAGTGAGGTAAAGATTTGGGGATGTTGCTGTCCTGAAACTGTTTTCGGTGCTGCACCGTAAAAATTCGTGAAAATTCTCTGTATATCTTTTGGACCTGCGATTTCTTGTGCACTTGCCCCAGGTTATATCCAAACTTTCATTAGTTGAACACTTTTTTATTTGAGCAACAGAAAACCCCTCAAAAATTCGACCTTTGTCAGCTGTTCTGTTTTGACAGATTTCTGCCAATATTTGTGTTTGCCACTTTATCGCTTTCTTTTGAGTTCTTTTGATCACGGAACTTTTTAGGAGGTTGCTACAGTAGTATTTACTATATATGTGGTGGTTTTGGGTTGAAACCTGAAGCAAAAAGAGGTTGATTATATGTTATGCTACACTAATGTTGCTAATAGATTTGTGTTTAGTTTTGTATGAAGGAAGTTTTCAAGTGTAGGGATTGGAGAATGATGAGATGAGTTGAAGAATGGACAAAAGCTCAAGCTTGGGGATGCCCATGCATCACCCCAAGATATATCCAAGAAGTACAAGCGTCAAAGCTTGGGGATGCCCCCGAGGCACCCCTTCTTCATCGGCAAAAATCAGGTCACCTTTCAAGACACTATATTTTTATTGCTTCATGCACTATGTGTTTTTCTTGGAGCATCAGTTGTTTTAGTTTTCTTAGTTAGTTAGTTTTGTTTGCTGCAATAAATGGTTGGACCCCAACAAATTTCCTTTGGAGAAGTTGCCTTGCTTTTCATTTTCAAAGAACACTCCGTTTTTCACTCTTATCGTTCACCGAGTGTTCTTCTTTTTCCGCTACTACTTTTGGTTTTCGTTTTTGCCTTGATTTGCATTCAGACCTTGTCATATGTTTTCATCAAGGTGTATTTTTGCCTCTGATCTTTATTGGTTTTCATCAAAAGAGGTGTTTATAAAAATTTCAAATGGTGTTGGAAAAGAGAAAAAGCTTTATGCAAAAAAGTGGTACAAGAAGGAGCTTGTGTAGACTGCGGCTTAGGCTTTTTCATGTCATGCTTGATGTCTTTTTGATAGTATGCTTAGTGGTTTTGCTGTAGCATGAATTGTCTCAAATAACTGAGATTGCTTAATGAGCCTTTAAAAAAAATCATGCGTTGTTTTTATTGTATGGAAGCATTATTTTGGTTTTCTCCTTGATGCTTTATTTGGGTTGACTTGGCGCATGCTCACACATGTTAGACTCTTACAAAGTCGCCAATAGCCTCTATGATCATTTAGTTTTTGACTTTTGATGCCATCTTATGCTTCTTTTAATGTCGCTTTGTCGCTTTGCATGATTATGGCCATTATTGCTCTCTTAGTTGGTCGCTCCCTGTCGGGGGGATGACCCCCGATAGGGTCAAGAGACTAGAAAGGTACAAGGTTCATGGTTGACTTTATACCGGTTGACCAAGGAAGGGCCTGGCCGGAATATAGGAGCATCGGCCAGGCCGGCATATATGTATATCCCGGCTGATGTCTGGATATGCCGGTATAACCGGAATACTAACTGGCGAGTGCCGGCATATACTTAGATATGCCGGCCTGTCTATTCTGTGTGTTGTGCAGGAGCAGGGGAGGCCGGATTACCCGACCTTCATAGGTCGTAGGTCCGGCATATATGTCCAGGATATGGCCAACGGTCATATCCAGGATACTTAAGTCAACCAAGGTGTCACATCGCTACAATCAAGGAAGAAAACATCCAAGCATGGTAGCAGGGTATGATGGCAGGGTGCACAGTGGAGGTTACCCACCCTCACTGTGCACAAGTACAAGCTTACCTCAGAGTGGTAAGGTCACAGTCCTGGAAGTACAAGGTACAGCAAGGTGAGTCCCATCGAGAGCAATCAGGGAGAAAGTCATGGGCGTCTGCCCTCGACAGCAAGTCCTATTTGGAGTGTAGTTGGTGTCTCCTGGTCTCCTATGACCGTTGTAACCCTGGCCACCACTATATAAGGTGGCATAGGGAGCCCTGGTGAGAGGTTGGTCACTCTGTGTTCCTACACTTAGCAGTTCGTCTTCCTCCTCTAGCAGAGAGCTTGGAAGCACCATTGTTGTATACTCCATCGATCCTAATATAAACCAAGTAGAGCAGGAGTAGGGGTGTTATCTCCTTACGAGAGCCCCGAACCTGGGTAGATCTGTGTTCCTTTCTGTCGGGCTCTTTAGCTCGTTCCCCTCTCCCGAATCCTCCAGCATCTAGTCGGCCCCCATTTAAGCCATCCTATGGCATATGTTCGTTTCACCACGACGACACTCCCAGTCTTTTGCTAGCCCTCGCCTTGTACTGAGTATGAGCTCTACTCGTGCATCCAACTCCTAAAAGCCAAAGTTTTCCAAAGTGTCCACCATACATACCTACTAGCAATTTGCTATTCCAAGTAAATTTGACTTGCTTTTATTTTCTCTTCAAATTAAACTCTTACCAGTGTTATGCGAAATTCGGTAAGTAAAGCTCTCACGAACCGGAAGGCACACTTTACTTTTTCCTGTTCTTAAAAAATTGACATTGTGGTCTCTTATGTTGAGTTGTTATGCTTGCAAGTTGTAAGTTGGAGACTAGCCCAGCCATGCAGTCATGGGCAAGCTTTCAACATTGCACTTCTTATTTGAGTTGATATCGTGATCTTTTGTTTATGGATGCCCGCGGTGTGAAATGAATTGGGAATCTTGTGGGGATCATGGAGTTTGTATATGTGTTAGGGAAACGCCGGGCCGCTAATCTAAGCCATGCATAATTCATGGTGGAAATTTGCAGCATACCCATGGTGAACATTCGACGACGCATCTCACAACAAAAAGCTAAACAAATGGCAAATAAAAGAGATGTCGAGATATTCATTGTCTGCTTGTCCTGTCATTTTGATGTGGGCTTGTTCCATGTCATCGGGCACGGAGGTACCCCATTGGCGGTTCTCAATGATATGCATATACTTACAATGACAAGAGCCTTGCTTGGGACTCTAAGTAAAGTAGCATGAGGTTTGGGTACTCGTATTCACGGGACACGAGGTTTTCAACTTATGATTTGTCAAGCATATGCATCATAATTGTTCTCGCATTAACTTTAACCATTCAAGATGCTTATGATGGGGGCAATGAGAGCTCAAAGCCGGTAAGTACCATAATTTTTGAAGGTTATAAAACTTGCAATCACTGCTTCCCTCTGCGAAGGGCCTTTCTTCTACTTTTATGTTGAGTCACCACCTTCTTCCTTTATGCACCATTAAGAGAGCATAGTTGTCATTCTTAGTATAATGTGCATTGTCCCAAAGTTTTCATTGATTGATTCATATTGTTGGTTTCACTTGTTCTCAAATTATTTGTATCTAGTCGCCCTCTTAAACTTGAAGGTGTCCTATGCATTTATGTTTTGCTCTCTTTGAAGGACAAGCTAAAAACCATTTGTATGTTTTTCCTTATGATTTGAACACACGTTTGACTTTCATTGTTTCATTTTCATGATCTTTTGTTTGTGTTCATTTGCATGTTTACAACATGGTTGCTAAGTTTTTATTGTCAAGATTATATCTTCATGCCCATGTTTTAAGTTCTTATGATCCCAGCTCACAAATGCTTACATACATGATCAAGATTGTGTAGGTGCATGTCACCTCAAAAATTATTCTTTTGTTATCACTTACCTACTCGAGGACGAGCAGGAGTTAAGCTTGGGGATGCTTGATACGTCTCCAACGTATCTAAATTTTTTGATGCTCCATGCTTGTTTTTACACCATTTGCCTAATGTTTCATTACACTTCGTGGCACTTTTATGCATTTTCCGGAACTAACCTACTAATAAGTTGCCATAGTGACAGTTCCCTGTTTTCTGCTGTTTTTGTGTTTCAGAAGTGATACACAGGAAATATTCTCGGAATTGGACGAAACAAGTTCCTGAAGTCTTATTTTGTCCGGGAGCTTCCAGTCATCCGAAGGAGAGTAGGAGGGGAGCCACAAGGCCCCCACACACCAGGCCGGCGCGGCCAGGGCCTAGGCCGCGCCAGCCAGTGGGACAACCCCGAATTTATCACAAATTCGAAGTGCCCGTTATGCATTCCACCACAATCCCAGAATCATTGTTGTGATACACATAACGTGGTTGGTAACCAGTTCCATAGACATTACAATACGATGGTTCAAATACAATGGTCATAGAGACCAAGTTCATATTACAACACAATATAGCAGCGGGAATAACGTCTTCGGGTCCATGCCTTCACCCTACAGGCAATGGCGACTCAGTAGAAGATCTTAGTTCTGATACTCTTCTTCATACCCTTCCTCCGGATACTCTTCCCCATAGTCTGGCCATGTTGATAGCCAGGGACACAGCCGTGAGTACATTGGATGCACTCGCAAACCATCTTATAAATGAAATGATGAAATAGATATGCAAGGTTGATATGGTGGACTAAACACTAAGTTTAGTTGCAAAAGCTAGTTTTATTTCCCAAGAATGTTCATTGGTAGAAAAGAGGTTTAGTTCTCTAAGTTCAATCTAAAGGAACTTCAAGTGTGTCAATATCAATGTAAAGTCAAGTCATGTCATTCACCAAGGTCACCATAAGTTATTATCATTCTTGACAAAAGTCAAGTACAGTTTGCCAACTGTCCATAACCGAGGACGCGGCTATTCGAATAGTTTGAAACCTCTGCAGAGGGGTACACTTTACCCACAAGATTCGATACATCTGCCGGGAGAAATCCACGGTTCGTCATACACAAAGTATGCGAGGTTCAGATAATCAAACAAACTCTTTCACTTGCTCACTCTAGTACAGGATCCTTCCCTAGAGCCCGAGACACGGACCTCTTCCGTTCCGGCGTCTCTAGTTTTGCCCGCTCCGGAGTGCCGGATGAATGGAATTCCCACTCGGTTCAGAAGTACCCGCGCACGGTGCACTTCTATAAAGGATGATACAAGACCTCCCATACTAGGGTGAACAAGCTACGGACTAAGCCCCTTCCCATTTAGGGGTAATGTGGTCGTACGGTAATGGTTGGCTCACATGGTACATCACTTATTATCATTTAGCAAATACATTCCATAGTTCTTAGTCAATATTATTTTCCTTCATAAGACCATCATGTAGGAGAATCTCCATTTCAAGTTTTCAAGTTCAAGTCACCAAGTTCAAATGGGGTTCCACTGAGTGATGACTACTAAAGAGAGTTGGATAAACTCAGCTTGCTGCTCTTGTTCAACAAGACATCACTACACTTCTATCATTCTACTCTAGCAATTCAATCATGCAATTTACTTAAAACAAGTAGAGTGCAATAGTAAAACTAGGCATTTGGAGTATGATTCAAAAGATGGCTTGCCTTGGTTGGCAAAGTGTCCGGGGTATTCTTTTTCTTCTTGATAAAATTCCCCTTCAATCTCCTCCTCAGCAACACTAGCGTCTAATAACGAATAAACACAATACACACAATCACCACGCAATACCAACATCACTTCAAACGCACAAACTTGTTTTCAAACAATAATATTCATGGTGGATTTTATAGAATTGGGTTGCAAGTTTTTCTTCCAAGTTTTTATTAAGTGTGCAAGTTGGATTTGTCTACCAAGTACCATATGTGGCTTACTTTCCAAGCATTGGTATTGAACTAAGGGTGGTTGGACTAGTTCAAGTGAGGAGGGTTTAATTAAGTGGATTGGTATTGAGGGCAAAAAATAATTCTAAGTGTGCAATGGAAATCTATCATTTTATGCTTCAAACTAAAATGGGATTAGGGTCTAATTGGTACCACTAACAAGGGTTGGGTTGATTAAGGTTGACTAAACAGTAGGGGAGTTAATTAGTGAGTTCACAAACCAGTTTTCATAATTTAGGAGTTTTAAATAATTTTCTAGAATTTTCCTATGATTAATAGAGCTATGGTCACACTATTCTTATTTATTTAAATTCCTAACTCAAATTGAATTCTAACCAGTTCTATAGTGTAGAGCATTTCATAAGCTTTCCAACGCATATTCATTTGCTAGAAATGGATTTGTAAATCTCTTGGAATTAAAGTTTGAAAATCATATCTGAAACTTATTTGAATTAATTCAAACGGGCGGGAAATTTAATTAAAACGAATCGGACCAAAACTAAACTGAACCGGGCTGATTTCAAAAGAATCCCAAACGGGCCGGCCCGATACTGTTTCGCCCGGGCGGGGGAAGTTTCTAATTTTAAACCTGACAGGTGGAGCCCACCGGTCAGGTCACTTAACGCACCGAACCGGTACGCGACCGACGGATCGAGATCTAACGGCTCACAGGCATCGTCTTCCTCGGCTAGGGTAGGGCTCACCGGCGTTTGCAGTGACGAGTGTTCGACGGCGAGGGCGTGACAGAGAGGAAGCAGAGCTTGACGGCGGGGTAGCAGATCGACGGCGGCGGCTCCGCTCCTCCACCTCGTACCAGCAGCAACTCCAACGGCGGCCGGAATCTCCAGGAACACGGCGGCGCACGCTCACAGAGACTGGACGCTTCTGAGGGAGAGAGGAAGAGTGGGGATCGGTTGCGGTGAGTGTGGGCTTCCTCTGGGGGTCGACGGGGGGGTTTTTATAGGCGCAGAAGGCCGAGGGCAAGGGTGGCCAGAAGGTGGCCAGTGCGGGGGCCCTGGCGGTGTGCAAAGGCCACGCCGGGCACGGCGGCCTCGGGGGCGTGCTGGAGGGGTGTGGTCTCGGCTGCGGCGTGCTGTGGGTCGGCTCTGGCACGGTCATGGCGGTCGGCGTCGTGTAGGAAGAGAAGAGACAGAGAGGGGGGTCCTGGGCGCGTTCCTCTTCTTCCCTCCACTTCTCACGGCTCGGGTCGGGGCAGAGGGGGCTGGGCTCGACCGCGGCGTCGTCCACGAGTATGGCTACAGGGTCGGGACGCACGAGAACAGTGATCTTCACAGTAAACTCGATTTCTCCCGATTTTCGTCTGCCAGGTGTTCGACACAATGCCCGCAGGAGATTCAAATTCGAATTTCTGGAAATTTTCACTTTGGGTGGTCAACATATTAGCCAAGGTTTCCAGTGATATTTTTGTTACCAAGAAAGAATAAGTTTTGCAGAAATCTTATTTCAAGTTTTGGGTATTGTCACTGATTCAGATTCAAAGTTTGGCTGATGTTTGTGTTGAGTTACATTTTAAATTTTGGTTTGAAACTTCTTGGTTGAGTTAGTAGGCAACTTGGTCAAGCTCAACTAACTGGCCAAACACTAAGTTGAGTTACAGATTTCTTATTCTAAAGGCTCAAAGTAGGGTAGTCAATAAGATTTCATAGATCATCTTATTTTTCTCTTTTTCTTTCTTTCTTTTGTTTCTGGTTTCTTTGGCTCCTATAATGCTTCTCTAATGCTTTTGTTGGTTAAGTTAGAATTAACTAACTATTGCACAACAAAGAATTACACACATGAAATCATAAAAGACAAATAATGGGAAATACATGCATACATGAAATATGAATTGAGAAAGTTTTATTTGGTCCAAAATTTTGCACTTTAATTAATAATAAGTGGATTACAAATTTCTGAGTTGTTACAGCCAGGCGTGAGGCCACCTGGCTCTACCTCTGACATCGCCCCTTCGCCTATAAAGACTCCCCGACGGGAAAAACCTAAGTACCCAATCACTTTTCCAGAACACATCGCGATCCGCCGCCGCCATTGACCCGAAGATCGGGAGGGTCCAGAAGCTCTTCCCGGCACCCTGCCGGAGAGGGGAATCGCCACCGGAGGTCTTCTTCATCGCCATGCTTGCCTTCTGAGCGATGAGTGAGTAGTCTACCTTGGACTATGGGTCCATAGCAGTAGCTAGATGGTTGTCTTCTCCACCATATGCTTCATGTTTAGATCTCATGAGCTGCCCTACATGATTGAGATCACCGTTATGTAATTCTACATGTTTGGTTTGTTGGGATCCGATGAATATTGGTGTTATGATTAATTTGTTGTATTGAATTATATCTTTTGTTATCTCTATGTTGTTTATGATCTTGCATGCTCTCCGTTGTTAGTAGCTATCTTGGCCGAGTAGTTGCTAGTGACTCCAAGAGCGGGTATTTATGCTCGATAGTGGGTTCATGCCTCTATTTAACCCGGGGGAGTGACAGAAACCTCTAAGGTTGTAGATGTGTTGTTGCTACTAGGGAGAAAACAACATTCATATGCTCAAGGGCATATGCTTTGTTTACATTACACACTTTGCTTAATGCAATTATCTGTTGTTCGCAACTTAATACTTGTGGAGTTCTCGGATTGATTCGCAACAAGTGGATTATTAGTCATAGATGCAGTTGGATGGCGGTCTATGTATTTTGTTGTAATGCCCAGAGTAAATCTCATAGTGATCTTCTTGACATACCACGTTTATCTTTATTCTATCAATTGCCCAACTGTAATTTGTTTACCCAGCGTGTGTTATTTATCGTATGGAGAGACACCACTAGTGAACTGTGGACCCCGGTCCTATTTCCATCATATTGCTATCACCTGTTTACTTTACTTGCACTGTTTACTTTACTCGCATACTATTATCACTTTCCACTCGATACGCTCATATCCTTTGTTTCAAGCAAACCGGTGAGATTGACAACCTCATCGCAAGTTGGGAACAAAGTACTTGGTTGTGTTGTGTGCAGGTTCCGCGTTGCAGCTAGCAAGCAAAGCTTGGACGAGGCGCCATATATAAATTGTCCGAAGCTGTCGCAAACTAGCAAGCATCACCTTCAGTGGTTATTGTCTGCTCTTCTCCTGATCGACAAACCTTGGTTTCTTAACTGAGGGAAAACTTGCTGCTATATTCATCAAAACCTTCTCTTGGGGTTTTCCAACTCGCCGGTCATTTTACTTCATCATCACCGCGCCACCATCAAGTTTTCTGGCACCGTTGCCGGGGAACGAAACTCCTACATCAACTATATTTTCCCCCATCAACTTGGCACCATAAAACACCATCATGCCTTTCTTTTACTTTTATGTTGAGTCACCACCTTCTATCTTTATGCACCATTAAGAGAGCATAGTTGTCATTCTGAGTATAATGTGCATTGTCCCAAAGTTTTCATTGATTGATTCATATTGTTGGTTTCACTTGTTCTTAAATTATTTGTATCTAGTCGCCCTCTTAAACTTGAAGGTGTCCTATGCATTTATGTTTTGCTCTCTCATGAAGGACAAGCTAAAAACCATTTGTATGTTTTTCCTTATGATTTGAACACACGTTTGACTTTCATTGTTTTATTTTCATGATCTTTTGTTTGTGTTCATTTTCATGTTATAACATGGTTGCTAAGTTTCTTCTATCAAGATTATGTCTTTCATGCCCATGTTTTAAGTTCTTTGATCCCAGCGCACAACACTTACATATATGATCAAGATTGTGAAGGTGCATGTCACCTCAAAAATTATTTCTTTTGTTATCACTTACCTACTTGAGGATGAGCAGGAGTTAAGCTTGGGGATGCTGATACGTCTCAAACGTATCTATAATTTTTGATGCTTCATGCTTGTTTTTACACCATTTGCTTAGTGTTTCGTTACACTTCATGGCACTTTTATGCATTTTCCGGAACTAACCTATTAACAAGTCGCCACAGTGCCAGTTCCCTGTTTTCTGCTGTTTTTGTGTTTCAGAAAAGTTACACAGGAAATATTCTCGGAATTGGACGAAACCAAAGCCAGTCGCCCAGAATTTCACCGGAGCTTCCAGAGAACCGAAGAGGAGATGGAGTGGGGCCACGAGGGCCCCACACAACAGGGCGGCGTGGCCTGGCCCCTGGCCGCGCCCCTACGTGTGAGGTCGCCTCAGTACACTCCTGACGATGCCCCTTCGCCTATAAAGACCCCCCAACGGGAAAAACCTAAGTACCCGATCACTTTTCCAGAACACATCGCGATCCGCCGCCGCCGTCGACCCGAAGATCGGGAGGGTCCAGAAGTTCTTCCCGGCACCCTGCCGGAGAGGGGAATCGCCACCGGAGATCTTCTTCATCGCCATGCTTGCCTCTGGCGCGATGAGTGAGTAGTCTACCTCGGACTATGGGTCCATAGCAGTAGCTAGATGGTTGTCTTCTCCACCATGTGCTTCATGTATAGATCTCATGAGCTGCCTTATATGATTGAGATCACCGTTATGTAATTCTACATATTTGGTTTGTTGGGATCCGATGAATATTGGTGTTATGATTGAGTTGATGTACTGAAATTTATCTTATGTTATCTCTATGTTGTTTATGATCTTGCATGCTCTCCGTTGTTAGTAGCTATCTTGGCCGAGTAGTTGCTAGTGACTCCAAGAGGGGGTATTTATGCTCGATAGTGGGTTCATGCCTCTATTTAATCTGGGGGAGTGACAAAAACCTCTAAGGTTGTAGATGTGCTGTTGCTACTAGGGGGAAAACAACATTCATATGCTCGAGGGCATATGCTTTGTTTACATTACACACTTTGCTTAATGGAATTATCTGTTGTTCGCAACTTAATACTTGTGTTCTCGGATTGATTCGCCACAAGTGGATTATTAGTCATAGATGCAGTTGGATGGCGGTCTATGTATCTTGTTGTAATGCCCAGAGTAAATCTCATAGTGATCCTCTCATCATATGCACGTTGTCTTTATTCTATCAATTGCCCAACTGTAATTTGTTTACCCAGCATGTGTTATTTAATCTTATGGAGAGACACCACTAGTGAACTGTGGACCCCGGTCCTATTTCCATTATATTGCTATCACCTGTTTACTTTACTCGCACTGTTTATTTTACTCGCATACTATTACTATTTTCCACTCGATACGCTCATTCCTTTGTTTACAGCAAACCGGTGAGATTGACAACCTCATCGTAAGTTGGGAGCAAAGTATTTGGTTGTGTTGTGTGCAGGTTCCGCGTTGCAGCTCGCAAAGCAAAGCTTGGACGAGGCGCCTTATAAATTGTCCGGAGCTGTCGCAAGCTAGCAAGCATCACCTTCAGTTGTTTGGCTTCTTCCCCTTCGGATCGATAAACCTTGGTTTCTTTCTGAGGGAAAACCTTGCTGCTATATTCATCATACCTTCCTCTTGGGGTTCCCAACTGGACGGTGAACATTAACCATACCGCAAGCATCATAGCTCTCCGCCCTTGAGGACCGGATCAATAGGGAGCGGGAAGCCCTCGAGACCAGGGAGAGCATGGAGCCAGACCACCTCCGACCTGGCCCAACACCAGGAGGTGCTACAGCAACGAGAGTCCACCCTCCAGGAGCGGATGGACCATATGCTGAATCAGCGGTGGGTGAGCCTGGAGCAGGAGACCGAGCGGAATCGCGCCGAGAGCCTCGAGGCGCACCGTGCGGACTTCCGCGCCAAGACCGATGCCGCCCTGGAGCGATACAAGAAGAAGCGGGGGGCCCTCAAGCATCAGGTATGCGACCTAGAGGTGGAGTTAAGGAAGGCGCATGATCTGCGCAGGGGTGCCGAGCGAGCCTTGGAATAGGCTAGCGCATTGAGGGACGTGCTTCACCGCAAGCTGCCGTAGATCAAGCTAGAGAATGAGGCGATGGTCCAACAGATCATGGGCCTCACCAAAGAACTCCATGAGGCCAAGCACACCCAGGCTGACGCACTGCTGCTATGGAGGCAGCGGGTGCAGATGTTCCGCTACATCTCCGCCTGCACCATGGAGGCGGCGCGACGCTTAGGTATCCAGGGCCTTAGCCTGTCCCCTGCTCCTGAAGACGATGGGGCGTTCCTACACTTCTTTGGCCAGCTAATGGACAAACTGGTGGAGGCCGCGGTGAAGGTCACGGAGCTCATCGACGCTGAATGCCGGGAGGTCCTAGAACTGGTCGGGACACGCATCTTCTCCAACCTCTAGCACCTGCGCCCTGATCTTGACCTGCTAGACGTCCTCCAAAGGAGGGCAACGAGGACGCCCCCTGGCACACCTGACCGCCAGGCGGTTGCCAGAGCAGCGCACTTGGACATCGCCATCCAGCATCTGTAGGCGATCTACTCCCGGCCGGGAACAGCGGCGGCAGGAAGGCCTGAGAGCTCCTCCAGCAAGGAAGCGACAAGCTCTGAGGGGTCCAGCGATGAAGAAGCGGTGGTGTCCGGCAACGAGGAAGCTGCCTCCCCTGTATCAAGCATGGATCTCGACGACGCCGATAGCTCCGAGGAGGATGCCCCGTAAGCTCGCCCGTTAGTCCTTTCCCTGAAGTATCTATGATGAACTGCACATGTGGTGCACGTTAGACATTGCCCTACTGGGCTATTTGAGTCTGTAATCGCACTTAAGGCGTTTGTTTGCCAAGTTTCCTTTGCTTGAACCCTTGCAAATTTGTGCATGCCCTATCTTTGCCTTAAGCATGCTCTACGCCGTTCAGGGGCCAACCTCCGAGCGGAACAGCAGCCTAACACTTAGTATGCAGCTCGTGGAGCTTTGCAAGGCTAGCAGCACTGCGTCTCTGGAGGTGTCTGATGTCTCACAGGGCCCGTTGGGAAACCACAAGAGGAAGGTATGATCAGCACATCAGTAAGTTTTCCCTCAGTATGAAATCAAAGTTTAATCGACCAGTAGGAGAAAGAAATCACTTCTGAAGGTTGCTGATAGCTGACTTTTGGTAGGGTGCACTACCGGCATCAGACAACAACGTGGAACCTGCACACAACACAACCAAAATACTTTGCCCCAACTTACAGTGAGGTTGTCAATCTCACTGGTTTTGCTGAAAACAAAGGATTAAACGTATAGTGTGGAAAGAGATGTTTGTTTGCAGTGAAATGAAATAGTACTTGCAGAAAGTAAACAGTGTTTGCAGTAGATGATATTATCAATGTAAAGGAATGGACCGGGGCCCACAGTTCACTAGAGGTGTCTCGCCATAAAGATAAATAATATGCTGGGTGAACAAATTATAGTTGGGCAATTGACAAATAGAGAATGTATAACAATGCATATACATGACATGAAGATCACTATGAGATTCATTTGGGTATTACAACATAATACATAGACCGTAATCCAACTGCATCTATGACTAATAATCCACCTTCAGGATATCATCCGAACAACCCTTGGGTATTAAGTTGCAAGCAACAGATTATCGCCTTAAGCAAAGTGTGTAATATAAACAATACAATTATCCTTGAACAAAAGATTATTGTTTTCTCCCTAGTAGCAACAACATATCTACAACCTTAGAAGTTATTGTCACTCTCCCAGATTACTAGAGGCATGAACCCACTATCGAGCATAAATACTCCCTCTTGGAGTCACTAGCATCTACTTGGCCAAAGCATCTACTAGCAACAGAGAGCATGCAAGATAACAAATACCATAGACATGATAGATCAATAGTCAACTTGACATAGTACTCAATATTCATCGGATCCCAACAAACACAACATGTAGAATTACAATAAGATGATCATGATCATGATAGGCAGCTCACAAGATCTAAACATGGAGGCGCAAATAGGAGAAGACAACCATCTAGCTACTGCTATGGACCCATAGTCCGAAGATGAACTACTCACACATCACTCTGGAGGTAGGCATGGCGATGAAGAAGGCCTCCAGTGATGATTCCCCTCTCTGGCAGGGTGCCGGTAAGAGCTTCTGGACCCTCCTGAACTAGGGTAAACGATGGCAGTGGCTTACAGTACTTTTCATGGATGGAGGCTCGGGCGTTAGGGTTTTCCCGAAGATGTGAATTTATAGGTGGAAGGGCAAGGTCGGTGGGCACCGGAGGGGCCCACACCATGCGGTGGCGCGGCCAGAGGTGGGCCCGCGCCATCCTATGATGTGGCCACCTCCCGGCTCTTCTCCCTCTCCCCTTTGGACCCCGTCTTCGTGCCAGCAAAATAGGAACTTTGGCTTTTGTTTCGTCCAATTCCGAGAATATTTCCTTAAGTAAAAACCTGGAATAGAAAAATAGCAGAAAACAGGAAATGGCACTGTGGCATCTTGTTAATAGGTTAGTTCCAGAAAATGCATAAAAATGCCACGAAGTGTAAACAAAACATAAAGCAATTGGTGTAAAACAAGCATGGAGCATAAAAAATTATAGATACGTTTGCAATGTATCAAGCATCCCCAAGCTTAACTCCTGCTCGTCCTCGAGTAGGTAAGTGATAACAAAAATAATATTTGAGGTGACATGCAGCCAACACAATCTTGATCAAGTTATTATAAAGCATTGCAAGCTGAGATTAAAGTACTCCAAACATGGGCATAAAAGATATAATTCTAACAATAGAACTTAGCAACCATGTTACAACATGAAAAGTAACACAAACAAAAGATCATGAATAATAATGCATTGAAAGTTATTTGTTTGTTTTGAGCATAGAGAAAACATAGCAAAAGTGGTATTCAGCTTGTCCCTCATGGAGTAGCAAAACATAAATGCATAGGACAGCTTCAAAGTTCAAGAGGGTGACTAGATACAAATAATTTGAGAACAAGCAATACCATAATCATGAATCAATCAATAATAAATTTTGGGACTATGCACATTATACTCAGAATGACAACTATGCTCTCTTAATTGGTGCATAAAGATAGAAGATGAAGACTCAACATAAAAGTAAATAGAAAGGCCCTTCGCAGAGGGAAGTAGTGATTACAAGTTTTATAAAGCTTCCAAAAATTATGGTACTTATTAGCTTTGAGCTCTCATTGCCCCTATCATTGGCATCTTGAATGGATTAGGTTAATGTGAATGCAAATATGAGTTATATGCTTGACAAACCATAAGTTGAAAATCTCATGTCCCTTGAATACGAGTACCTAAACCGCATGCTACTCGACTTAGGTCCCAAGCAAGTTCTTGTCATTGTAAGCATACATGTATCATCGAGAACGCCAACAGGGTACCTCCTGCGCGATGATATGGATGCTTTCCCATATCAAAATGACAAGACAAACAGATAATGAACACCTCGACATCTCTTTTATTTACCATTGGGTATAGCTTTTCATTTTGAGACGCGTTGTCGAATGTCCACTATGGTTATGCTATAAATTTCCACCATGAATGATGCATGGTTTAGATTAGTGGCCCATGCGTTTCTCTAACACATATACAAACTCCATGAGCTCACAAGTTTCCAACTTATTTCACACCGCTAGGCATCCATAAACAAAAGATCATGATATCAACTAAATAGGAATAAGTGCAATGTTGAAAACGTGCCCCATGAAAGCATGGCTGTGTTAATTCTCAACTTACAATTTGCAAGCATATAAACTTTATAAGAGAGTCACAATGGTAAAGTTTATTAAATACAAGAAAGTAAATGTGCCATCAAGTTTGTGAGAGCTTTACTAACTAATTTTCTCATAACAAAAAATTTAATTTGGAAGATAGATAAAAGCATGATGAATATACTTGGAATAGCAATAATGCTAATAGGTAGATATGGTGGACACATTGGCAAACTTTGGTTTTTGGGAGTTGGATGCACGAGTAGAGCTCATACTCAGTACAGGTGAAGGCTAGCAAGAGACTGGGAGCGACCAACTAAGAGAGCAATAACGGCCATAATCATGCATAGCGACAAAACATTATTAATCAAAGCATAAAGTGATATTACAAGTCAAAAAAAAATGATCATAGAGGCATAAGGTGACTGGTTCATAGTCATAACATGGTGTAAGCATGCGCCAAGTCAACCCAAATAAAGCATCAAAGGAGAATACCACAATATTATGCTTTTGTATGGTAAAAACAACACATAATTCTTTCAATGGCACATTAAACACTCGCAGTCATTTGAGACAAGTCATGCTACAACAATAACTACTAAGCATATAATCAAAATAATATCTAGCATGACATGCTAAAGTCTAAGCCACAGTCTAAACAAGCTTCTTTTGCACCACTATAAGCATGAAATATTTTACTCTTCTCTAACACCAATCAACTTGTTTGAAGCAACTCTCAAAGGTAATAATTAACAAAGACCATAGGGCTAAACACACCTAACTAGAAAGAACTAAAAAGTTCTGAACAAAAATAAAGGCAAAAAATAAAGGCAAAAAAGAAAGGCTAAACGCAGTACTAGCAAAAGATAACACTCGCAGAACAATAAGAGTGAAAACTAAAGTGTTCTAGGCAATGCAAACGGATTGTGTCTTCTCCAAAAGAAATATGCTGGGATCCAAACATTTATTACAGTAAACAAAACAAAATAAAACTAAAAACAAAAATAAAGATGCTCCAAGAACAACACATAGCATATGAACCAATAAAAATATAGTGTCTTGAAAGATGACCTGATATTTTTGTTGATGAAGAAGGGGGTGCCTTGGGCATCCCCAAGCTTTGACGCTTGTACTTCTTGGATATTTCTTGGGGTGACATGGGCATCCCAAAGCTTGAGCTTTTGTCCATCCTTCATCTCATCACATCATTCTCCTTTCCCTACACTTGAAAACTTCCTTCATACAAAACTTCACACAATTCTCATTAGCAACATTAGTGTATGCAAGATAGTAGATCCACTTTTGGTTCAGTTTCAACTCAAGTACAATAGCTATTAAAACATTGGCTACTTTAGCAACTTCTTTTAAAGCTCTTCTGATCAAAAGAACTCAAAAAGAAAGAGATTAATAGGCAAATGCAAATAGTGGCAGAAATCTGTCAAAACAGAACAGCAGGTAAAGATCAATTTTTTAGAAAATCTTTTGTTGCTCAAATCGAAAAGTGCAAATCTAATGAAAGTTAGATAATAACCTGGGGCATGTGCACAATTTTTTTTAGATCAAAATACTGTTTTGGGATTTTTCACTGTTTTTTATTGCGAAGCACATAAATCTATTTCGGGACAGCAACTTCCCCAAATCTTACCTTCCTCCTATTAGAGGCTATTCTTGGCACAAAAATGAAATAAAAATGATAAGGAGAGGTCGTTAAAGAGGTAACAACTTCCAAGACTCAACAAAAGAAAAATTACTGATATAAAACATGGGTTATCTCTCAAGAGTGCTTTTTTCTTTAACGCCTTTCAGCTAGGCGCAGAAAGTAAGAATCAAGTATTTTCAAGTGAAGAAGCATCAACAACACCAGATGCCTTATGTCTACCTTTCTTACCTTTAGGGAACTCATGATGATTACCTCGTGGGGAAGTGAATTTCATGGTGCCTTTTCCCACATCTATTATTGCTCCTAGGAGTTTTAGTAGAGATCTTCCAAGTGTGATTTGTCCCTTTCCTACACATTCAATAACAAGATAATCAGTGGATACCAATTTCCCTAGGATTTTTGTAAACACTCCTTTAGCTACTCCAATGGGTAATATAATGGTATTATTAGTAAGAGATATTCCTTCTCCTGAAGGAAATATGCCCTAGAGGCAATAATAATATTGTTATTATCATATTTCTTGTTCATGATAATGTTTATACTCCATGCTAGAATTGAATTAAGAGGAAACATTAATACTTGTGTGGTTTATGAACAACACCGTGTCCCTAGTATGCCTCTGCTAGACTAGCTCATTAATTAATAATGGTTAAGGTTTCCTAACCATAGACATGAGTTGTCGATTAATAATGAGGTCATGTCATTAGGAGAATGACATGGTGGACAGACCCAAACTAAGCACATCAATTAGATCGTGTCAATATGTTCACAATTGCGTAGCTTTTCCTATGTCAGTATCATATTCCTTAGACCATGAGATAATGCCACTCCCTGGTACCGGAAGAGAGCTTCGAGGTCATCAAACATCACACTATGAAAGGGTGATCATAAAGGTGTCTCTCAGGTAATCAGGAAGTACTTGTTGGGTTGCATGTATCGAGATTGAGATTTGTCCCTCCCGTGATGGAGAGATATACTCTGGGCCCAATCGGTAATCAATATCATACACTGTTTGCAAATAGATGATTAATGAGTTTAATCACAAGGTGATATTGGATTGCGGAATGAGTAAAGAGTACTTGCTGTGAACGAGATTGAACTAGGTATGGCGATACCAACGATCGAATCTCGGACAAGTAAAATATCGCGAGACAAAGGAATTCGTATACGAGATTAATTGAATCCTGACATCATGGTTCACCGATAATGATCTTCGTTGAATATGTGGGAGTCAATATGGATTTCTAGGTCCCGCTATTGATTATTGATGGTGACCATTGATATGTCCAAAACGTATCTACTTTCCCGAACACTTTTGCTGTTGTTTCTCCTCTAATTTGTGTGTTTTGAATGCAACTAACATGGACTAATGCTGTTTTCAGCAGAATTGCCCTGGTGTCTTGTTTTTGTGCAGAAATCCGACTTTCAGGAAAAATCCTGGAAAATACTGCAAAATTCCTGTTTTATCAGAAGACCCACGGAGCCAGAAGATGAGACGGAGAGAGGCTGGGAGCCAAGCTCACCACTAGGGGGCGTGGCCCAAGCCTGGCCGCGCCCACCTGTGGTGAGGCCACCTCGGCCATCGCCTCGACCCCTCCTTCCTCTTACATATACCCTCTAATCTGAAAGGAGCGGGGGTTCGGCATTTTTCCCAGATAGACTTCCGCTGCGCCGCCACCATCAAAAACCGCGATTCGGAACCAGAAACTCCGTTCTGGCACCCTGCCGGGACGGGGATTTGGAGGAGATCTTCATCACCATCATCACCGATGTCTCTCCATCAACCATCCATGACTCCCCCATCCATGTGTGAGTAATTCCCACTGTAGGCGAAGGGGATGGTAGGGATTGGATGAGATCATTCATGTAATTTTCTATGAGATTGTTAGGGCATGGTGCCTAGTATCTTTTATTAGTGCTTATGACATTGTTGCAACTTTTTGTGCTTAATGCTTGTCACTTTGGGCCCGAGTGCCATGATCTCAGATCTGAACTTGTTATTGTTATATGATGATACTTGTTATTTATGATCTTACCTGCAAGTTGTTTACACATATTGTTGTTCGGAACCCGAGGCCCCAAAGTGACAGAAATTGGGATAACCGGAGGGGATGGCTATGATGTGAGGATCACATGTGTTCACCGAGTGTTAATGCTTTGCTCCGGTACTTTATTAAAAGGAGTACCTTAATTACCAGTAGTTTCCCTTGAGGCCCTGCTGCAACAGGCTGGTAGGACAAAAGATGTCATGCAAGTTTCTCATTGCGAGCACGTACGACTATATACGGAACACATGCCTATGATTGTTTAGTACTAGGATGCTTTATCATTATTTATCTGCAATTGCCCATGTCTCACTGATTTCATGAATTATCTTATCCATGCAACGCCCGTACATCCATCCCTATGCCTATAATATTTTATCCTACTATTTACTATTGCTACTATTACCACTTTTATTTTACTACTGCTGTTACTGTTTCACTACTATAACCACTATAAAACTGTTGCTACTGATAAAACGCTGCGAGCAAGTCTGTTTCCAGGTGCAGCTGAATTGACAACTCATCTGTTAAGGCTTATAAATATCCTTTGGCTCCCCTTGTGTCGAATCAATAAATTTGGGTTTTACTTCCCTCAAAGACTATTGCGATCTCCTATACTTGTGGGTCATCAAGACTATTTTCTGGCGCCGTTGCCGGGGAGCATAGCTTTATTTGTAAGTTCACTTGGGATTCATATTGTTCGCGGCAATCCTTTCATCATGGGTAAACCTCGTGATGGAAAAGTTCATATATTGCCATCCACTACAAGAAGATGTACGACTTTGAACACCTCTGTTGCTCTTGATTCACCATCTGTTATGAGTAAGTTGCTTACACCACCACATGCACACGCTACTGCTACTTCTTCTGCTGAGTTTGAAAATGCCACTGATAATTTAGATGATGCTTCTACTATGCTTGATGAGAGTGGTTCACTAGGTCCCTTTTTAGATGCTACAATTGCTAGGACTAAGATGGGAAACACTACTGTTACACCGATTAGTTCACCTGAGTCTAGGGAATGTCCTAGTGATGATTTTAATGATGCTTATATTGAGCTTGACGATGATTTTATTGCCGAAGCTCAGGCTACTAGTGATACTAATGTTGTTAAGGAACTTCTAGCAAGACGTGCTGTTAGATATAAATTATCTCCTGATGCTAAGTTTGCTGCTTCTCCCATAAATATTAGAGATAAGGATTATGATTTCTCTTTAGATTTATCTTACATATCTATTGTTGAGAAAGAACCTTTTTGTGGTACTGAAAATTAAAGTGCTATGGAGCACATGAATGAGCTTTCTACTTTGAGTAATTTGTTTTCTGATGATATTAAGCTTCGCACTTACTTTGTTGCTAATATTTTTCCTTTCTCGCTGAAAGATGCAGCTAAAACTTGGTTTAATAACTTGTCTCCTAGATCTATTCATAGTCCTATTGCTTTGGTTAATGCTTTCTTTCAAAAATATTTTCCGGCTAGTGCTCAACATGCTGCTGTGCAAAAAATCTTTGACTTTGAACAGGGAAAAGGAGAGATATTGCCTGAATTTTGGACAAGGTTTTGTTCTTTAATTAGAGCTTTTGTCGGGGGGATGACCCCCGGTAGGGTCAAGAGACTGGAAAGATACAAGGTCTATGGTTGACTTTATACCGGTTGACCAAGGAAGGGCCTGGCCGGAATATAGGAGCATCGGCCAGGCCGGCATATATGTATATCCCGGCTAATGTCTGGATATGCCGGATTAACTGGAATACTAACTGGGAGTGCCGGCATATACTTAGATATGCCGGCCTATCTATTCTGTGTGTTGTGCAGGAGCAGGGGAGGCCGGATTACCCGACCTTCATAGGTCGTTGGTCCGGCATATAGATCCAGGATATGGCCAATGGTCATATCCGGGATACATAAGTCAGCCAAGGTGTCACATCGCTACAATCAAGGAAGAAAACATCCAAGCATGGTAGCAGAGTATGATGGCAGGGTGCACAGTGGAGGTTACCTACCCTCACTGTGCACAAGTACAAGCTTACCTCAAAGTGGTAAGGTCACAGTCCTGGAAGTACAAGGTACAGCAAGGGTGAGTCCCATCGAGAGCAATCAGGGAGAAAGTCATGGGCGTCTGCCCTCGACAGCAAGTCCTATTTGGAGTGTAGTTGGTGTCTCCTGGTCTCCGATGACCGTTGTAACCCTGGCCACCACTATATAAGGTGGCACAGGGAGTCCTAGCAAGGGGTTGGTTGATTGATCACTTTGTATTCCTACACTTAGCAGTTCGTCTTCCTCCTCTAGCAGAGAGCTTGGAAACACCATTGTTGTGTACTCCATCGATTCAAATACATAACCAGTAGAGCAGGAGTAGGGGTGTTATCTCCTTACGAGAGCCCCGAACCTGGGTAGATCAGTGTTCCTTTCTGTCGTGCTTTTTAGCTCGTTCCCCTCTCCCGAATCCTCCAGCATCTAGTTCGGCCCCCATTTAAGCCATCCTATGGCATATGTTGTTTCACCACGACGACATTTGGCGCCCACCGTGGGACTTTTCGATATGCTGGGCGGAGTGTTTATTCGGACGGGGTCTGTGATAGCAGCTTCGGGAGTGCGCGTGGTCTCTAGGCCTCGTCCAGAGGCTAGGCTCGCTCAGCTTCGTCAGTGACAACGCCGGATGTCTCGGCGGCCGGCCGTTCCCCAGGGATGGCCAGATCATGTCTTTCGGTTCCCACGAGGTGTACGTGGGGACTGAGAGAGTTTGCAGGGAAAAGGTGCTGGTGGCGGCGGATCCTCCGTCACATCGGCTGGCTCACGCTGGGCGTAACGCTCGCTCAGTAGAGTCGGCCGAGGTAATGATGGCCGACACATCAGTGCCGCCGGCAGATGGTGCCGGCAAGGCAGCAGCAGCAGCAGGAGATACTCCCCCGGAGCCGCCGAAGGCCAAGAGGTCGGCGCGTCCTCCATTGGAGCGTGTCGAGAACCTGGCCGGCACTTCCGCTGTGCCGGCAAAAGGTCAGGTGCTTCTTCCCGTCATCGAGCGGCTTCTCGAGCCGGTGTGATCCGGCGATGATCCGGAGCAGACAAGGGAGGTCCTGGAAGGATCTTGCCAGGCCCTCGTCGACGAGGCCCTGGCCATGCATCAGGAGCGTGAGCGGTTTAACCGGCAACTCCGTGAGTATGAGGCAGCACATGGTTTTACTCCTGTGGTAACCCGGCCTAGCCGGATAGATGAGGTTAGAACTAGAGGTAGAGATCTTAACACTGAGCTAGGAAAAGATACTAGAGCTAAGAGTCACACTGCAACTAGTACTGTGCCTAAGGTAATTTATAGCTCTCCAGTGAAGAACCTTAGAGCAGCAGCAGAGGTAGCTAAGGACTTATCTAATTTGTCCGGCGAAGCACTGCATGAGCAACAAGCCCGGCTTAACCATCTTTTGTCTGAAGCTACTAAGCAGCAGGAGGCCTTCAAGAAGGCAAACCCAGGTGCCGGGGCATCCCAGTACATTGCGTCGGTAGGAGGTGCCAGCGCAAGATCGAGGGGCGAGGCTTCGTCCCCGCATCCAAGTGCCCGGCGTGCCGGAAGTGTGACCTCTGGCCGCCGGGACAAGCAGATCCAAGTGTATGATCCGGCAATTGCCGGAAAGCAGGCGGTAGCTCAGAAGAGTGCCGGCCAAGCTGACAAGTATGTCGGCCGCAAGAGTGCTGGCCAGAATGTGCCGGCCGGGCAAGGAGCAGCTTCGGCCGGAGGTGGCCAGAGTAACAGTGCAGCCCGGCGTCAGCAGCAGGGCGCCGGAGGTGCAGCGCAGCAGCAAGGTGCAGGTCATCCGGGACATCGAGAGGATGATGGGAATTCCGCCCTTGTCAGGGCGGGATATCAGCAACAGCATCAGCAAGGCCGGCAAAGTGAGCAGTATCAGCCGGAGCAGCAGCAGGAAAAAGTGATCGCGGGCGCAATTGCATCCCGGCTGGGACCTCGGTCCTTGGCAGCAAGTGATGCGCGCTTCAAGGTGGACAGGATTCACCAATCGGAGTTGGTGGAGAGACAAGGAGCTCCGGGTCCTATGTGCTTTGGACCCCGGATTATGGGTGAGCCGGTACCTTACTACTTCCAGCTCGCGCGTGTCGCGAGGACATATAACGGCAGTACAAAGCCAGAAGATTGGTTGGAGGATTACTCCACCGCAGTGAACATTGCCGGAGGAAACCTCAGGTGGGCGGTACGATATGTGCCGCAAATGCTAGAAGGACCAGCCAGGATATGGCTGAACAATCTGCCGGCCGGAAGTATCAACGGCTGGGTTGATTTCGAGGAGCAGTTTGTGTCAAACTTCACCAGCACATATAAGAGGCCGAATCGTCCTCAGCAGCTGGCTAACTGCCGGCAGGGAGTGAATGAGACCGACCGGGACTACCTGTCCAGGTGGTGCACATTGCGCAATTCCTGCGAAGGAGTTGTGGAGCAGCAAGCCATCATGTGGTTCGCTCATGGGTGCCGGCATGGCACCATGTTGTGGCAAAAGCTTCAGAGGGAAATGCCGGCCACGTTGGCCGAGACAATCAAGATTGCCGATAGTTATGCTCTGGGAGATCCCATGCAGCCGACCCTTGATTCACAAGGACAGGGGCAGACTCAGGGGAACACCATCAGCGCCGGGAGACCAGGGCAATTCTATCGCACTGATAACCGGAACAAGAGAAGAGATGAAAGGCCGGATTACCGGTATGGGGCAGCACAAGTAGCAGCGGTGGAGGAAGAGCAAGAGGGCGCCGGCAGTAGCCAGCGTCCGAGATATAAGGGCTATCAGCAGCCTCAGCAGCAACAACCACAGCAGCAAGCACAGCCCTTCCAGAAGAAGAATGTCTGGATCAACAAGAATGCCGGCGGAGCCGCCGGACAGAAGAAGCAGTGGCCGAAGTATATAGTGGGTCTGGCCATGGACAAACCTTGTGTGTTTCACACGTTCCAGCCGGGTAAGTGTCGTCGTGGTGAAACAACATATGCCATAGGATGGCTTAAATGGGGGCCGACTAGATGCTGGAGGATTCGGGAGAGGGGAACGAGCTAAAAAGCACGACAGAAAGAGACACTGATCTACCCAGGTTCGGGGCTCTCGTAAGGAGATAACACCCCTACTCCTGCTCTACTGATTGTATATATGGATCGATGTAGTACACCGCAATGGTGCTTCCAAGCTCTCTCCTAGAGAAGGAAGATGAACTGGTAAGTGTAAGAGTACAGAGTGACCAACCAACAACTATCAGCCAACGTTCTCCCAGCTACCAACCTTCCAAGGTCCAACCCTTTACCAGGGCTCCCTATGCCACCTTATATAGTGGTGGCCAGGGTTACAATGGTCATACAAGACCACAAGACAAGGGCTACACTCCAAACAGGAGCTGGTGGCGATGGCAGAGACCCTTGACTTCGCCCCTGATTGCTCTCGATGGGACGCCATATCCCTGTACCTTGTACCTCTTGAACTGTGGCCTTACCTCCGTGCGGTAAGCTCGTACTTGTGCACAGTGAGGGTAGGTAACCTCCACTGTGCACCCTGCCATCTTACTCTGCTACCATGCTTGGATGTTTTCTTCCTTGATTGTAGGGATGTGACACCTTGGTTGACTTAAGCATCCCGGATATGACCGTTGGCCATACCCAGGACTTATATGCCGGACCAACGACCTACGAGGGTCGGGTAATCCGGCCTCCCCTGCTCCTGCACAACACACCAAATAGTTAGGCCGGCATATCTGAGTATATGCCGGCACACATATATCAGTATTCCGGCTATGCCGGCATATCCAGACACCAGCCGGGATACACATTATATGCCGGCCTGGCCGATGCTCTTATATTCCGGCCAGGCCCTTCCTTGATAACCCGGCATAAAGTCAATCATAGACCTTGTGTCTCTCTAGTCTCTTGACCCTACCGGGGGTCATCCCCCCGACAGTAAGCCGGCAAACCATTTGACAAGAAACTGTTCATGGCTGGACGACATATTAGCAGGTCGTGCAGGTCCCTGGGGACCGGCTAGACCATCTGTCCCGGCAGCTCCATCGCCATTGACAGGTGCCAATACAATTGCAGTCCCGCCTAGGCCGGTTAATCCCGGGAGTCAGAGCAATGCCGGAAATGCCGGCGTAAATCAAGTAGACCAGAGCTATAATCCGGAATATAATGCCGGAGGCCCAGGAGCGGGCCGGAATGAGTACAAGGAGCATGATCAGAGCTACGTGGTCTTTGAGACCGAAAGAACAGACAAGCAGAGCTTGTACCAGCGGTGTCTGGAGGTAAATGCCGTTATGTCGGCAGTACCGAAGCTAATGTACTGGTCTGACCAGGCCATTGGCTGGGATAGGGCAGATCATCCCAGGATCATGCCAAACCCCGGCGGGTATGCTCTGGTGATGGATCCGACATTCGTCGGGCTGGCTAATAACGTGAGGTTCAGCAAGGTCCTCATTGACAATGGTAGCAGCATCAACATCATGTACCAAGATACGATGCAGAAGCTGGGCATCAAGGAAAATATGTTGGAGCCAAGCAAGACCACGTTCCACGGCATTGTGCCGGGACCTTCGTGTGCGCCAATGGGCAAGATCCGGATGGATGTCATGTTTGGCAGCCGGGATAACTGCAGGGTGGAAAATCTCATGTTCGAGGTGGTTGATCTGGAAAGCCCCTACCATGCTTTGCTGGGTAGGCCGGCACTGGCAAAGTTCATGGCCTCTATGCATGTTGCGTATCTGAAGATGAAAATGCCGGGGCCCAAGGGAGTGATCACCATCATTGGTGATTACAAGCGCTCGATGGCATGTGCAACCGCCGGATCTAATCTGGCCGAGACTCTGATCATTGCAGAGGAAAAGAAGAGGCTCAAGCGAGCAGTGGAGATTGCTGAAACGGTCGTGGCCGGCAAATCTATGCCGGGCATGGCAAATCCCGGTGGCAGTGCTACTTTTCAAGCAGGCAAGGAGGTCAAAAAGGTGCCTCTGGATGAAGTTTTCCCGGAGCGCCATGCCCTCGTCGGGGCAAGTCTGGATCCCAAATAGGAAAGCGAGCTCATCAGCTTCCTTCGTGAGAATCGGGATATCTTTGCATGGTCTACTTCAGACTTGCAAGGTGTGCCGAGGGAGCTGGCTGAGCACGCATTGCATGTGAGACCGGATGCTAAGCCGGTGAAGCAGCCGCTCCGGCGGAATGCCGGCGATAGAAGGAAAGCCATATGGGAGGAAGTGGCCAGGCTCCTAGCCTCTGGCTTTATCAAGGAAGTATTGCATCCGGATTGGGTGTCTAATCCGGTTTTAGTGGAAAAGAAGAAGGATGAACCCGCCATAGTGAAAGTATGGCGGATGTGTGTTGATTACACCAACTTGAATAAGGCATGTCCTAAAGATCCATTCCCGCTCCCTCGAATCGATCAAGTGATTGATTCCATAGCTGGATGTGAACTGTTATCATTTGTAGATGCCTATTCTGGTTTCCACCAGATCCCTTTGTATGAGCCGGATCAAATAAAGACATCCTTTATTACCCCGTACGGGGCTTATTGCTATCTCACTATGCCGTTCGGTTTAAGAAATGCCGGCGCAACTTACCAGAGATGTATGCAGAAGTGTTTGCATGATCAAATAGATAAAAATGTGCAGGTATATGTCGACGATGTCGTCATAAAGACCAAGGAGAGTGAAACTCTCATAGGCGATCTCCGGGAAACCTTCGCAAATCTAAGGAGGTTCCGGATGAAGTTAAATCCGGCAAAGTGTACCTTCGGTGTGCCGGCGGGCAAGTTGTTCGGCTTCCTTGTTTCCAGCCGGGGTATTGAGGTAAATCCCGGCAAGATTCGTGCTATAGAAAGAATGAAGCCGCCGACAGATTTGAAGGAAGTACAGAAGTTCGCTGGGTGCCTCGCATCCCTGAGCCGTTTCATAAGCCGGCTGGGCGAGAAAGCTTTGCCGTTATATCAGTTAATGAAGAAGTCCGACACATTTGTCTGGACAGTACAAGCAGATGCTGCTTTCAAGGAATTAAAACAGATGTTGTCAACAGCGCCGGTACTAGCATCTCCAATGCCCCGGGAGCCGATGTTGCTCTATATAGCGGCAACCAACAGGGTTGTCAGTGCAGTGGTAGTAGTGGAGCGAGAGGAGGGAGGCAAAACCGTGCAGCGGCCGGTATATTATCTGAGTGAAGTCCTCTCCACCTCAAAGCAAAACTACCCACACTATCAGAAGATGACTTATGGTGTCTATATGGCGGCCAAGAAGCTCAAGCATTACTTCCAAGAGCATCCAATCCGGGTAGTGGCCGAGGCCCCTATCTCAGAGATCATAAGTAACAAAGATGCTAGTGGCAGAATTGCCAAGTGGGCAATAGAGCTTTCACCATATACACCTCAGTATGACAAGAGAGATACAATCAAGTCCCAGGTGTTGGCTGATTTCTTTATTGACTGGGCCGAGATACAGTATGAGCCACCATTGCCAGATGCAAATTACTGGAGGATGCATTTCGATGGGTCCAAGACAATCCATGGCCTGGGTGCCGGCATAGTTCTCAGTTCACCAAAGAATGACCAATTGAGATATGTCCTGCAGATTCATTTTGCAGCGTCAAACAATGTGGCAGAATATGAGGCACTTGTGCATGGCCTGAAGGTGTCTAAGGACATAGGAATTCGCCGGATTATGTGTTTCAGTGATTCTGACTTAGTGATTCAGCAATGTTCCGGAATATGGGATGCGCATGATGCTAACATGGGATCCTACCATTTCCTGGTGCAGCAGTTAAGTGGTTACTTTGAAGGTTGTGAGTTCCGGCATGTTCTCTGGGCTCAGAACGATGCAGCCGATACATTGTCCAAGCTGGGGTCTTCCAGAGATTCAATCCCGCCCGGCATTTCTTTGGAGCATCTGAGGAAGCCGTCAATCAAGCCCTCGCCGGAGTCATCTTCCATTTATGTCCCGCCAAGTCCGGAGGATGCGGTTCCAATGGAGGTAGATGCCGGAGCCAGATCAGATAACCCGGGGACTGTTACCTCAGTCCCGGGGACTGGTCTGACATATGCGGTGAGTGCAGTATTCCGGAGCAGAGCTAAGGGCAAGGGTAAAATTTACCAAGGGGTTATGCCGGTATACCCGGGGACTGCTCCGGCATACCCGGGGACTGATCCCACAGTCCCGGGGACTTCGCAGCCCATGGAGATCGATTATGTCTCGGTCGAAATGATGGAGATAGATCAGGCAGTATTCACTGTCAGGGAAGTGCCCTCATGGGCACGACCAATCATGAATTTCCTGGTAGATGGCCAAGTGCCGGCGGATGAATATGAAGCCCGCCGGGTTACAAGGAGATCCAAAGGTTATACCATCATAAACAAGGAAATGTACAAAAGAAGTGTCACCGAAGTATTGCAGAGATGTGTCGAATCTGCGGAAGGCCTGGAGATGCTCCGGGAAATTCATCAGGGTGAGTGTGGCCACCACGCTTCGTCCAGAGCATTGGTGGCAAAGGTATTCCGGCATGGGTTTTACTGGCCGACGGCACTGCAAGAAGCAGAAAACTTGGTCCGGAAATGCAATGGATGCCAGAGATATGCCCACCAGATTCATTAGCCGGCATCTGCCTTGAAGACTATCCCGATAACCTGGCCCTTTGCTGTTTGGGGCCTGGATATGGTCGGGGCTTTTAAGCCGGCCAGAGGAAAGATGACCCATATCCTGGTCATGGTGGACAAGTTCACCAAGTGGATTGAAGTGATGCCCATAAGCAAGTGTGATGGTCACACAGCAGTGAAATTCTTAAAAGATATAATCTTGAGGTATGGTGTCCCTCATGGCATCATCACTGACAATGGGTCAAACTTTGCCCAAGGGCCATTTGCCAGATTTTGTGAGGAGGTGGGAATCCGGCTGGACATTGCGTCGGTTGCTTACCCTTGTACCAATGGCCAAGTAGAGAGGTCAAATGGGCTGGTTTTATCCGGCATAAAACCCCGGCTGATAGAGCCACTAGAGAAAACGCCGGGATGTTGCCTAGATGAATTGCCGGCAGTGCTTTGGAGTTTAAGGACAACTCCGAATAGGTCAACAGGCTACACACCATTTTTCCTGGTGTATGGAGCAGAAGCTGTGCTTCCAACAGATGTAATACATGATGCACCAAGAGTAGTGCTATATACTGAGGAAGAGGCTAAAGAAGCCAGGGAAAACGATGTTGATCTGCTAGAGGAAGCAAGAGAAATAACTCTGTCGAGAACAGCAGTATATCAGCAGAACCTCAGACGCTATCATGCGCAGAAGGTAAATCCAAGGAGATTCCAAGAGGGAGATCTAGTACTCCGGCTAAGGCAAGGAACAGAAGGCCGGCATAAGTTAACTCCTCCATGGGAGGGGCCATTCATTGTGAGCAGAGCTCTGCACAATGATGCCTATTATCTTATAGATGCGCAGGCCCCCAAGAAGGACAAGGCGGACAGGTCCGGAGAAGAAACCAAGAGGCCATGGAACATAGCTCTACTCCGCCCCTTTTGCTCCTGAGCAGCACAATGTATGTATTTCCATATTTTGCTTTTGTGTGCCGGCGCTTTATGCCGGCACAAGTCTAATGAATGAAATGTCGGCATCCCGAAGAGAGCGGGCTCTGCCTCCGAGATATATCGTTGTTCATTTTTCAGTTCTTGTTTATATGCCGGCTGGCTTGTTTTGAATGCTTTCTATGTCGGCCTAGTAGTGTGTCGGCACCAAAGGCCGCTCTTCGACTCAGCTGCTGTCCGAAACCCGGCTTCATGGCTAGCAAGAGTAGATGCCGGAGATTGTCTACACATGGAAAACGGCTAAGGAGTATAGAGCAAGCGAACCGACATTTATGATAAAGCTAAAGTTAAAACTTGAAATGTCGGATGATTTGAAGTCTAAGTTTCAAAGTTTAAGTACTGTATGTTTAATGAAGCAACCTTGAGACTCATACGTCGAAAGCCAAATAAGGTAGACAAGTAGCCAAGGTTGTGAAATTGAGGAAACAGGAAAACAAACTCGGTGACTTAGCCAAAGATGATCCGGCATTGATAACAAGCAAACCGAGATAAAACTTGTTCAGGTAACAAACCACAGGAAATTAAACGTATATCTTACAATTGCACCCGGCATTCCAGGGATCTAATGAAACTTAAAGTTTTTGTGCGGCAAAGTTAAGAAGCAGGGGCAGAAGCAGAGCCGCCGGCTGGTGGAGCTGTAGCAGTGCAAGTGTCGGCCTCAGGAGTGCCGGACCCAGCAGATGGAATGGAGGCATCACCTCCGCCCGGGACAGATGCCTGTTCCGGAGCATCAGTGTCGGCCTCTTCGGCCTCCTCTTCATCTTGGCTGGAGTCGGAGCCCTCAGCAGCGGCAGATGCCCCGGCGTCGTCCTTCTTCTCAGGCTCGCGGATGTCCCGGACGAAGGCGTCGGTGTCGGCATAGTCCACATAGCTGTGGGCCAACTCCCGCCGACGCCGGATGTGTTCCGGATCCGTGGTCCAGATGGATCCTTCGCGCATAGTGCGCAAAGTCTCCAAGTCAGCCTTTTCATACCAGGACAAGAAGTAGCTGAGAGCTTCGTCAGCTCCAACCCTCGCGCCGGAATCTCGCCATTCCCGGAGGCGAACCTTGGCAAGCTGCAGGTCATTTCCGAGGTCGACAGGATCAGTGGGCGTCCTTTGTCCCGCCAAAGGGCAGAGAATGCCTCCTGGGTGCCATAGAAGAGTTCTTCGGTGTAGAGCGTCATGGCGTTCTTCCGGGATTGCAGAGCCAGCAGCTGCTCCGACATGTCCCAGTTGGCCGAGTCAACCGAAACACCCCGACTTTCTCGATCCAACTGCAGAGCCCTCTCAACGTCTTCGACGGAAGCGGGGAACATGTCTGAGAAAAATAGATGATGTTAGCACAAGGAGAGTATGTCGGCATAGAGGGTATGCCGGAAGAGAACATGATATGTCGGGCAGGATAAGGAAAAAGGATTTGAAGCTTACTGGCGAGGTCAGCATTGAGCTGTGCGACTTTGACTTCCCATTTTGTCGCTTGCTCCTTTAAGTTGGACAGTTTGGCATGGGCAGTGGAGGCATCAGTCTCGGAAGCAACGAGCAAGTCCTGGGTCTTCTTCAGTTGGCCCTCCCTCTGTTCCTTCTCGTCCAGAAGCTCGGTGATCCGGCCCTTCAGCTGTTCTATCTCGGCCTTGTGAGCAGCATCCCGGTCGTCCAGTTGCTTGGCCACATCCACTGAGGGCATACAGTCCTGGTGGCGTGCTTCCAGTCCAGCCTTCTCATCTACAAAAATTTGAAGTTAAAAGGATTTGAAAATAGAAAACAACGACAAGAGATAAAGGATTGGAAGTATAAAGGGTTCGGGTGACAGCAGGATCCGGCATACCTGTCAGCTCCTTCACCCTCTTAAGAAGCTCGGCGACTTGTTCTTCAGTGCCAGCTAAAGAATGTCGGCACAAGGTTATGTGTCGGCAGTAATAGTATTGCAAAGTAAAAAGAGGAAAGGTGTCCGGCATATAGCGGTATGTCGGCGAAGTTTACCTCTCTGGGACAGCTCCAGCCGAAGCTTGCTATGCTCGTTGGATAACTTCCGATGCTCGCACACCAGGTCATGTTACATGTCGGCCCGTGTGTTGTTCATGCGCTGCAAAAGTGTTGGGATTTGAAATATCAGGAGAGAAACTTGGCATATCAGTTAAAGTTGAAGATTCTATCAGGTGATCACTCTTTGGAAGACCCGGCACAGGTGCTGCGCACCTATCCCGGCCCTCGGTGACTAGGATTTGAAGCTCGGATTGAGCTTGTATCTCGGTCAAGAGGATTTGAAAAATAATTAAAAAGTGAAATAGGCAAAGACCCGGCACAGGTGCTGCGCACCTATCCCGGCTCTCGGTGACTAGGATTTGAAGCTCGGATCGAGCTCATATGTCGGCAGTTATTTCGAGAACAGCTAACTACAAGAATATTGGAAAATCCCGGATGTCCGTATCCCGGACAGCCGACATTTTTGGGGACTGGGGATATGTGTATAGGTAGAGAAGACTTACGTTGGTGGCATCGGCCAGTTGGTGAAGTCTCTGCTGGAGGCTGAGGAGCTCGCAGGCAATTGGAAGGGGCTTCGTGGCCAGGATGTCTGAGGGATTGCCAGTGGCCGAGGCTTCGGCCATCTTCTTGCTCCTGGAGTCCGCTGTGTCCATGTTGCCGGCATCATTCCACCTGACACAGTGCTCCTTGAGAGACCCTAGGCTCTGATCACTTTTCGTCACCAGGGGGACGATGCCCTCAAGTTCTGGCGTGTCGAAGAAGTTGCGCCGGTAGCTAGGCCGGGTTGCTGCCCTGCCAAGATGCAGGGCCAGGGTAGAGCTGGTCCGGGATGCCGCTTTAGAAGGAGCAGTGGCGGCGGCTGGTGTGCCGGACTTGGTCGGATGAAACTTGAGTGTGCCGGACTTGACCGGGGCAGAGGTCTTGTCCGGGATGAGGGTCTTGGCCGGAGCAGCGGTCTTGGATGGTGCTGGAGTCTTCTCAATAGACGGAGTCTTGGGGGCAGGTTGTTCCGGCGCGGCCGGTGCAGCTTGGCCAGCAGAGGCAGGTTCCAGAATAGTCCGGACATCCGGCACGGCCGGGCCTTTTCCTTTGTCATCTATGCCGGCGCTCTTGTCGCTGGCGCCGGCATCTTCAGTTGTGCCGGTGTCGCTGGTGGGCGCGCCGGAGTCTAGGGCTTCTTGGTGGGCTCCGGTGTCCATGTGGACATCAGAAGCCGAAGGTTCCTGTTGAGCCCCCGAGTCCATGTGGACGTCGGGGGCAGAGAAATCTTGTTCCGGTGGAGGAACGTCCTTCGCCGGGGAGATGGTCTTGTCTGGCGCAGGCGAAGATGCCGGCGCCGGTGAGGTAGTATGGCTGGCAGAGGGTATGTCGGAGGTATCAGGGGCCGCTGGCTTGGTAATCTTCGGGCCGCCACTCGAGCCAGAAACTTGTTTCGGCGCAAGAGGAGCTCTGAAAAAGAGAAAACACCAAGTCAATAATCAAAGCAAGAGATATGTCGGAGGAAATACAAAGAAAAGAAACTTACCCCGCGGCAACAGGCCTCGGTTTCTTCGGAATAGGCACGCCAACCTTCTGCCTATTCTGTTGCTGAGGTGTGTCGGGTTGGGGCTTCACGCCTCGCTTCCGGCCGGAACGTCCACCGGTGGAAGGAGGTCCCTGGTTCAGAGGGGCGGCGTCGACAACCATGTCGTCCGGGATAGCTGAGGACAGCATTGGAAAGGCGTAAGCAACAGGTGTTTCTGGAAAAGCATAAGCAAGAGGTGTCGGGCAGATAAACGTCTGGCAATCTTCATTGGACTCATCGTCACTCCGGCCCTGAGTGAAATGCCGGAATGAAGAGGCCTTACCCGCGGCAGAGGCTGCACGGGTGTTCCAGGGCAGCTTGTCCCAATGGTCCGGATCTTCAAGATCCGCAGCAGTGCGGTCTGCCACGATCTTGATCCGGGAGTTCTCCATGGCCTGGAAGCTGAATTTCTGTATAGGAGCAAAGTCAATTGATCAAACAAAGGAATATGGCGGCAAAAAGCAGTTTCTCGGGCCAAACATGATATATGTCGATAAATAGATATATGTCGGATCAGGCATTATAAGAATGTCGGCAATTAACAATATCTCGGGCCTTGCAGGACAAGTATCTATGTGCCGGACAAGAGATTATATATCGGACAGGAGGGTTTACCGTTGGGGCGGGCCTATCCCGGCTATATGGTTCTAGCCCCTAGGCAAAGGTGGCCTGAGAGGACTTGCAGACGTCCTTGATCCGCCACAGAATGTCGGCCGGAGTCAGCTCATGTGTGGAATGCCGGGTGGGGTCCATGGGCCCGCTCATCTGGCAGATCTTGTGCGACCGGCGCTGCAGAGGGGAGATGCGCCGGCTGATAAAGCAGGCCACTAAGTCGTTAGGGGTAAGGCCGGCATCCCGGAGCTCGCCCTTAACCCGGTGAAGCGCATTCACCGGCATCACCGAGTTCTTCGGGTTGTAGGTCCAATTCTTCATAGCCAAGGGTGGCTCGTCCACAAATGGCGGCAGGTTGAGCAGATCCACGTCGGTGGTGTTCTTGACGTAGAAGAAGCTTTTCTGCCACTTCTTGCAAGACTCGAGGAGTTCCACCTTGGGGAAGTCCAAGCCCTTCCGGGACATGATGGTGGCCGCGCCGCATAGGGTCATGGGGCGGTCCTTCTTCTCCTGGGCCGTCTCCGGCGGGTCATTCTTGCTCTGGGGCGGTTCTTGGACGACTTGCTTCCGCAGTTGGAAGTATTTCGCCCAGCCTTGGGTAAGGGGCTCTATGCCGGCATAGCCTTCGCAAAAGGCAGCGAAGGCGGAGAGGATCATCACGGCATTGGCCGGGATATGATGAGGTTGTAGATCATAGGTGTTGAGGAAGTCCCGGAAGAAGTCCGATGCCGGCAGACCGAAGCCCCGCTCGAAGTGGGCGATGAAGACGACGTGTTCGCCGGGTTCGGGTGCCGGCGCGGTCTCTCCCGCCGGTAGCCGGCATGCAACTCCCTCCGGCACTCTCCTGGTGGAGGTGACCCAGGATATGTCGGCCGGGGTAACCTCCGACCCCTCCCAGCCGGAGCGTCCTTGGACCCGGGCCGAGTTATCTTCCTCTGAGGCCGAGGTACCTGTCATGCTTGAGGAAGCCATCGGGATGGCCGGTACAAGGCGTGATAGCCGGAGTCCCGTGATGTTAATCCTATCAAGGCCGGAGAAAAGAGGGAGGTTAGTCTCTCCGGCATACAGCTCTCACCAATGTTAGCAGAAATAGAAGATCTACCGAGGCAGTTAAAACAGGAAACAAACAAGGGAAAAACTTCTAAGGAAGAACACCTGCGTATTGCTAAAGAACGTTGCTAGCAATGCTAGTCGAATCAAAGGGATAACAAGCAGAGGAACTGCAGCAGATCTATGCAAGTGTGGCTACCGATGCGAAGCTATAGAAAAGCATGAAAGAGGAAGAACAGAGGATGATCTCACCGAGGCTTGGCCGGCGGCAATGGAGCGGCGGCGAGCGTGCAGGAGAAGGTCCAATCTCCCAGCAATGTTGCGGAGGAGAGATGCGGCGGCGGCGGCGCCGTCGACAGAGATGTCGGGCGTCGTCGAGCGTCGGCGTCGGCGAGGAGCGGATCGACGGCGGCGGCGATGCTGTTCCTCTGTTCTTCGGTCCGGCGGTGAAGCGCAGGAGGCAGAGGAACAGGGGAGGAAGACGATGATGTGGGGTAAAAAGATGAGTTTACCCCCGCCGCCCTATTTATATGCCTACCAAGTAAGGGTCGTGGGGATGGTAGTGCTCCACTCCCCCGACCGTTTCTGCGGCGAGTTGCCACTGTGGCAGCACGGAGTGGGGCGGCGGTTCCTGTAACCGTGCCACTAGGCCATGATGATGGCAGGGAGTAAATGCACTGTGAACCGTCACATCGTGTGTGACCGTTCGAGGTAACAGGACAGTTCCAAGTTTCGATGCAAAACTGTCAGGCGTGGCTTCTCGAGGAAGTCTCATCTATATGCCGGCTTGGCTGCCCGGAGAATATGTTCCGTCCGGAATACCCTCAGGACTGGCCGGAATAACTTTTGGAGAAGGAACAGTTGCCGGGATATGTGTGGACGTCCCAGCATATAATCTGATAGTCGGGGTATAACGGAAAACCGGGGTATAATGAAAAGAGGATATGTTGAACCTGTCAAGGCTCCACAGTTATGACTGGGGAACCTCGACAGCTTCGGGGACTAGTGTCGGGGGGATGACCCCCGGTAGGGTCAAGAGACTGGAAAGATACAAGGTCTATGGTTGACTTTATACCGGTTGACCAAGGAAGGGCCTGGCCGGAATATAGGAGCGTCGGCCAGGCCGGCATATATGTATATCCCGGCTAATGTCTGGATATGCCGGATTAACCGGAATACTAACTGGGAGTGCCGGCATATACTTAGATATGCCGGCCTATCTATTCTGTGTGTTGTGCAGGAGCAGGGGAGGCCGGATTACCCGACCTTCATAGGTCGTTGGTCCGGCATATAGGTCCAGGATATGGCCAATGGTCATATCCGGGATACATAAGTCAGCCAAGGTGTCACATCGCTACAATCAAGGAAGAAAACATCCAAGCATGGTAGCAGAGTATGATGGCAGGGTGCACAGTGGAGGTTACCTACCCACACTGTGCACAAGTACAAGCTTACCTCAGAGTGGTAAGGTCAGAGTCCTGGAAGTACAAGGTACAGCAAGGGTGAGTCCCATCGAGAGCAATCAGGGAGAAAGTCATGGGCGTCTGCCCTCGACAGCAAGTCCTATTTGGAGTGTAGTTGGTGTCTCCTGGTCTCCGATGACCGTTGTAACCCTGGCCACCACTATATAAGGTGGCACAGGGAGTCCTAGCAAGGGGTTGGTTGATTGATCACTTTGTATTCCTACACTTAGCAGTTCGTCTTCCTCCTCTAGCAGAGAGCTTGGAAACACCATTGTTGTGTACTCCATCGATCCAAATATATAACCAGTAGAGCAGGAGTAGGGGTGTTATCTCCTTACGAGAGCCCCAAACCTGGGTAGATCAGTGTTCCTTTCTGTCGTGCTTTTTAGCTCGTTCCCCTCTCCCGAATCCTCCAGCATCTAGTTCGGCCCCCATTTAAGCCATCCTATGGCATATGTTGTTTCACCACGATGACAGCTTTGCCTAAAGAGCCATTGCCTAAAAATGAACTCCTTGATATATTTTATAATGGACTAACTGATGAATCTAAGACATATCTGGATAGTTGTGCTGGTTGTGTTTTCAGGGAAAGAACTTCGGCTGAAGCTGAAGAATTAATGGCTAAAATAAGCCGGAATCATGATGATTGGACTCTAGTTGAGCCAACACCAGCGCCAACACCGAAGAGGAGAGGAATGATTGAATTGAATGATGAAGTTATGAGGGAAGCCAAGAAATCTCTTAAGGAGAAAGGTATTAAGTCCGAAGATGTGAAGAATTTACCTCCTATAGAAGAATTATGTAAGCCAAGCCCTCACTCATCTACTATTGAGGTACATTCTCTCCAACGCTTTGATGATAGAGATATTCCTTACTCTAAACCTCCTGATCAATGCTTAGATGAGTTAGAAAATTTTATTGTTAAGCAAGATAATTTTAATAGAAGGGTGCAGAATCATTTGTTGGAAAATTCTAGAGCTATTAACAAGTTGCAAGATATTGTGGAGAGAACCTCCAATGATGTGAAGATACTTGTTAAACATTTTCAAATGGTTCTGACTCGAATTGATTAGCTTACCAAGGTGCAAAAAGACTTGCTAGTCAATGCCGCAAGAGAAAAACAAGCATGTGAAATATGCACAAGAGGAGGTGCTACCATTCAAGACCCCTTATATCCTGAAGGACATCCTAAGAGGATCGAGCAGGATTCTCAACGCACTTCAAGAGATGATATTCCCTCCAAGAAGAAGAAGAAGAAGAATAAAATAGTTGTAGAATCTTCTAAAGTAGGTAAAGATCCTAATAGTGTTTCTATTTCTGATGCTGAAACTGAACCAGGTAATGCTTCCGATAAAGAAGAAGTTGAAGAGGAACCAGACAAGCTTGCTAAGAATGCAAAGTACACCAAAGAAGACTTCATTGCCAACAAGCATGGTAATGAGAGAGAACCTTGGGTGCAGAAACCAATGCCTTTTCCTGGTAAGAAACATAAATCCAAGGAAGAAGAACACTACAACAGGTTTTGTGAATGGATGAAACCTTTATTTTTGCAAATTCCTTTTACTGAGGCTATTAAAATGCCTCCTTATTCAAAGTATATGAAAGATATTGTTACTAACAAGAGAAAGATTCCTAATGAGGAAATTTCCACTTTACTTGCTAATTATTCTTTTGATGGTAAAGTGTCGGAGAAGCTTGGAGATCCAGGTATACCAACTATTCCTTGCTCCATTAAAAATAACTATGTTAGAACTGCTTTATGTGATTTGGGAGCCAGAGTTAGTGTCATGCCTTTTTCTCTTTATAAGAGACTTGATCTAGAAAAATTGGTATCGACTGATATATCTTTGCAAATGGCTGATAAGTCTACTACTATTCCTATTGGTATATGTGAAAATGTTCCTATTCAAATTGCTAACAGTTGTTTGATATTAACTGACTTTGTTGTGTTGGAAATGCCTGAAGATGATAATATGTCTATTATTCTTGGGAGACCTTTTCTAAACACTGCAGGTGCGGTTATTAATTGCAATCAAGGAAAAGTAACTTTTAATGTCAATGACAAAGAGTATACGGTTTATTTTCCTAAGAAGATTGATAGAAAGAATGCTCTAAATTCAATCAAGAATGTTGAGACCATCAGAGTTGGTCAGATTATTTGTTCAGAGCAAAAGCCCAAGGAAGAATATAAAATTGTTATGATTGGGACTATGCCGATCAAGGTCGAGGTAACATAAGCATATAGTGAAATGCAAAGTTTTGCCTCATATAAAATTAGTTTGGTAACAAAACTTGATCAACCTTGTTAACAAAGTGATTTTATATGAATGAAACTTTGTTTTCATCGCATTTACTCAACCTCACTCACATTTACTTTCACCATTTTTGTTCCCTTTGTTAGTTATATGATTAGAATATCTTAGAGCTACTGCATACTTGGTTTTGATTTGCTTGCAATCATTCCATCTTTGTTTTCCCGAGTTTTTAATCTGTTGTCAATTTCTGAAAAATCCTCGAAAATAAAGCTTCTCGAAAAATTCCAGAAAAATCTTTTTAAATTTTTATGTCAAAAATGGGGAAGAGAGGCACCTGAGAGACCTCAGGGGGACCCACCATGCCACCTCACCACCAGGGGGCGTGGCCCAAGCCTGGCCGCGCCCACCTATGGTGAGGGGGCCCCCCTGGCCTCTCACTTATCTCTTCACCCCCAACTCTTTCTCTCTCCCGAAAAATCATGACACCCCAGCTCAAACCCATGTTCTTGCTGCTCTCCATCTCGATTTTTTGATCTCCTTGCTCAGCCCATCATTGTTGCTGAGATTTGGAGCATTTGTTCTCCGGTATGTGACTCCTTCGATTGTCCAAGTAGAATTTTGTTTAGTGGAGTATTTCTTGAGTATTTTAGCTCTATAGGCTGCAGGTGAAATGAGTTTGCATGCTTGTTCTATTGCTTAGAAATGTTATTTTGATGCATGATTAGCCCTCTAGTAACTCCCTATAGTAGTTTCCTACTTTTGGTATGTCTCAAAATCATTTTTATGAGGTTTGTCAAAAATTTCAGAAATGGAGGAGAATGCATACCAACTCTTTCAACATGAATTAGAAGTGCATGAGGTCATGAAAGTTCACCGTGAAGAGTGGGCCTTTCCCTCAATCTATCCATGCTTAGAGTTCATGAATGCCGCTGGAATCCTGCAGGATTTCCAAACTCTAGTCTCTAATGCAGGATTGGAGCATTTTATTGATGGTGAACCTCCCAATATGCTAAACTAACAATGTCTATGGTGCAGGATTTCATATTCAGTTGGTCCACATCTAACCCCATGGTTCATTATAAAATCTACAATAAGTCTGTGGACTTGCCCTTTGATGTTTTCTTGTGCATCCATTAGAGTACCACAGTGGGGATCGCGCGAAAAGATGAAGGAACGGCCTAGGCCATTGATGGACCTTTATGAGGAGATTTGTCAAGGAAGAAGCTTCACATGAGAGAGTGGTAAAATTTGAAATATTCATTTCCCATCCATTCGATATTTCGCCCACTTTAGAACCAAATGCGTTCTCGCTAGGAAAGTTGCAAGTAAGTTATCCTCCTGTGATCTAGCTTTTATTGCTGCTGCTTTGAGACGTGATAGGACATACCATTTGGGTGCTTTAATAGCTTTCTGTCTTGATGCTAACCGTGATAAAGGGGGAATCTGTGGAGGTCTTATTGCTTCACGTTTGTTAGCTTTGCATCGTTTAGTGCCTCATGTTTTAGATCTTCAGTTTCCAGTAGAGAGACTTGATCTTAATTCTATGATACATCATAAGTTTGTTTCTCCTCATGCTTGTTTGGATAACTTGACGTTTGAGATAACGTTTTTCAAGAAATCTACCTAGAAGGTAGTGAAGACTGATCGATCAGTCCATTGGCATGCACCTCTTTTGTTTAACCTTGATCGCAGGAATGGATGGTCACTCATAGAGAGTGAGCTCGACGCATACATAGAGGAGCACCCGCAGCCCGTGCACAATGAAGAGGCGACCGAGGAGTCGGTCCAGCCCTCTAACATTGCGGAGTTTCCATACCAGCAGCCTTATTATGATTATACACCATCTGCTTCATCTTCACAAGGGCCAGGCTATGACTATGACAATGATGACCCACCAGCATGGGGCATGTATCGGAGCTGGGATTGATCTCCACCTAGGCCAAAAGTCTAAGCTTGGGGGGAGGTACGCCGACGATTCACTCATCTACATATTATATTTTGCCGGTACTTTGTATATCCATGTTTCACTTTCTTTATTTGTTTCTCGTTCTTATTTCTTCTTTCCAAAACACAAAAAGACCAAAAGTATTTCCGTTGTTTCTCTTTGTTTGTCTTTTTTAGCTTTCTAGCTTTGGTTTGCTTTGTTCTCTATTTTCGGTTTGATGCTTGAAAAATCCAAAAATATTTTGCTTTGTTTGCTGTTTCCTTCCGTTCTTGTTTCAAAAATCGAAAACCCAAAATATTTGTTGTTCTTCTTCGGTTTTGTAAAGTTTGTTGCAGAGCTCAGTCTCCCGTGACTCCATTGGAGCTTGGTATTCACTTTATATTATTCAAGCCACACAAGTGAAAGGCAATAATGACGACATATGACAACCCGAGATGTGGTAAAAGGCTGGTATGAACTCTATTTGTTTTCATTTTTGTACATATACTCATCTATGTGGACATGCTTAGTCGGTTCATGTAAGGTATATGTTATTTAATGGATGCTTTGTAGTTCTTGCTCTCATATGATTAGTTCCAATCTACTAATAGTTCATAGCATGTCATGTAGATGCTTGCTTGGATTGTTTTATTCATAATATGGTATGACATTGTGGTATTGACACATCTCAAACGTATCTATAATTTTTTATGCTCCATGCTTGTTTTTACACCATTTGCTTAGTGTTTTGTTACACTTCATGGTATTTTTATGCATTTTACGGAACTAACCTATTAACAAGATGCCACAGTGCCAGTTCCCTATTTTTTGCTGTTTTTGTGTTTCAAAAAAGTTACATAGGAAATATTCTCGGAATTGGACGAAACAAAAGCCGAACCTCCTATTATTTAATGAAGCTTCTAGAAGGCCAAAGAGGAGACAGAGACGAGCCAGAGGCTGGCCTCACCACTAGGGGGCGCGGCCCAGGCCCTGGCCACACCGCCCTATGGTGAGGCCACCCTGGTCCACCTCTGACACTGCCCCTTCGCCTATAAAGACCCCCCGACGGGAAAAACCTAAACACCCGATCACTTTTCCAGAAACACATCGCGATCCGCCACCATCGTCGACCCGAGATCGGGAGGGTCCAGAAGCTCTTCCCGACACCCTGCCGGAGAGGGGAATCGCCACTAGAGGTGTTCTTCATCGCCATGCTTGCCTCCGGCGCGATGAGTGAGTAGTCTACCTTGGACTATGGGTCCATAGCAGTAGCTAGATGGTTGTCTTCTCCACCATGTGCTTCATGTTTAGATCTCGTGAGCTGCCTTACATGATCGAGATCACCGTTATGTAATTCTACATGTTGTGTTTGTTGGGATCCGATGAATATTGGTGTTATGATTAAGTTGATGTGCTGAATATTATCTTATGTTATCTCTATGTTGTTTATGATCTTGCATGCTCTCCGTTGTTAGTAGCTATCTTGGCCAAGTAGATACTAGTGACTCCAAGAGGGGTATTTATGCTCGATAGTTGGGTTCATGCCTCTATTTCATCTGGGGGAGTGATAGAAACCTCTAAGGTTGTAGATGTGCTATTGCCACTAGGGAGAAAACAACATTCTTATGTCCAAGGACATATGCTTTGTTTACATTACACACTTTGCTTAATGTAGTTATCTGTTGTTCGCAACTTAATATTCATGGGGTCCTCGGATGATTCCCCGTGGGTGGATTATTAGTCATAGATGCAGTTGGATGGTGGTCTATGTATTTTGTTGTAATGCCCAGAGTAAGTCTCATAGTGATCCTCTTGACATATGCATGTTATCTTATGGAGAGACACCACTAGTGAACTGTGGACCCCGGTCCGATTTCCTTTACATTGCTATCACCTGTTTACTTTACTCGCACTATTTACTTTCTCGCATACTACTATTGCTTTCCATTCGATATGCTCATTCCTTTGTTTACAGCAAACTGGTGAGATTGACAACCTCATCGTAAGTTAGGAGCAAAGTTCTTCGTTGTGTTGTGTGCAGGTTCCGTGTTGCTACTAGTTGAAGACGCGCTAACAAGTATCGTTAACAGCGCCCTTGTTGGAGTGTCACTAGGCTAGCAAGCATCACCTTCTAGAGTTTGGCTTTTTCCTATTGGACGATTAAACCTTGGTTTCATAACTGAGGGAAAACTTGCTGCTGTGCTCATCACACCTTCTCTTGGGGTTCCCAACTGGCCGGTCATTTACATCATCAACACCGCGCCACCAGGTATCCACCTCTGAAAGTTTTATTTGAATCGACTTGGCACATGCTCAAGCATGCACATGACTGAACAAAAAGTCAATTAAGCCTCTATGATTTACTTTGCCTCAGAGTTCTTGTATCATTTTTATGCCTATATTAATTTTGTTTTGTCGCAAGCATGATTATGACAGCTATTGCTCTCTCGATTGTCGCTTCCCAGTCTTTTGCTAGCCTTCACTTGTACTGAGAGGGAATACTTCTCGTGCATCCAATCACCAAAAACTAAGTCTACCAAAGAGTCCACTATAAATTCCTATGCATGGTATTTCAAAGCCATTCCAAGTAAATTTTCATGTGCTACCTTTCAAAACTTTCAAATACTTCTCATTTTGTGCCACAGTTTTTAGCTCATGGGGACATAGTGGTCGGAATTGCTATCTTCCATATTAAATTGAGTACCCCTCGACTAGGCAGCTTCATCTGCTCGTCATTAATTTTGCAAGGGATCTAGTCAGACCATTGTAATCTAATCTAAAAAAGAAAACAAAAAAGAGCACTCCTCCATGGTATGTGAAAGTTGGTGGGCACCCAATGGAATCGGTTAGCCATGGTTTGATAAAGGAAAAAAGGTGGGGAGGAGTGCCAAAGCTTTATAAAAGAGCACCAATGTGCCAAATTTTCAAAGAACTCGGAACCGCTCTCACTTGTTTAGTATGGAAGATAGCAAGTCCCCATTGCCAGTCGTTGACATGAAACAACCACCTCTCAAAATAAATTTTTATCTCTGTTTTACAAATAAAAAGCTCTAGCACATGTTAAATCACTGCTTCCCTCTATGAAGGGCCTTTCTTTTACAGTTATGTTGAGTCTTCATCTTCTAACCTTAAAGCACCTTCTTGAGAGCATAGCTGTTATTCTTAGTGTAATGTGCTTGTCCCAGAACACGGTTAATAGTGGTATAACTTTGATACTTGTATCTTTGATATTTTTACTTCTAGTCTTCCCTTGGACTTCAGGGGTGCCTCAGCATTTATGTTTTGCTCCACAAATAAAGGCAAGCGGGATACCACTCTTTCATATCATTTATGAGCATTACAATCTTGCAACTTCTTATGTTTCATGTTTCTTGTTATTAGTATATTGGCACTCTTTCATAGCTTGCTTGACTATGAGGTAACGTTAGTTGCATATTTCTTATTATGAATTGCCTGAGTGCTTGATCATATAGTGAGTATATATACATCTTATGAAGCAAATGTGTTCGTGAAAGTTTCTTTTATCGCTCTCAGTTGTTAACTGAATTGCTTGAGGACAAGCAAATAACTAAGCTTGGGGGGAGTTGATACGTCCAAAACGTATCTACTTTCCCGAACACTTTTGCTGTTATTTCTCCTCTAATTTGTGTGTTTTGAATGCAACTAACATGGACTAACGCTGTTTTCAGCAGGATTTCCCTGGTGTCTTGTTTTTGTGCAGAAATCCGACATTCAGGAAAAATCCCAAAAAATAATGCAAAATTCCTATTTTATCAGAAGACCCACGGAGCCAGAAGATGAGACGGAGAGAGGCTGGGAGCAAGGCCCACCACCAGGGGGCGCGGCCCAGGCCTGGCCGCGCACACCTATGGTGAGGCCGCCTCGGCCATCGCCTCGACCCCTCGTTCCGCCTACATATACCCTCTGACCTGAAAAGAGTGGGGGTTCGGCGTTTTTCCCAGATAGACTTCCGCTGCGCCGCCACCATCAGAAACCGCAATTCGGAACCAGAAACTCCGTTCTGGCACCCTGCCGGGATGGGGATTTGGAGGAGATCTTCATCACCATCATCACCGACGTCTCTCCATCAACCATCCATGACTCCCCCATCCATGTGTGAGTAATTCCCGTTGTAGGCGAAGGGGATGGTAGGGATTGGATGAGATCATTCATGTAATTTGCTATGAGATTGTTAGGGCATGGTGCCTCGTATCTTTTATTAGTGCTTATGACATTGTTGCAACTTGTTGTGCTTAATGCTTGTCACTTTGGGCCCGAGTGCCATGATCTCAGATCTGAACTTGTTATTGTTATATGATGATACTTGTTATTTATGATCTTACCTGCAAGTTGTTTACACATATTGTTGTCTGGAACCCGAGGCCCCTAAGTGACAGAAATTGGGATAACCGGAGGGGGTGGCTATGATGTGAGGATCACATGTGTTCACCGAGTGTTAATGCTTTGCTCTGGTACTTTATTAAAAGGAGTACCTTAATTACCAGTAGTTTCCCTTGAGGCCCTGCTACAACAGTCTGGTAGGACAAAAGATGTCGTGCAAGTTTCTCATTGCGAGCACGTACGACTATATACGGAACACATGCCTATGATTGTTTAGTACTAGGATGCTTTATCATTATTTATCTGCAATTGCCCATGTCTCACTGATTTCATGAATTATCTTATCCATGCAACGCCCGTACATCCATCCCTATGCCTACAGTATTTTATCCTACTAGTTTACTATTGCTACTATTACCGCTTTTATTTTACTACTATTGTTACTGTTTCACTACTATAACCACTATAAAACTGTTGCTACTGATAAACCACTGCGAGCAAGTCTGTTTCTAGTTGCAGCTGAATTGACAACTCATCTGTTAAGGCTTATAAATATCCTTTGGCTCCCCTTGTGTCGAATCAATAAATTTGAGTTTTACTTCCCTCGAAGACTGTTGCGATCCCCTATACTTGTGGGTCATCAATCATGTCCACACATTCTCAAACCCGTAGGGTCACACACTTAACGCTCATCGACGCTAGGGTAGTTTCGGGATTTATGGAAATTATTTCGAAGAGTTGCGGAATTGTTCCGGAAGATGATTAATGATTTATTAATTAATTGAATTAATAAATGTTAATATATATTTATTTACTAGAAATAAATAAGGACTAAATGTAGTCCGTGCAAAGTTTTGCTAATGGGCCTATTTAGTAGCTCCATCTAGACAAACTGCAAAAAGGAAAGGGGAAAGAAAAAAAAGGAGGGCGCCGCAGTTGGGCCGGCCATGCTGCCTCACGCCCCGCGCGGCGCGCACTGGGTGCCGCTCACCTGGGCAGGCCATCCTCGCGCCTGGGCAGGCCACTGGGCTGACCGGGCGGCGCACCAGGGAGTTGGTCGCCAGGACCGCTCGACCTAGCTCGCTCGCCACGATAGCCAGGAGCGAGGCAGCCAGGAGCGAGGCATCGACGCATGTGCATGGAAAAAGGCTGGTGGGGCCTTAGCCCATGCCGCACGCTCCTAGGGAGCAGATCGATGCGATGCGATAGCGATGGGCCGCCATACTTTGTGTGACAGAGAAGGTAGGTTTTAAAAACCTAGCCAGCGGCCTATAGAAGTTAGAGAATGAAGCGGCTCCGTGACCAAAAATTGTTTTTAGCTGCCGCGCTGCTGTCTCTCCTGTAGTCTTTTCTAACCCTAGTTTGACTACCTTTTGTCTCCTTTCTTCCACCTCGCACGTGTAGGCCTGCCCACAAATACTCTCCACCATAAGCACCACGCCGTCGTGCTACTGATCCCATCTACCACTCCACTGTACCTTGGTGGACTGAGGAGGAGGAGACGTAGTTGCGCTGTACGTGTGCAACACTCGGAGGCGCCGCCCATTGTGGAGCTTCGATCGGATTGGATCGCAAGGAGGAGACGCTAGTATGACTACGCCGACCATGTTCATCTGAACATTTCTGCTGTGCGATTTCTTCAAGGGTATGAAGATCTCATGTATCTCTCTCATTGATTACATCTCCTAGATTAGATCTTGGCTTTCTTGTTCACATCCGTAGGATTTTTTGTTTTACTATGCTGCGAAACCCTTTAGTGGTATCAGAGCTAGATCTATGTGTAGATGTGTTTCACGAGTAGAACGCAACATGCTTGTTGCGGGCGTTGATGTTTTCCATTGCAAACCTCTATTTTGTGTACTTCTTATGGCGCAGCATAGTGAGATCGAAGCGGTCCAGGCCAACCTTACGTGACCTTGTTCGCGAGACCGGCTCCGCACTTGACGTGTGGCTTGTTCCACATATGCGGCTGGTGGATGCCAGTTTCTCTCACTATAGTTGCCATGGGATTTACAATGGATGTTGGCAACCATAATATCACCGTTGTGGCTTTTCGTAGGTAAGAATCATTCTTAACTTGTTACTCCCATAAGCCACGTAAAACATGCAACAACAAAGTAAAGGCGTCTAACTTGCATGAATTGAGTTCACAACCGGTAGGAGCCATATGGTTGGCCTAAGATATGATGTGTATGAATTGAGATGTATTCAATGATCATGTTTTGTAATATTTCACGACTTGCATGTCGATGAGTTCACAACCGGTAGGAGCCATATGGTTGTCTTTATAATTTTGTATGACCTGCGTGTCAACTTGTTATATGCCATGTAATAGCTTTACTTTATCGCTAAGTAGTTAGCAACAGTCGTAGTTGCTATTCGTGGTGGGGGCAATCATGGTGGAGTGATAGAGATCACGCCGGCGCGCACGAGATGGAGATCGATGCGCGAAGATTGGCTATACCATGTCACATATTGTATATGCATATGATGTTTATCCTTTATGCATCTTATTTTATTTTGATCGCGATGGTAGCATTATAAGATGATCCCTCACACTTAATTTCAAGATAAAATGTGTTCTCCCCTCGTATGCGCCATTGCGAAAGATCGTCGTTTTGAATCATCACATGATGATCAGGTGCTATAAACTCTACGTTCACATACAACGGGTGTAAGCCAGATTTACACATGCAAAAATACGTGGGTTAAACTTGATGAGCCTAGCATATACAGACATGGCCTCAGAACACACGGACCAAAAGGTCAAGCATGAGTCATATAGACGATATGATCAACATGTTGATGTTCACCATTAAAGCTACATCATCTCACGTGATGATCGGTCTTGGTGTAGTGAATTTGGATCATGGACTAAACAACTTCGAGGGATGTTGAATTTAGTGGGAGTTCATTTGTAATTGATTAATTTGAACTAATTATCATGAACTAAATCTTAGTGTATTTGCATAAGTCATTGTAGTCTTTGGCAACCGTTTGCCACCAACACTTAGTTTAATTGAGTTAAAAAGAACTGTAGAATTCTGGATAATTACTTTACGGACTAGTACCATTTAGTTAGAATGTCAAGACTAAAGATTAAGTCCTATCGCAATTTTAGCAAACCTCACTTGCTCCATGCGATTTAATAAGTTGTATTAATCTAAGAGTAACGATTCAAGTTTAGCATCTAAGATCATGTTTGCCTCCATGAGAAATTGATCTTCAAAATTGTTTGAGAATCAAAGTGATCATCGAGCTGAAAGAATTGTTTCAGAAACAAACAAGAAGTGAAAGATATTTGATATCTAAAAACTTTGATTGTTTGCAAAATGATGAAGTATAATTTAGTAAAATAACATATGCTCATATTGTATAAATATATGCGAAGATTGAAGGCGCTGGGCGTCCAGATCACCCAACAGTTTAGGAACTAATATTATACTTGCACTTGTCCTTATGAGCTATAGTAATTTCATCATGAAAGTTGTCATGATAGGATGAATGAAAAGGTATCGGCTAAATTGTTTTGCTATACCAAAAGAATGCTAAAAAAATGGAATCTAGAAGAACACCAATTATATGATGATGGTGATCCACCTCAATGTGCAAAGTCCAAGGCTATTAGTATTTGACTAACATCCTTTGGACCATGTGTCAAATGATTGACGCCACTATTGATGTTGATAGATTCTTCTAATGGAGAAGAAATGCTAAATAGGATTTGCAAAATATTTGGTAGAAAAGGAAAAACTGGAAATGTCCAGCTCAAGTATATAAACGATATACATGTTATAGATGTATTTCTTTGCTCGTTAACAATGTAATTCGTGGGTATTTGATACTAGATTGTTGGTATGAAATGTCATACAAAGCAACACAATGCAAGAACTATAATGGCATAAATAACTAGCAAAAGAATGTGGTAATGATGCACATCGAGATACAAATAAAAGTGTTATTGTGCTTCTCGTTGACATCAAACCTAGCCTTCAAGATTTGATTGAACTTAATAATTGTTATATTATTCTGGTATTATGAGAACAATTGTTGTTCATATTATTGTCGTCTTCCATAATCGATGGATAGATTATAATTATAAATCTTGTTGGTAAAATAAACATTTATAACACTGATGCTAAAGGTCGCAAGACAAACGAATTTCACTTATATATGACACCGCTGTTTAAGTCATAATGGAAACAAAACATGAAAGAAATTCCATATTGATGGATTTTCGAGTCATTTGATTTTGAATTGATTGACGCTTGTGAGACTTTTTCCTAAAGATGATTAAACTCCGTTCATGGGCCATGGACAGAATAAGTGACTACCTAAATGGAGATCGTACATGTTGATGTATGTAATTCATGTTTGAACTCGAGCGTGGTGTATTTTTCTATTTCATCAATGACTCGAATAGATGTATGGTATATCTACTTGATGAGATAGAAGTATGAAATTGTTCAATTTATGAAGTGGAAATTATTATAACAAGAAAATTCAAGTTTTTATGATTGGATCATAAAGATGAATATTTGAGTTACAAGTTTAGCAAACATCTAAGATTTAGGAGAATTGTTCCACAAACTTGCATTGTGATAAACACCATATGAGTATGGAGTTTTTGATGGATGTAATCAAACCTTATTTGACATGGTTAGATCAATGATGAAATAAAACTGCCAATATAATTTGTGGATTATGCTTTAGAGACTACCACTTTTCACTGAATAGAGTGGCATCATAATCCGCTGAAATGACACCGTACAAGTTATAGTTGTCTTTCTTAAATTTTGGTATGCATGGCATATGTAAAATGTTTACAACCAAAGTTGGATTAGTAAGTCTTTGTAGGTTATCCCAAAGAATGTCGATGGGTGTTCCTTCAGCCATAAACCCAAATAAAAGTGATTGTCACTGAAAGAAGTGAATTTCTTATGAAGGAGTTTTTCGCGAAAGGTTTAAGTGGGAGGAAAATATAACTTTATGAGGTTATTGAACCTGAGCAAGATGAGAAAAGTAGCGCAGCACCGGAAAATGTTCTGGAAGCGGCAACTGCATTCATGGCTCCCGCACCTATAATATGTTGTAGTCACGGATATCAAAGTTCCTATTTAACCAAGTTGGTCGTAATCAAATAGGAAGATTTGAGGATGAGATATTATTAGATAATAGTAACCAATAATATACAAAGGAGCGGTGATGGGCCCTAACTTTGTCATATGAATTATTCTAGCAACAATTGCATATTGAGATATGATAGTTGAATAAATGAACCAATGTTCCTCTACTGGAATGCACACCAAGGACGTGTACGTGACACGGCCCAATTGTTTTGTTGATTCAAAGGTTGCTAGATATGTATGCAAACTTCAATGATTGAAGTAAGCATAACGGAGTTGGAATCTTCATTATGATGAAAATGTTAAAGTGTTAATTTCATCAAGATATTTGAAGATGTGTTGGCACGTAGCGTTAACTACCAGTTGCGAACCCCAAGAGGAAGGTATGATGAGCACAACAGTAAGTTTTCCCTCAGTACGAAACCAAGGTTTAATCGACCAGTAAGAGAAAGAAACCATGCTAACTGGCTTTTGGCAGGGTGCACTGATCACTCTAGTTTAGTGGGGGTTTTATATCGTTCTCTCCACAGGGATCAACAAGGGAAGATGGGTTCTTTATTTCCAGAAGCTAAGCAAATTCAGGAAGGTGGGGGTTTTACTATCAGAACAAGAGGTTTGGAGAGGGTTTTAGGATGAGTAAAAGTTCAGAAATTAACTTGAAAAATTTGGGTTGTCAAGCCAAAGTCTCTCAAGGATCTAAGCAAGTTTTAGATAGGGAAAGATGGTGCAATTCACAGGCAAGCAGAGACTAGTCATGCAAGCCAAGATCTTTTTAGGGTTTTAGCAAGAAGAAAAGTTTTAACACAAAGATCACAGCCTTCTTGTTTGCCAGGCAAGAATTCTGTGAGTTAACAAGCAAAGAGAGGCTAGGGATATGATTTCACACAGAGGAGTGTAGGGACTTGCCTTACACTCGACAGATCAAACCATTAAAAAGCAAATCTAGCAAGACTTAGAGATTTCAGAGAACTGTGTCACTCAATTCACTCTAATAACCAAGAAAATCACCAACTTTGTTTCTTAATGCATGATCCACTTCAAACAACACAGATTACAAGAAAAGACAGAGGAAGAGGCTTGGCTGTTCTTCACTGAAAACTTGAGGGAGCAGGAGAATCAGAGGAGTGGAATGGGATTGAGGAAGATCTTGTGCTTCAGGTCATCACAGCCTTGTCTTTCTCCAGCAGCTTGCTCATCATGTGCATCCTTTTCTTGTCCTTCTTCCTGGGTGTTCTTGGGTGTTCTTGGTGGTTGGTGGAGAAGAGGTGGAGAGTTGGTGGCAGAGGAGATGTTCTATCGATGGGAGTGGGTGGATTGGCTTCTTGCTCTTGTGACATGGTCCCTTCCTTTATACACCTTTTTCCAGTTCTGGGGGGGAGAGAAGCTGATGGAGGTAGGGGGGTTTTCCTTTCCTCTCTCAGCTCTCACAAGCACATGGGGTGTTCCCCTCTTTTCTCCTTTCTCTGTATTTTTCACTTTTTCAGCTAACTTGCTTCTCAAGTTGGTCTCTTCCCTCTCTGGTGATTCAAATTGGTTTGAATTAATTCTTCTCTTCCCATGGACCAGCTTCTATGACTTGGACTTGTAAGGTTTTGAGTACTTGAACGATTTCCTGAAGAATTGTGTGCCTTGACGCACTGAACTGCAATACAAGACCAAATGCTATAAAATGCAGGCACAAAACATACTTAATCAAGGTAAAGTAAGCAAGGATCAAGGTTTTAGGGCTCATAACAGTGTATATAAATTATAGTGATCAAACCCCTAGACCAAAACCTTTGCTTGTCCTCAAGTAAAGAAAAATGAGCATTGCACAAAAAACAAAATGCAACAGATTATGATATTGACAGATTGCTGTTTCATGCAACTAAATCTTGCAATTTCCATTTCTGAAGCAAGTCTCACAAGGAGAATTCAGATATGTCTAGATCAAACTGCCTGGACCCATGAATATAAAGCAATTAGCTCTGAAATTGAAGGTTTATAATCCAGGAAATAGCCATTTATGAAAAGATGAGTGAAATATGAATGCAAAGTCAGTGCTTCACCTATTACAGTTCCCAGGAACATAATAGGCTAATGCATAAACAAGTAATCAGTTGGTTTCTCAGCTTCTTGAAGGATCAACTTAATTAGTGCTTCACAAACTACAATCCCAGGATCATAGTTGCTAATGCTTGAGAGATTGCAACAAGTTTCAGTTATAATTTCAGGTTAGTGCTTCACATACCACAATCCCAGGATCATGGCTGCCAATGCCAAACTTTTTCTTACTGTTAGGAACTTCTTGATTAGTATTGGTGTTAGTGTGTTAGTGCTTCACAAATCACAATCCAGAGATAATGATTGCTAACGCAAAAAATGTAAAAGATGCAATTAGTATATGGCTCAGAAATGGATCACGAACTTTAGTTTTAGGGCAATTATCAATTTCCTAATGTTCCAAAGGTTTTTTGAGAAGAGACATACAAAAATTCTGATTTGAGACTTGACTCTGAACATAAGCAGTTGCAAGAGTTATAAGCAGATACAAAGCAAGATTCTCAATAGCATGCAAAGTCATATTTTCAGATTCAAGCAACAAAAGTTGATTCCTTTTTTGACAGAACACTTTCACACATGATCAACCAATGACAAAGAATAACCAGATCCAAACTTCAAAATGTTATTTGTAGTGCAAAATGGTTTTAAGGAATTGTAATGTGTTCACCTGGTGATCCTCCTGCTCCTTTGCTTTACCAAACCTCAGCTAGCCATCTCCCAATTCAATTATTTCATAACTGAAACAATAGAAAAAAGAAACACACAAAGCAAGGGATAACAAGACATAAAAGGTGAAAAGAAAATGGATTGTACAAAAAGCTACCAGGTTGCCTCCTGATGAGCGCTTGTTTAAAGTCTCTAGCTTGACTATAGCTTCTCATTACTGGTTCTGAGGAGCAGAAGATGCATTTGAGGCATCCTCTGGTTCATCATCTTCAGTTCCTTCATCAGCTTGGGTGTCAATCCTGTCCCCAACTCTGTAGTGCTTGAGTCTTTGACCATTCACCTTGAAAGTACCCTCAGATGAGCTTTGGACTTCAAAGGCACCATGTCCAAGGTCTCTCTTGATGACACAAGGTCCAAACCATCTTGACTTGAATTTTCCAGAGAACAAATGCAGTTTAGAGTCATAAACCAATACTGTCTGACCAACACTGAATTCCTTTCTGAGAATGTGTCTGTCATGCCATTTCTTGGCTTTTTCCTTGTAAATCTTGGAACTTTCATAAGCATCATTTCTAAGTTCTTCTAGTTCACACATCTGCAATTTCCTTGTGCTTCCTGCCTTTCCTAAATCCATGTTGAGTTTCCTGATTGCCCACTGAGCTCTGTGCTCCAACTCCACTGGTAAGTGGCATGCTTTACCATAGACAATCCTGAAAGGAGACATTCCTATTGGTGTTTTGTATCCTGTCCTATATGCCCATAAGGTGTCTGGTAATTTCATTGACCAATCACCTCTAGATTTAGATACAACCTTCTCCAGAATCTGTTTTATTTCTCTGTTTGACAATTCTACCTGGCCATTGGCTTGAGGATGATAGGGTGTTGTTACTCTATGGTTTTTCACACCATACTTGCTCAAGAGCTTTTCTAGCTGTTCATTATTGAAATGAGCTCCACCATCACTGATCACTATTCTTGGCACACCAAATCTTGGAAATATGACTGATTTGAAGAATTTGCACACAACCTTGGAATCAGCATTGACAGTGGGTATTGCCTCCACCCATTTGGACACATAGTCCACAGCTACCAGGATATGCTTGAAGCCCGTTGAGGAGGGTAGAGGACCTACGAAATCAACTCCCCACACATCAAACAATTCAACTTCAAGGATTCCTTTTTGAGGCATTTCATTCCTTCTTGAGATTTTTCCTATTCTCTGATAGGGGTCACACTTCATGATGTAATCATGCACATCTTTGAACATGCTAGACCAAAAAAATCCAGCTTGCAAGATTTTTGCTTGGGTTTTAAGCACCCCAGCATGGCCTCCATACATGCTTGCATGACACTGGAACATGATATCATTTTTTTCATCAGAAGGCACACATATCCTCACAATGCCATCAGCACAATGCTTGTACAAGAATGGTTCATCCCAGTAATAGTTCTTAGCATCATGTAGGAATTTCTTTTTCTATTGATAGGACAAGTCAGCTGGCACAATTTGACAAACTAGGAAATTTACTATGTCAGCATACCATGGGGAATTAGCACTGACTGCCATTAGATGCTCACCAGGTATATGGTCCTGTATTTCTCTGTTTTCAGAACAGTTGATTCTGGAAAGATGATCTGCTACAGAGTTTTCTGACCCTTTCTTGTCTCTTATTTCAATATCAAACTCTTGCAGAAGTAAGATCCATCTGATAAGTCTTGGCTTAGCATCCTTCTTGCTTACCAAGTATTTTATTGCTGCATGATCAGTGAAAACAATACACTTGTGTCCCACAAGGTAAGGTCTGAATTTGTCAAAAGAAAAGACTACTGCTAGCAATTCTTTTTCAGTGGCAGTGTAGTTGGTCTGAGCATCATCTAATGCTTTGCTAGCATAGTGGATCACATGAACAGCTTTCTCCTTCCTCTGCCCAAGCACTGCCCTAACAGCATAATCACTGGCAGCACACATCAGTTCAAAAGGCAGTGTCCAGTCAGGTGGCTGTACTACTGGAGCTGTGATAAGACCTTCTTTTAGCAAGTTGAAGGCTTGCATACATGCTTCATCAAACACAAACTTAACATCATGGTTCAGAAGGTTTGTAAGTGGCTTGGCAATGAGAGAGAAGTTCCTGATGAACCTTCTATAGAAACCAGCATGACCCAAGAAACTATGTATTCCTTTCACATTTTCTGGTGGAGGTAGCTTGGCAATCACATCAACTTTTGCTTTATCCACCTCTATTCCCCTAGCTGACACAAGATGACCAAGCACAATTCCTTCAGAGACTAAAAAATGACATTTCTCGCAGTTCAAAATCAAATTCCGCTCTGAACACCTGTGTAAAACTAATGTCAGATTTTTAAGCATGTAATAAAATCCTTCCCATAGACTATGAAGTCATCCATGAACACTTCCATGATTTTCTCAATGTGGTCAGAGAATATGGACATCATACACCTCTGAAAAGTGCCTGGTGCATTGCATAGCCCAAAAGGTAATCTCTTGTATGCAAATGTTCCATAAGGGCATGTAAATGTGGTCTTGTCTTGATCAGCTGGGTGAATAGGTATTTGAAGGAATCCAGAGTATCCATCAAGGAAACAATAGAATTTTTGTCCAACAAGCCTTTCCAACATTTGGTCCATGAATGGCAGTGGGAAATGGTCCTTTCTAGTTGCTTTATTTAGTTTTCTAAAGTCATTAACCATTCTCCATCCAGTAACAGGTCTTGTGGTCATCAATCTTCCTTCCTCATTTTCTACCACTGTGTAGCCTCCCATTTTAGGAACAATATGGATAGGGCTCACCCACTCACTGTCAGAGATTGGGTAAATCATTCCTGCCTTGAGTAGTTTCAGGACTTCCTTTTTAACCACATCTTGCATTGCAGGATTCAGTCTTCTCTGCCCCTCTCTAGTTGGTCTGCTGCCTTCTTCCAAATGAATCCTGTGAGAGAAAACTTTCTCACTGATTCCTATGATATCATCAATTGAGTAGCCAATAACATTCTTGTACAATCTCAATATTGACAGTAGGCTCTCTTCTTGCTCACTATCCAGGGCAGAGCTAATTATCACTGGACGTATTTTTTCTTTCTTTAAGAAGGAGTACTTCAGGTGAGCTGGTAATTCCTTTAACTCAACAATGGAATGATGAGCTGGTTTAGCTGATTCACTTGAACTAAACTTTGGTGCATTTTCACAGATATTTATTTCACATAGTTCCTGTATTTTGGCATTATCAGCTGTCACAAACACTTGTGCTTCGGGCTCTTGCGGCTGCATTTCTGGTAAAGTTTCCAGCACACTCTTCTCAACCATATCAAGGGAATGGCACTGTTCAAAAACATTGGGTACATGAGAAGCATGCTTCATACTAAACTCAGCCTGTTCTGACCCAAATTGCAGTTTTAGTGTTCCACCTTTCAGATCAATTATTGCTCCAGCTGTTGCCAAGAATGGTCTACCTAGTATCATGGATTCTGCATTGTCCTCCATCTCTAGAACCACAAAATCAACTGGATAAGCAAAGTTTCCAACTTGGACAGGCACATCTTCTAGAATTCCAACTGGCTTCCTCAAAGTTCTGTCAGCTAGCTGAAGTGTCATGGGGGTAGGTTTTAGAGTTCCCAACTACAAAATCTGGCTTACAGCTGAGGGCAACACACTTACTGATGAACCAAGGTCACAAAGTGCTATAAATGTTTTCTTTCCAACTACACAGGGGATGCTAAAACTCCCAGGGTCACCAAGCTTCTTAGGCATATTGTTCAGAATGACAGCACTACAATCCTCTGTCAAAGCAACTACCTCAGGATCTTCCAAACTTCTCTTCTTTGTTATCAAGTCCTTAAAAAATTTAGCATAAAAGGGGATGTGCAGCACTGCATCCAAGATGGGAATAGTGATCTAAACTTCTTTCATTGTCTCAAGGAACTTGGAGTATTATTTTTCTTCCTTAGTTTTATCCAATCTCTCAGGAAATGGGACTTTCATTAGCAGAGACTTCTCTGTTGGTTTTGCTGCATGGTTTTGAGTCTCAGCAAGAGGTTCCACTAGTTTTTCATGCATTGGGATAGCAGCTTTAGAAGGTGTTTGCTGCTGAATTGTGGTTCTTCTTGGTGGAGCTACATAAGTGACAGTTGGAGGGGTTTTGAGTAATGGTTCAGTAATCACCCCACTCCTGGTGGTGACAGCATCTACAACTTCAGTAGTTGATATGGCACCACATTGCTTAGGGTTCTTCTCAGCTTGGGCAGGTAACTTGTTTTCAGATTGGTTTCCAGGGTTATTGGAGATGCTAGTAGTGAGTTGCTGAATGGTTTTGTAGAAAAGCTCTGACTGCATCTTCATTGTTTCCTGCATTCCATTGAACATTTCCTTTTGCAGCCTCATCATTTCACTTATTTTAGACTGACTGTTGCTGGAAGAAGCATTTTGCTGATTTGCTTGGTGATGTTGTTGTGGATGTTGCATATTACCTTGGGGTCTGAAATTTTGCTGGGCTGTTTGGGCATAATTCTGCTGAACTGTCTGAGGGTAGCTTTGCTGGTTGGCATTTTTATATGATAAGTTGGGATGATTTCTCCAAGAAGGATTATAACTTTGGGAAAAAACACCTTGATTCTGAGCATAATTCACTTCTGATACCAAAGTTTCAGCTGGTGCAGATAGGGTACATTCCAGGGGTGAATGACCTTCTTTTCCACAGATTAAACAGGCAGAAGAAACTTGGTTAACAGGCACCAATGCCTTGTTGTTTCTCTCAGTCATGAGCTGAGACAGCTGATTTGCTAGACTGTCCAGCTTAGCTTCCAAGGCATTTTGACCACTTGCCAGAATCTGCAGCTGATTGTTAGGATGAACAGCTCTCTCATTTGTCCAAGAAAAATTATGGGCTGCCATGCTTTCTATCAGCTCAGTAGCTTCATCAAGGGTCTTGTTCATAATACCACCACTAGCAGCACAGTCAACGAAAGACCTAGTTTGCTCTGTCGAACCCTTATAAAATGTTTGCAGGATAAGCCACTGCTCCTGACCATGGTTAGGGCACATTCTGATGAGGTCTTGGCATCTTTGCCAAGTGTCATACAAGATTTCACCTTCATACTGCACAAACCTAGTGATCTTATCTCTGCACTCAGTTGCCTTGGTAGGAGGAAAGTATCTCTCAAAGAAAGCTTGCAGTACATGTTCCCAAGTGTCTCTGCAGTGAGATGGCAGAGCATGAAACCACACCTTTGCAAGGCCTGACAGTGAAAAAGGAAACAGCTGCATTCTAATTGCTTCAGGGGGTACACCATTGTGCTTGAGTGTATTGCAGTATTCCAAGAAATTCCTGATGTGCTCATGAGGACTTTCCAGAGCTGACCCTTTAAAGGGGTTGTGCTGTACCATGTTAATCAAGGCTGGCTTGATTTCCCAGTTATTAGCTTGGATGGCAGGCATTATCACATCAGCATTTGATATCTGATCCTTAGGAATCCATAAATCTCTTAACTTCTTGTCACCCATACTGAAATTTGACTCTGAAGATTCCAAATCTTCCACTGAAACTTCAGAAGCTGCTCTTCTTCTAGCAAGGAATGTTCTTTCAGGCTTAGGGTCAAAAGGAACTAAAGGTGAGTCTTCAGACGACTGCATCAACTGAGTTCCCACACTGCATGAATGTAATCATGATTCCTCTGCACACAATCACAAACAAGAACTTTTATCAAGGGTTAGTGAACTAAAACCCCTAATAACAATTCTAGGACAGGATCACAGACATGTAATTGAGACAGCTATTACACAAGATGAACACAGCCTAGTCTACTATATTCTAAAGAAACAATCAAAAGTTGATCCCCGGCAACGGCGCCAATTTGATCACTCTAGTTTAGTGGGGGTTTTATATCGTTCTCTCCACAGGGATCAACAAGGGAAGATGGGTTCTTTATTTCCATAAGCTAAGCAAATTCAGGAAGGTGGGGGTTTTACTGTCAGAACAAGAGGTTTTGAGAGGGTTTTAGGACGAGTAAAAGTTAAGAAATTAACTTGAAAGATTTGGGTTGTCAAGCCAAAGTCTCTCAAGGATCTAAGCAAGTTTTAGACAGGGAAAGATGGTGCAATTCACAGGCAAGCAGAGACTAGTCATGCAAGCCAAGATCTTTTTAGGGTTTTAGCAAGAAGAAAAGTTTTGACACAAAGATCACAGCCTTCTTGTTTGTCAGGCAAGAATTCCGTGAGTTAACAAGCAAAGACAGGCTAGGGATATGATTTCACACAGAGGAGTGCAGGGACTTGCCTTACACTCGACAGATCAAACCGTTAAAAAGCAAACCTAGCAAGACTTAGAGATTTCAGAGAACTGTGTCACTCCATTCACTACAATAACCAAAAAAAATCACCAACTTTGTTTCTTAACGCATGAGCCACTTCAAACAACACAGATTACAAGAAAAGACAGAGGAAGAGGCTTGGCTGTTCTTCACTGAAAACTTGAGGGAGCAGGAGAATCAGAGGAGTGGATTGGGATTGAGGAAGATCTTGTGCTTCAGCTCATCATAGCCTTGTCTTTCTCCAGCAGCTTGCTCATCATGTGCATCCTTTTCTTGTCCTTCTTCCTGGGTGTTCTTGTTGGTTGGTGGAGAAGAGGTGGAGAGTTGGTGGCAGAGGAGATGTTCTGTCGATGGGAGTGGGTGGATTGGCTTCTTGCTCTGTTGACATGGTCCCTTCCTTTATACACCTTTTTCCATTTTTGGGGGGAGAGAAGCTGATGGAGGTAGGGGGGTTTTCCTTTCCTCTCTCAGCTCTCACAGCACATGGGGTGTTCCCCTCTTTTCTCCTTTCTCTGCCTTTTTCACCTTTTCAGCTAACTTGCTTCTCAAGTTGGTATCTTCCCTCTCTGGTGATTCAAATTGGTTTGAATTAATTCTTCTCTTCCCATGGGCCAGCTTCTATGACTTGGACTTGTAAGGTTTTGAGTACTTGAACGATTTCCTAAAGAATTGTTTGCCTTGATGCACTGAACTACAATACAAGACCAAATGCTATAAAATGCAGGCACAAAGCATACTTAATCAAGGTAAAGTAAGCAAGGATCAAGGTTTTAGGGCTCATAACAGTGCATATAAATTATAGTGATCATGCACTACCGGCGCCAGCAGCAACGTGGAACCTGCACGCAACACAACCAAGATACTTTGCCCCAAATTGCAGTGAGGTTGTCAATCTCACTGGTTTGCTGAAAACAAAGGATTAAACATATCGTCTGGAAAATGATATTTGTTTGCAGTAAGTAAATAAATAATGCTTGCAGAAAGTAAACGGTGCTTGCAGAAGATGGTAATATAAATGTAAAAGAATGGACCGGGATCCACAATTCACTAGAGGTGTATCTCCATAAAGATAAATAACATGCTGGGTAAACAAATTACAGTTGGGCAATTGACAAAATAAAGAATGCATAGCAATGCATGTACATGTCATGAAGATCACAATGAGATTCACTTGGGAATTACAACATAATACATAGACCGTAATCCAATTGCATCTATGACTAATAATCCACCCGCGGGATATCATCTGAACAACCCTTGGGTATTAATTTGCAAGCAGCAGATTATCGCCTTAAGCAAAGTGTGTAATGTAAACAATACAAATGTCCTTGAAGAAGAGATTTTTGTTTTCTCCCTAGTAGCAATAGCACATCTACAACCTTAGAAGTTATTGTCACTCTCCCAGATTACTAGTAGCATGAACTCACTATCGAGCATAAATACTCCCTCTTGGAGTCACTAGCATCTATTCGACCAAGATATCTACTAGCAACGGAGAGCATGCAAGATCATAAATAACATAGACATGATAAATCAACAATCAACTTGACATAGTACTCAATATTCATCGGATCCCAACAAACAGAACATGTAGAATTACATAACGATGATCTTGATCATGATAGGCAGCTCACAAGATCTAGACATGAAGCACATGGAGGAGAAGATAACCATCTAGCTACTGCTATGGACCCATAGTCCAAGGTAGACTACTCATGCATCACTCCGGAGGCTGGCATGGTGATGAAGAGGGCCTCCGGTGATGATTCCCCTCTCCGGCAGGGTGCCGGGAAGAGCTTCTGGACCCTCCCGATCTTGGGACGACGACGACGGCGGCTTGCAGTATGTTTCGTGGAAAAGTGTTCGTCTCCTTAGGGTTTTCCCGTCGAAGGGAATTTATAGGTGGAAGGGCGATGTCAGGGGGTGGTCCAGGGGTCCACACCACCTCGTGGCGCGGCTAGGGGTTGGCCCGCACCACCCTATGGTGCGGCTGCCCTCTATCCCCCCCTCCGTCTCTCCTTTGGACTCCGTCTTCGTGTCAGGTAAATAGGAACTTTGGCTTTCGTTTCGTCCAATTCCGAGAATATTTCCTGTGTAACTTTTCTGAAACACAAAAACAGCAGAAAACAGGAACTGGCATTGTGGCATCTCGTTAATATGTTAGTTCCAGAAAATGCATAAAAATGCCATGAAGTGTAAACAAAACACAAAGCAATTGGTGTAAAACAAGCATGGAGCATAAAAAATTCTAGATACGTTTACGAGGTATCAAGCATCCCCAAGCTTAACTCCTGCTTGTCCTCGAGTAGGTAAGTGATAACAAAACAATAATTTTTGAGGTGACATGCACTAACACAATCTTGATCAACTTAAGGTAAAGCATTGCATGCTGAGATCAAAGTACTCTAAACATGGGCATAAGAGATTAATTCTAACCATAGAACTTAGCAACCATGTTACAACATGAAAAGAAACACAAACAAAAGATCATGAGAAATAATGCATTGAAAGGTGTATGTTTGTTTGAAGCATATAGAAAACATAGCAAAGTGGTATTCAGCTAATCCCTCATGGAGTAGCAAACCATAAATGCATAGGACACCTTCAAAGTTCAAGAGGGTGACTAGATACAAATAATTTGAGAACAAGCAATACCATAATCATGAATCAATCAATAATAAATTTTGGGACCATGCACATTATACTCAGAATGACAACTATGCTCTCTTAGTCGGTGAATAAAGGTAGAAGATGAAGAATCAACATAAAAGTAAAAGAATGGCCCTTCGCAGAGGGAAGAAGTGATTTAACATGTGCTAGAGCTTTTCATTTGTAAAATAGAGATAAAAAATTGTTTTGAGAGGTGGTTGTTTTTGTCAACGACTGGCAATGGGGTTCTTGCTATCTTCCATACTAAACAAGTCGAGAGCGGTTCTGAGTTCTTTGAAAAATTGGCACATACATGCTCTTTTATAAAATTTGGCACTCCTCCCCACTTTTCCTTTCACAAACCATGGCTAACCGAATCCTTCGGGTGCCCACCAACTTTCACATACCATAGAGGAGTGCCTTTTTTCTTTTCTTTTTTTAGTGGTTACAATGGTCTGACCAGCTCTCTTGCAAAATTAATGACGGGCAGATGAAGCATGCAAGTCGAGGGGTACTTAATTCAATATGGAAGATAGCAAACCCGACCACTACATCCTCATGAGCTAAAAACAGTGTCACAAAATGAGAAGTATTTGAAGGTTTTTGAAAGGTAGCACATGAAAATTTACTTGGAATGGTTTGAAATACCATGCATAGGAATTTGTAGTGGACTCTTTGGAATAACTTTGGTTTTTGGATTTGGATGCACGAGAACTATTCCCTCTCAGTACAGGTGAAGGCTAGCAAAAGACTGGGAGCGACCAACTAAGAGAGCAATAACGGCCATAATCATGCATAGCGACAAAACATTATTAACCAAAGCATAAAGTGATATCATAAGTCAAAAACCAAATGATCATAGAAGCTTGAGGCAACTGGTTTAAAGTCAAACATGGTGTAAGCATGCACCAAGTCAACCCAAATAAAGCATCAAAGGAGAATACCACAAAAATATGCTTCTATAATATAAAAACAACGCATGATTCTTCAAAGGCACATTAAGCACTCTCAGTTATTTGAGACAAGTCATGCTACAACAATAAATACTAAGCATATAATCAAAATAATATCAAGCATGACATGATAAAGTCTAAGCAACAGTCAAAACAAGCTCCTTTTTTGCATCACTATAAGCATGAAACAATTTACTCTTTTCCAACACCAATCAACCTTTTTGAAACAACTCCCAAAGATGAAAACCAACAAAGACCAGAGGTCTAAACACACCTAGCTACAAAGAACTAACAAGTTCTGAACAAAAACAAAGATGAAAAATAAAAGCTAAACACAGTACTAGAAAAAGAGAACACTCGTTGAACGATAAAAGTGAAAACTAGAGTGTTCTAGGCAATGAAAATGGAGTGTGTCTTCTCCAAAAGAAAAATGTTGGGGTCCAACTATTTATTACAGAAAACAAAACAAAAGAAAACTGAAAGCAAAACTAAAGACGCTCCAAGAAAAACACATAGCATATGAAGCAATAAAAATATAGTGTCTTGAAAGATGACCTGATATTTTTGTTGATGAAGAAGGGGTGCCATGGGGCATCCCTAAGATTTGACGCTTGTACTTCTTGGATATTTCTTGGGGTGACATGGGCATCCCCAAGCTTGGGCTTTTGTCCATACTTCATCTCATCTCATCATTCTCCTTTCCCTACACTTAAAAACTTCCTTCATACAAAACTTCACACAATTCTCATTAGCAACATTAGTTTATGCAAGATAGTAAATCCACTTTTGGTTCAGTTTCAACTCAATTATAACACGTATTAACACATAAGATACTGTAGCAACCTCCTCAAAAGTTCCGTGATCAAAAGAACTCAAAAAGAAAGAGATCAAGAGGCAAATTCAAATAGTGGCAGAAATCTATCAAAACAGAACAGATGGTAAAGATCATTTTTTTTTGAAAATCTTATGTTGCTCAAATCGAAAAGTGCAAAACTAATGAAAGTTAGATAATAACCTGGGGCATGTGCGCAGGAAATCTCAGATCAAAATGACATTCTGAGAATTTTCACAAATTTTTATGGTGAAGCGCAGAAATCTATTTCAGGACAGCAACTTCCCCAAATCTTACCTTCTTCCAATTAGAGGTTACTCTAGGCACACAAAATAAATAAAAATGATAAGGAGAGGTCATTACAGTAGTAAAAACTTCCAAGACTAAACAAAAAAGAAAAAGTACTGAAAAGAAAACATTGGGTTATCTCCCTAGAGTGCTTTTCTTTAACGCCTTTGTGCTAGGCGCAGAAAGTGAGAATCAAGTATCTTCAAATAAAGGAGCATCATGATCATAATTTGCTCTAAGAATAGAATCAAAAGGTAACTTCTTTCTATTTCTAGGGAAGTGTTCCATACCTCTCTGGAGTGGGAATTGATATTTAATGGTGCCTTCTTTCATATCAATAATAGCACCAATAGTTCTAAGAAAAGGTCTTCCCAAAATAATAGGACAAGAAGCATTGCATTCAATATCCAAAACAAGGAAATCAACGGGAACAAGGTTATTGTTAACCATAATAAGAACATCATTAATCCTCACCAAAGGTTTCTTCTTAGCAACATCAGCAAGAGGAACATCAAAATAACAATTTTCTAATGGTGGTAAACCAAGCATATCATAAATCTTTCTAGGCATAACAGAAATACTTGCTCCAAGATCACATAAAGAATTACAATCAAAATCATTCACATTCATCTTAATGATGGGCTCCTAACCATCTTCTAACTTTCTAGGAATAGAAACCTTTTGTTTTAAGTTATACTCTCTAATTTGCATGAGAGAATTAGTAATATGTTTTGTAAAAGCCATATTCAAAGAACTAACATTAGGACTTCTAGCAAGCTTTTGCAAGAACAGAATTACTTTAGAAATATTGCAACCATCAACATCAAAATCATTACTATCAAAGGTAGTAGAACTATCATCTCCCGTACTCCAAAAAATTTCAGCACTTTTATTAGAAAAAGTTTCTGTAGTTTTAGGCAATTTTGCACAAGGAGTAGGGATTTTCTCTACACCAATCAAAGTAGGAGGATTTCTAGCATTTGAAACAACATCACTAGTGGTGGTAATAGTACAAACTTTAGTCATATTTCTAGCAATCTCATCTTCTGTTTCCCACCTAGCATGCAATTCTGCTAACATCCTAACATTCTCATAAATCTTAACTTGAATGGCATTCAAAGTCCTGCTTTCTTTCACATCATGAGGCAAAACCTTTAACTTCAGAAGTTCAACATCAAGAGAAAGGCTATTAACTTTAGAAGCAAGAACATCAATTTTAACAAACTTTTCCTCAACAGACTTATTAAAAGCAGTTTGTTTACTAATGAAGTCCTTAAGCATGACTTCAAGATTAGAGGGCGCGCTCCTATTGTTGTTGGAGGAACTACCATAAGAATTACCATAACCATTACCATTAGGAGAAGGATACGACCTATAATTGTTGCTACCAAAATTATTCCTATAAGCACTGTTGTTGAAATTATTATTTCTAATGAAGTTCACATCAACATGCTCTTCTTGAGCAACCAAGGAGGCTAAAGGAACATTATTAGTATCAACATGCGCTCTACTATTAACAAGCATAGCCATAATGGTATCAATCTTATCACTCAAGGAAGAGGTTTCCTCAACAGAATTTACCTTCTACCTTGTGGAGCTCTCTCGGTGTGCCATTCAGAATAATTTACCATCATATTATCAAGGAGCTTCATTGCGGCGCCCAAGGTGATGGACATAAAAGTACCTCCAGTAGGTGAATCCAAAAGGTTTCTTGAAGAAAAATTTAGTCCTGCATAAAAGGTTTGGATAATCATCCAAGTAGTCAGTCCATGAGTGGGACAATTCTTTATCAAAGATTTCATTCTTTCCCAAGCTTGAGCAACATGCTCATTATCAAACTGTTTAAACTTCATAATATCATTTATCAAAGATATAATCTTAGTAGGAGGATAATATTTTCCAATAAAAGCATCTTTGCACTTAACCCAAGAATCAATACTATTTCTAGGCAAAGATAGCAACCAATCCTTAGCTCTTCATCTCAAAGAGAAAGGAAACAACTTAAGCTTAATAATATCTCCATCTACATCCTTATACTTTTGCATCTCACATAGCTCAATAAAACTGTTGAGGTGAGCAGCAGCATCATCAGTACTAACACCAGAAAATTGCTCCTTCATAACAAGATTCAACAAAGCAGGTTTAATTTCATAAAAATTTGCCTTAGGAGCAGGTGGCGCAAGAGGAGTGCAGATGAAATCATTGTTGTTTGTGCTAGTAAAGTCACACAACTTGGTGTTCTCAGGAGTACTCATTCTAGCAAGACTAAAATAGATAAACAAAAATAACAACTATAAAAGGAACTATTTTTTTTGTATTTTTTATGAAAAGATGCAAACAAAAATAAATTAAAGAAACTAAGCAAAACAATAACAAAGTAAAAAGATTGGAAGTGAGAGACTCCCCTTGCAGAAATCCTCTTTCTCCCCAGCAACGGCGCCAGAAAAGAGCTTGTTCGTGCGTAGCGTTAACTACCAATTGGGATCCCTAAGAGGAAGGTATGATGATCACAACAATAAGTTTTCCCTTAGTAAGAAACCAAGGTTTAATCGACCAGTAGGAGAAAGAAACTGATACATCTCAAACGTATCTATAATTTTCTATGCTCAATGCCTGTTTATGCACCATTTGCTTTGTGTTTTGTTACAATTAATAGCATTTTTATGCATTTTCCAGAACTAACCTATTAACGAGATGCCATAGTGCCAGTTCCCTGTTTTATGCTGTTTTTATGTTTTAGAAAAGCTACATAGGAAATATTCTCGGAATTGGATGAAACAAAAGCCAAAGTTCCTATTTTTCCCTACACGAGATGAAGTCCAAAGCAGAGACGAAGGGGGGGCCAGCAGGCAGTCGCACCATAGGGTGGCGCGGCCTACCCCAAGCCCGCGCCACCAGGTGGTGAGGCCACCTGGCCCACCTCCTGACGCCGCCCTTCCGCCTATATATTCTCTTCAGCGAGAAAACCCTAAGCGCCCGATTAATTTTCCAGAAAACATACTGCAAGCCGCCGCCGTCATCGATGCGAGATCGGGAGGGTCCAGAAGCTCTTCCCGGCACCCTGTCGGAGAGGGGAATCACCACCGGAGGCCTTCTTCATCACCATGTCTGCCTCCGGAGTGATGTGTGAGTAGTCTACCTTGGACTACGGGTCCATAGCAGTACCTAGATGGCTGTCTTCTCCTCCTTGTGCTTCATGTTTAGATCTTGTGAGTTGCCTATCATGATCAAGATCATCATTGTGTAATTCTACATGTTGTGTTTGTTAGGATCCAATAAATATTGAGTACTATGTCAAGTTGATTTATTTATTTATCATCTCTATGTTGTTTATGATCTTGCATGCTCTCCGTTGCTAGTAGACATCTTGGCCGAGTAGATGCTAGTGACTCCAAGAGGGAGTATTTATGCTCGATAGTGGGATCATGCCTCTAGTAATCTGGGGGAGTGACAATAACCTCTAAGGTTGTAGATGTGCTGTTGCTACTAGGGAGAAAACAACAATCTTGTGTTCAAGGACATTTGTATTGTTTACATTACACACTTTGCTTAAGGCAATAATCTGTTTTTTTGCAACTTAATACCCAACGGTTGCTCGGATGACATCCGGCGGGTGGATTATTAGTCATAGATGCAGTTGGATTACGGTCTATGTATTATGTTGTAATGCCCAAGTGAATCTCATAGTGATCCTCATGACATGTGCAAGCTTTCTTTATTCTGTCAATTGCCCAACTGTAATTTGTTTACCCAGCATGTTATTTATCTTTATGGAGAGACACCTCTAGTGAATTGTGGACCCCGGTCCATTCTTTTACATTCTTATTACCGTTTACTATTTGCTCACATTATTTACTTTCTCGCAAACTACTATCTTTTACCACACGATATGTTTAATCCTTTGTTTACAGCAAACCGGTGAGATTGACAACCTTACTGTAAGTTGGGGCAAAATACTTTGGTTGTGTTGTGTGCAGGTTCCACGTTGCTGCTGGTGCAAAGCTACGCCCCAGATAAGGCGCCATATATTATTTTTCTAGAGCTGTCGCCAAGCCAACGAGCATCAACCTTCGGAAGTTGGTTCTTTCTCCTACTGGTTCGATAAACCTCAGTTTTATACTGAGGGAAGACTTGCTGATGTGCTCATCATACCTTCCTCTTGGGGTTCCCAACTGGGTGCCTAACACGCACTATCAGAAACCACTTCTGAAGGTAGATGCTAACTGGCTTTTGGCAGGGCGCACTACCGGCGCCAGTAGCAATGTGGAACCTGAACACAACACAACCAAGATACTTTGCCCCAACTTGCAGTGAGGTTGTCAATCTCACTGGTTTGCTGAAAACAAAGGATTAAACGTATCATGTGGAAAATGATATTTGTTTGTAGTAAGTAAATAAATAATGCTTGCAGAAAGTAAATGGTGCTTGCAGTAGATGGTAATATAAATGTAAAAGAATGGACCGGGGTCCACAGTTCACTAGAGGTGCCTCTCCATAAAGATAAATAACATGCTGGGTAAACAAATTACAGTTGGGCAATTGACAAAATAAAGAATGCATAGCAATGCATGTACATGTCATGAAGATCACTATGAGATTCAGTTGGGTATTACAACATAATACATAGACCATAATCCAACCGCATCTATGACTAATAATCCACCCACAGGATATCATCCGAACAACCCTTGGGTATTAAGTTGCAAGCAACAGATTATCGCCTTAAGCAAAGTGTGTAATGTAAACAATACAAATGTCCTTGAACAAGAGATTGTTGTTTTCTCCCTAGTAGCAACAACATATCTACAACCTTAGAAGTTATTGTCACTCTCCCAGATTACTAGAAGCATGAACCCACTATCGAGCATAAATAATCCCTCTTGGATTCACTAGCATCTACTCGGCCAAGATATCTACTAGCAACGGAGAGCATGCAAGATCATAAATAACATAGACATGATAAATCAACAATCAACTTGACATAGTACTCAATATTCATCGGATCCCAACAAACACAACATGTAGAATTACATAACGATGATCTTGATCATGATAGGCAGCTCACAAGATCTAGACATGAAGCACATGGAGGAGAAGACAACCATCTAGCTACTGCTATGGACCCATAGTCCAAGGTAGACTACTCACGCATCACTCCGGAGGCTGGCATGGTGATGAAGAAGGCCTCCGGTGATGATTCCCCTCTCCGGCTGGGTGCCGGGAAGAGCTTCTGGACCCTCCCGATCTCGGGATGACAACGGCGGCGGCTTGCAGTATGTTTCGTGGAAAAGTGTTCGTCTCCTTAGGGTTTTCCCGTCGAAGGGAATTTATTGGTCAAAGGGCAATGTCAGGGGGTGGACCAGGGGTCCACACCACCTGGTGGCGCGGCTAGGGGATGGCCCACGCCACCCTATGGTGCGGCTGCCCTCTGGCCCCCCTCCGTCTCTCCTTTGGACTCCGTCTCCATGTCAGGTAAATAGGAACTTCGGCTTTCGTTTCGTCCAATTCCGAGAATATTTCTTGTGTAACTTTTCTGAAACATAAAAACAGCGGAAAACAGGAACTGGCACTGTGGCATCTCGTTAATAGGTTAGTTCCGGAAAATGCATAAAAATGCCACAAAGTGTAAACAAAACACAAAGCAATTGGTGTAAAACAAGCATGGAGCATCAAAAATTATAGATACGTTTACGACGTATCAAGATTCTTGTATTTACAAGAAAGTAAGTGGGAGCCCTGAGACATATTTCTAATATTTTATGTAGATGACATATCGTTCATTGGAAATTATGTGTTTTTCTTGTTATTTGTGAAGTTTTCATTAAAATTAGATTTCTAATGAAAGACTTAGGTAAAACCAGAATATTAAGCATCAATGTCTATACAGATAGATTGAGGCGTTAATATAGTTTTGCCAAAGTATATAAATGAAATATTAAATTTGTTTAATATGGAAACAATAAGAACAGTTCTTGTTGCATGGAAAGGGTTGGAGCAAGAATCAATTGTTTTGACACTTGATGAGTGAAACCGCAAGAATGATTTTTATCAATCTTGTATACCATGATATGTAGATCTAGATATGTCTGATTTTCTAAAAGGTTACGAGCATTCATATGATGATCATTGGACAATAGTAAGATATTCTTATGTACTTTAGAAGAACTAAGAATATGTTCTGTATGCAGAAGTGACAAATGGTTCATTGCAATGTGTTACATTGGCTTTGTCACATATACAGTAAAATTTAACCACAATTTTAGGCTATTTATTTTGAGTTATAAGGTGGCATAATAAGATGGAAGAAAGTTTCATGATTACTTGGATGAGTTCCAATGTGAAATATTGTGACGGATACTGCAACGAAGGCTAAGTATGTAGTTGCTATAAGCAGCAAAAGAACTAGGTGTAGTTCCAAGTGTGCTAGTACTATGTAGTTCTATTATATGACAATAGAGGCAAGATAGTCTTGGCAAAGAAACAAAGGTTTCATCAGAAGACCAAGTTTATACGATGCCATCTCATACAATATGAGTAATGCATGCTGACGCAAAAGAATATGCAAATACAAACGGACCTGAAAGTGTCAGACCCGTAGATAAGGTTTACCACATGCAACGCGTATGAATAACACCAGAATACCATAGGTGTTAAAGGCGCAAGTATGGCTAGATTATTGACTCTAGTGCAAGTGGGAGACTGAAGGAAATATGCCCTAGAGGCAATAATAATATTGTTATTATCATATTTCTTGTTCATTATAATGTTTATACTCCATGCTAGAATTGTATTAAGCGGAAACATTAATACTTGTGTGTTTTATGAACAACACCGTGTCCCTAGTATGCCTCTACTAGACTAGCTCATTGATTAGTGATGGTTAAGGTTACCTAACCATAGACATGAGTTCTCGATTAATAATGAGGTCATGTTATTGGAGAATGACATGGTGGACAGACCCAAACTAAGCATAGCAATTAGATCGTGTCAATATGTTCACAATTGTATAGCTTTTCCTATGTCAGTATCCTATTCCTTAGACCATGAGATAATGCCACTCCCTGGTACCGGAAGAGAGCTTTGAGGTCATCAAACGTCACACTATGAAAGGGTGATCATAAAGGTGTCTCTCAGGTAATCATAAACTACTTGTTGGGTTGCATGTATCGAGATTGGGATTTGTCCCTCCCATGATGGAGAGATATACTCCGGGCCCACTCGGTAATCAATATCATACACTATTTGCAAATACGTGATTAATGAGTTTAATCACAGGGCGATATTGGATTGCGGAACGAGTAAAGAGTATTTGCTGCAAACGAGATTGAACTAGATATGGCGATACCAACGATCGAATCTCGGGCAAGTAAAATATTGCGAGACAAAGGAATCATATACGGGATTAATTGAATCCTGACATCGTGGTTCACCGATAATGATCTTCGTTGAATATGTGGGAGTCAATATGGATTTCCAGACCCCTCTATTGATTATTGATGGTGATCATGTCCACACATTCTCGAACCCGTAGGGTCACACACTTAACGCTCATCGATGCTAGGGTAGTTTCAGGATTTTATGGAAATTGTTTCAGAGAGTTGCGGAATTGTTCTGGGAAGATGATTAATGATTTATTAATTAATTGAATTAATAAATGTTAATATATTTATTTATTTACTGGAAATAAATAAGGACTAAATGTAGTCCGTGCAAAGTTTTGCTAATGTGCCTATTTAGTAGCTCCATCTAGACAAACTACAAAAAGGAAAGGGCAAAGAAAAGAAAAAAGGGAGGGCGCCGCAGTTGGGGCGGCCGTGCTGCCTCACGCCTCGCGCGGTGTGCACTGGGTGCCGCTCACCTGGGCAGGCCGTCCTCGCGCCTAGGCAGGCCACTGGGCCTCTGGGCCGCGGGGCCGACTGGGCGGCGCACTAGGGAGTCAGTCGCTAGGACCGCTCGACCTGGCTCGCTCGCCACGATCGCCAGGAGCGAGGCGGCTAGGAGCGAGGCGTCAACGCATGTGCGCGGAAAAAGGCTGGTGGGGCCTTAGCCCATGCCGCACGCTCCTAGGGAGCAGATCGATGCGATGCGATCGCGATGCGCTGCCAGACTTTGCGTGACAGAGAAGGTTGGTTTTAGAAACCTAGCCGGCCGCCTATAAAAGTCAGAGAACGAAGCGGCTTCGTGACCGAAAATTGTTTTCAGCCGCCACGCTGCTGTCTCTCCTGTAGTCTTTTCTAGCCCCAGTTTGACTACATTTTGTCTCCTTTCTTCCACCTTGCGCGTGTAGGTGAAGCCCTGCCCGCAAATACTCTCTACCATAAGCACCACGCCGTCGTGCTGCCGATCCCATCTACTACTCCACCATACCTTGCTGGACCAAGGAGGAGAAGACATTGTTGCGCTGTACGTGTGCAACGCTCGGAGGCGCCGCCCATTGTGGCGCTTAGATCGGATCGGATCACGAGGAGGAGACGCTAGTATGACTACGCCGACCATGTTCATCTAAACGTTTCTGCTGTGTGATTTCTTCAAGGGTATGAAGATCTCATCTATCTCTCTCGTTGACTACATCTCCAAGATTAGATCTTGGCTTTCTTATTCGCATCCGTAGGAATTTTTTTGTTTTCTACTATGCTACAAAACCCTTCATCTCCACCCTCAGAAAGTCCCCAAAGATTCAAAGATTCATAAATATCTTTAGGCATAAGACAAAATTCAGACATAATATCACAACAAGCATGAAAAGTTTCACCATTTATAATAACTTTTACTGTAGGGAACCATGTTGAGGGTTCAGAATTTATTGGAACATAATCATGATGCTCACGAAGCATATTATAACATTCTTTTAAACAAGTTGTATTTGTCTCAAGAGTGTTTAATCTAGCATAAATGCTCACAAGGGATGAATCAAATTTACTAGGTGAGCTATATATTGCAATCAACTTTTTTATGACATTAAAGGCTTGATCCCCATCACAATAAAGGAAATCTCCTCCTGCTACAGCATCCAAAGCATATCTATAACAAAGAACAAGACCAAAGTAAAACCTACTAACAAGCAGGCTTAGAGTCATTTTAGGTTAAGTTTTACCATAAGAATTAGAAATCCTAGAACAAGCTTCTTTAAAACTCTCCTCACTCCTTTGTTTGAAAGTGAAGATCATTTCCTCAGGTGACATAGTAATAGGAACTAGACTAGACATAAAAGCAACTTGAAGTAGGAACTAGTTTTTTTGTGTTTTTGATAAAAAGAAGCAAACAAAATAAAGTAAAGAAACTAAGCCAAACAATAACAAAGTAAAGAGAGTGGAAGTGAGAGACTCCCCTTGCAGAAATCCTCTTCCTCCTCGGCAACGGTGCCAGAAAACAGTCTTGATGTCTCACAGGACCCGTTGGGAAACCCCAAGAGGAAGGTATGATGAGCATAGCAGTAAGTTTTCCCTCGGTATGAAACCAAAGTTTAATCGACAAGTAGGAGAAAGAAATTACTTCTAAAGGTTGCTGATAGCTGACCTTTGGTAGGGCGCACTACCGGCGTCAGACAACAACGTGGAACCTGCACACAACACAACCAAAATACTTAGCCCCAACTTACAGTGAGGTTGTCAATCTCACTGGTTTTGCTGAAAACAAAGGATTAAACGTATAGTGTGGAAAGAGATGTTTGTTTGCAGTGAAATGAAATAGTACTTGCAGAAAGTAAACAGTGTTTGCAGTAGATGATATTATCAATGTAAGGGAAGGGACCGGGGTCCATAGTTCACTAGAGGTATCTCTCAATAAAGATAAATAACCTGCTAGGTGAACAAATTACAGTTGGGCAATTGACAAATAGAGAATGCATAACAATGCATGTACATGACATGAAGATCACTATGAGATTCATTTGGGCATTACAACATAATACATAGACTGTAATCCAACTGCATCTATTACTAATAATCCACCTTCATGATATCATACAAACAACCCTTGGGTATTAAGTTGCAAGCAACCGATTATTGCCTTAAGCAAAGTGTGTAATACAAACAATACAATTATCCTTGAACAAAAGATTGTTCTTTTCTCCCTAGTAGCAACAACACATCTACAACCTTAGAAGTTATTGTCACTCTCACAGATTACTAGAGGCATAAACCCACTATCGAGCATAAATACTCCCTCTTGGAGTCACTAGCGTCTACTTGGCCAAAGCATCTACTAGTAACGGAGAGCATGCAAGATCACAAATAACATAGACATGATAGATCAATAATCAACTTGACATAGTACTCGATATTCATCGGATCCCAACAAACACAACATGTAGAATTACAATAAGATGATCTTGATCATGATAGGCAGCTCACAAGATCTAAACATGGAGGCGCAAATAGGAGAAGACAACCATCTAGCTACTGCTATGAACCTGTAGTCCAAAGATGAACTACTCACGCATCATTCCGGAGGCAGGCATGGCGATGAAGAAGGCATCCGGTGATGATTACCCTCTCCGGCAGGGTGCCGGGAAGAGCTTCTAGACCCTCCCGAACTAGGGTCAGCGACGGCGGCGACTTACAGTACTTTTCGTGGATGGAGGCTCGGGCGTTAGGGTTTTCCCAAAGATGTGAATTTATAGGCGCAAGGGCAAGGTCGGTGGGTGCCCGAGGGGCCCACACCATGCGGTGGCGTGGCCAGCGGTGGGCCCGCGCCACCCTATGGTGTGGCCGCCTCCCGGCTCTTCTCTGTTTCCCCTTTGGACTCCGTCTTCGTGTCAGCAAAATAGGAACTTTGGCTTTTGTTTTGTCCAATTCCGACAATATTTTCTTCAGTAAAAACCTGGAATAGAAAAATAGCAGAAAACAGGAACTAGCACTATGGCAGCTTGTTAATAGGTTAGTTCCAGAAAATGCATAAAAATGCCACGAAGTGTAAACTAAACATAAAGCAATTGGTGTAAAATAAGCATGGAGCATCAAAAATTATAGATATGTTTGCAACGTATCAGTAAATGGCTTGCAGGACTATTTCCCTACAGCCCCCTGGCACTCAAGCACAACAAAGACGTTTCAATGAAAAACTCCCAAGGCTACAGCTTAAATAAAGCAGAAAGTATGCAAGTTTGCACATATTGTGTGACCCTTGCACGCTCACGCGCTGTCATCCGAGTGTCACTCGAGAGGAGAGAGCACCATGGACCTCGTGAGGTGACTATAGTGGGTCGTACCCTTAGTCAGAGCTCGATCCATTCTGGGTTTGCAGGCCTGCTGTTTTCTGGGCGAAGGCCCCAGCGCAGACACCGTGCTCAAATCTTTCCCGAAGGGCACATGAGCGAAAGGTCATGTTCGCATTGGGTCGCGCCTCCTTCGGATCCGTAGATTCAACAAGGAAAAGATTTCCAAAAAAACTCAAACAATAGCTTCAGTCTAAAAGTTAAGAGCAAGCAAAGTTTTTGCTGTTACACTTATTCCTCACGAGGAGTTAACTTTCACTTCCTGGCTGAAAGCCAGGCGCCTGAGCCCCCGAGCCCCCAATCCAAACTTTTTGCACCGCTGAGAGCTGTGTGCTCTTACGGGTCCTCAGGCTCTGGCCCCAGAGGGGCGAACTTGTCGATGAAGCACTCGTAGAGGCCTCTCTAAGAGGCGATGGATTCTGGGGGTAACCCCCAGAGCCATCGGCGAGGCTCTCCCTTCGTAGCCATCGGGAACCAATTGGCCATGACACGCCCTTCGCCTCCGACTGCCCGAATGGCGATTGCGTAGCACTGCAGGAACTCGATAGGATCAGATGATCCATCGAAGCGAGCCGATGCATCTGGCTTGAAGCGGGACGGCCAAGCCACATGCCAAAGGGGCTCAAAGAGCGCCATGAAGCCCCCAAAGCAGCTGACGCCGCCCTCTGGCTCGTAACCTTGCCCAAAGGCTTCCAAGGCATCGAGGACTTGAAGACAAACTTGGCGATGACTCTCATAGTCGGCACGGAGGTGAAGACGTGCAAGATGATCGTCGCCCATGTCGAAGCAGATCTAGAAAACACACCACAACCCCCTACCTGGCATGACAAATGTTATTGGGTTTCGTGTCGCAAGAACACGGGTACCACGCAAAGGACCCAAAGGTATCGAACGCACGGGGTTGTACGCGTGAGATCTAGAGAGCGATGAAGCACGGTGACGGAAGACTCAACACGCTGGAGAGCACATCGCACGATAGAGAGCGACACCGATTTTACCTAGGTTCAGGGCCCTCATGGTGAGGTAAAGCCCCTACGTCCCGCCTTCTTGTATTGCACTGTGACACCTCGCGAGGCATACAAGGTCTTGGTTACAGAGCTCTAACTGGCCAGAGGTAGAAGAACCTACTTAGCCTAGCTAGCCCTCGTAGTCCGGATCCTTTCTAAGGGGCAGCTTCCCGTCCTTTTATAGCACCGAGGTCCTCCTTCCCCTCATCAACTTGGGGAAGGGGTTGCCACAATACGGTAAAGGAGTAGGACAGTCGTCTTTCTGCAGGCTTCGGTGGTCTTGGTCTACAAAGAGCAGTGGCGCCGTCCACGGGAGTGGGTGGAAGAAGGCTAACGTCCTCCTCTGGCGCCCTGCATCGTGCACCCTATTTTTAGGGGGAAAGAAGCAACCGTCGTGCAACTTTTTACAGGCACGGCAGAGCTGGTCACCCCCTTGTTGGGGTAGCATGGGCAGCATGCTTCCTTCTGCTCTGATCCCTTCACCAACGCAGGATTGCACTGAGCTATCGTAGATCTGGTCCTTCTCCTCACGAGGAGTCCCTCGTGAGGAGGTCTTCCTATCCGTAGTGTTTCACCATCGTTCTCCTCATGAGGCTCCTCCTCATGAGGGTCTTCTTTGTTGGGCTTCAATGTTCACCATGCTCCCTTCACCAACCATGGCGTGAAGCGAGGCCCATCACCGGGAGGCTTGGGCCGAAGCAAAGCAGAGGCATTAGCCCATAACGTGCCCTAACAGGGACACCTGTAGGGGGTGGCAGGGGGGGGCTACAGCCCCCCGCGGTATGGATTTTTGCTGCCGCCTATATATACTCCTTGTAAGCCGCCGGCTAGGGTTTATCGCATCATAAGATAACCCACGATGTTTGTAAACACACTCCCGATATAGTGAAGTTTGGCTGGCTGGCGCCCGTGGTTTTTACCTCTCTTTGTTGGAGAGGGTTTTCCACGTTAAAATCTTGTGTTCCCACTGTGATTTCGTTTTTATTCTTCGTTATTGCCTATCACTTTTGTAACAAGTGGTATCAGAGCCCCAGGTTTCTAATCTAGGGTTTGCGACATGGCATCTTTGAAGTTCAATCTACCGCAGCTGGATTACACCACAAGGTTCCCCCCGTGGCAAGTGAAGATGAGGGTGATCCTCGCCCAAACTTCAGATCTCGATGATGCGCTCAATGGTTTCATAAAGAAACCGGTTGTGTCATGGACAGAGGAAGAAAAGCAAAAAGACCATAAGGAATTGTTTTTGATTCTACTTCATCTATCCAATAATATTTTGCAGAAAATGTTGCAAGAGAAATCTGCTTCGGCCCTGTGGTTGAAATTGGAATCGATCTGCATGTCAAAGGATCTAACTAGTAGGTTGCAAGTGAAGATGAAGTTGTTCCAACACAAGTTGCAGGAAGGTTTATCGGTGATGAATCACCTATCGATCATTAGGGAGATTGTTTCTGACTTACTGTCCATGGAGATAAAATATGAGGATAAAGATCTAGCACTTCTACTGTTAGTCTCATTGCCTAGTTGCTTTACGAATTTCCATGACACCATATGTATAATTCATGATACACTAACCCTCACCAAAGTTTATGAGGCCCTCCAGCAGAGGGAAAAGATGAAAACTATGGTGCAGGCAGAGAGTTTGTCAAAGGCAGAAGCACTGCAGGTCCGTGGCAGGACTGAGCAAAGAACCACCAACTACTACTACAACAGAGATAAGAGTAAGACCGACCAAGGTCGCTCAAAGTGCAAGGGACGAGGAGACAAGTTCTGCAGGTATTGTAAGAAAGATAATCACAATATTGATAATTTCTGGATGCTGCAGAACAAGGAGGAAAGAAACGGTACCTACCAACCTAAGACTAAATCTGATGGTGATGGTAAGGCCTCTTTGTTTCCAGTGATTCTGATGGTGATGCTTTAGTTGTTTTTACTGCATGTGTTTCTCGAGATAATGAATGGATACTTGATACTGCTGCTTCATTTCATATTTGCTGTAACAAAGACTAGTTTAGTTCGTATGAGTTTGTACAACCTTGAGATTTTGTGCGTGTGGGAGATGATACTCCGTGTCAGATTGAGGGCATTGGCTCCGTTCAGATCAAGACACATGATGGGATGGCACGCACGTTGATCGGTGTCAAGCACATACCAACCATGGCGAGAAATTTGATCTTGCTCAGCACCCTTGATGTTGAAGGGTACAAATATAGAGGTGGCTGATACGTCTCAAATGTATCCATAATTTTTGATGCTACATGCTTGTTTTTACACCATTTGCTTAGTGTTTCGTTACACTTCGTGGCATTTTTATGCATTTTCTAGAACTAACCTATTAACGACATACCACAGTGCCAGTTCCCTGTTTTCTGCTGTTTTTGTGTTTCAGAAAAGTTACACAGGAAATATTCTCGGAATTGGATGAAACAAAAGCTGAACATCCGGAAATTTACCGAAGCTTCCAGAGACCTGAAGAGGAGACGGAGAAGGGCCACAGGGTGGCCACACCACAAGGGGGCGCGGCCTATCCCGCCCACGCCCACCTGTGGTGAGGGCCCCCTGGTCCACCTCTGGCACCGCCCCTTCGCCTATAAAGACCCCCCGACGGGAAAAACCTAAACACCCGATCACTTTTCCAGAAACACATCGCGATCCGCCGCCGTCGTCGACCCGAGATCGGGAGGGTCCAGAAGCTCTTCCCGGCATCCTGCCGGAGAGGGGAATCGCCACCGGAGGTCTTCTTCATCGCCATGTTTGCCTCCGGCGTGATAAGTGAGTAGTCTACCTTGGACTATGGGTCCATAGCAGTAGCTAGATGGTTGTCTTCTCCACCATGTGCTTCATGTTTAGATGTCGTGAGCTGCCTTACATGATTAAGATCACCGTTATGTAATTCTACATGTTGTGTTTGTTGGGATCCGATGAATATTGGTGTTATGATTGATTTGATGTGCTGAATATTATCTTATGTTATCTCTATGTTATTTATGATCTTGCATGCTCTCCGTTGTTAGTAGCTATCTTGGCCGAGTAGTTGGTAGTGACTCCAAGAGGGGGTATTTATGCTCGATAGTGGGTTCATGCCTCTATTTAATCTGGGGGAGTGACAGAAACCTCTAAGGTTGTAGATGTGCTGTTGCCACTAGGGGGAAAACAACATTCATATGCTCAAGGGCATATGCTTTGTTTACATTACACACTTTGCTTAATGCAGTTATCTATTGTTCGCAACTTAATACTTGTGGAGTTCTCGGATTGATTCGTCACAAGTGGATTATTAGTCATAGATGCAGTTGGATGGCGGTCTATGTATCTTGTTGTAATGCCTAGAGTAAATCTCATAGTGATCCTCTCGACATATGCATGTTGTCTTTATTCTATCAATTGCCGAACTGTAATTTATTTACTCAGCATGTGTTATTTTATCTTATGGAGAGACACCACTAGTGAACTGTGGACCCCGGTCCTATTTCCATTATATTGCTATCACATGTTTACTTTACTTGCACTATTTACTATACTCGCATACTACTATTGCTTTCCACTCGATACGCTCATACCCTTTGTTTCAAGCAAACCGGTGAGATTGACAACCTCATCGTAAGTTGGGAACAAAGTATTTGGTTGTGTTGTGTGCAGGTGCCACGTTGCTACCAGTTGAAGACGCACTAACAAGAATCGCAAATGGCGCCCTTGTTGGAGTGTCACTAGGCTAGCAAGCATCACCTTCTGGAGTTTGGCTTTTTCTAGGACTGACAAACCTTGGTTTCTTACTGAGGGAAAAACTTGCTGCTATATTCATCAGACCTTCCTCTTGGGGTTCCCAACTGGACGATGATTTACATCGTCACCACCGTAGCAATCAAGACTTTTTCTGGCGCCGTTGCCGGGGAAAAAGAAGACTTCTGCAAGGGGAGTTTCGCATGCACATCCTTTACGTTGTTTTCAGTTTTGCTTTTACTTTATTTTTACTTGTTTCGTTTTATAAAAAATTCAAAAAAATTAGTTCCTTTATAGTTGCTTTTATTTACTTGCTTTTAGTCTTGTTAGTATGAGTAATCTTGAAGTTGAAGTTCATACTTTTAAGCAACAAGGGGAAGAGAGCTTGAAAGATGCTTGGTACCGTATTAGCAATTCTCATCATAGGTGTACAAAGAAGCATTCTACCATGATCATCCTTAGAAATTTTTATGTTGATATAACTAGTTGGTATAGGTACGTTCTTGATACTCTTGCAGGAGGTAATTTTCTAGGTACTCCCGCTCTTGAAGCATGCACTTTAATAGAAAGTTTATTGGGAGTACCACCTATTCATGTTGTTAAAACTGAGATCACTTTGGAGGAAGTTATAGAAAAAGTAGGCTCTTTAGAAAAAAGTTTGCCAAATATCCTTGATAAAGCTAGCCGAGTTAATGAAGCGATAGAAAGTATCGGTAAGAGAATCACCGTTTTAGAAGCTAACACTATTCTTGATAGTCAAAACCTTAGGATTGCGAAACTAGAGGAGTCCATGGGAACTTTAAGTTCAATTTTCTCTTCTCTTAAGTTTAAGAAGGAGAAAGCTTTTGTTGGAAAAGAGCAAAAATTTATGTATGTTCCCAAGGTGTCTGTGCCTAAACCGCAGCATGTTTTTAAGATTGGTAAGACTTTTAGTTCAACAAAGAGTGACTTGCAAGGTTGAATCATCTTCGGGAACCTCTAAAGTGCCTAGTGTGGTAAATGGTGATCTTGAGGAAACAGTTGATCTTAATGAATCACTTGATATTACTTGATTCACACTTTCTGCACCTAGCTCAAAGGCGTTAAAGAAAAGCACTCTTGGGAGATAACCCAATGTTTTTACATTCAGTTCTTTTCTTTTATTTGAGTCTTGGAAGTTATTACTACACTAATAACCACTCCTTATCCTTTTTATTTAGTTTTTGTGCCAAGAGAAGCCTCTAATTTGAGTGAGGTAAGATTTGGGGATGTTGCTGTCCTGAAACAGTTTTCGGTGCTGCACCGTACAAATTCTTGAAAATTCTCAGTATATCTTTTAGACATGCGATTTCTTGTGCATATGCCCCAGGTTGTATCCAAACTTTCATTAGTTGAACAATTTTTGATTTCATCAACAGAGAACCCTCTAAAGATTCGACCTTTGTCAGCTGTTCTGTTTTGACAGATTTCTGCCAATATTTGTGTTTGCCACTTTATCGCTTTCTTTTTGAGTTCTTTTGATCACGGAACTTTTGGGAAAGTTGCTACAGTAGTATATGCTTTATATGTGATAGTTTTGGGTTGAAACCTGAAGCAAAAAGGGTTGATTCATTGCTATGCTTACACTAATGATGCTAATAGATTTGCGTTTAGTTTTGTATGAAGGCAGTTTTCAAGTGTAGGGATTGGAGAATGATGAGATGAGTTGAAGAATGGACAAAAGCTCAAGCTTGGGGATGCCCACGCACCCCAAGAAATATCCAAGATGTACAAGCATCAAAGCTTGGGGATGCCTGATGACCCACAAGTATAGGGGATCGCAACAGTCTTCGAGGGAAGTAAAACCCAAATTTATTGATTCGACACAAGGGGAGCCAAAGAATATATGTAAGCCTTAACAGATGAGTTGTCAATTCAGCTGCACCTGGAAACAGTCTTGCTCACAGTGGTTTATCAGTAGCAACAGTTTTATAGTGGTGATAGTAGTAAAACAGTAACAACAATAATAAAATAATAGCGGTTAGTAGCAATAGTAAACAGTAGGAACAAATACTGTAGGCATAGGGATGGATGTACGGGTGTTGCATGGATAAGATAATTCATGAAATCAATGAGACATGGGCAATTGTAGATAAATAATGATAAAGCATACTAGTACTAACAATCATAGGCATGTGTTCCGTATATAGTCGTACGTGCTCACAAGGAGAAACTTGCACGACATCTTTTGTCCTACCAGCCTGTTACAGCAGGGCCTCAAGGAAAACTACTGGTAATTAAGGTACTCCTTTTAATAAAGTACCGGAGCAAAGCATTAACACTCGGTGAACACATGTGATCCGCACATCATAGCCATCCCCTCCGGTTATCCCAATTTCTGTCACTTTGGGGCCTCGGGTTCCAGACAACAATATGTGTATACAACTTGTAGATAAGACCATAAACAACAAGTATCATCATAGAAATAATAACATGTTCAGATCTGAAATCATGACACTCGGGCCCAAAGTGACAAGCATTAAGCACAACAAGTTGCAACAATGTCATAGGCACTAAATAAAGATACTAGGCACCATGCCCTAACAATCTCATATCAAATTACATGAACAATCTCATCCAATCCCTACCATCCCCTCACCTACAGCGGGGGAATTACTCACACATGGATGGGGGAGTCATGGATGGTCGATGGAGGGACGTCGGTGATGATGGTGATGAAGATCTCCTCCAAATCCCCGTCCCGGCAGGGTGCCAGAACGGAGTTTCTGGTTCGGAATCGCGGTTTCTGATGGTGGCGGCGCAGCGGAAGTCTATCTAGGAAAATGCCATGCCCCCGATATTTTTAGGTCAGAGGGTATAAGTAGGCGGAAGGAGGGGTCGAGGAGACGGCCGAGACGTCCTCACAATAGGTGGGCGCGGCCAGGGCTGGGCCGCGCCCCCTGTGTGTGTGGTGGCCTCGTGCCTTCCCTCCATCTCGTCTTCTGGCTCCGTGGGTCTTCTGGTGAAATAGGATTTTTGCCAATTTTTCCCGAATTTTTACTGAAAGTTGAATTTCTGCACAAAAACGAGACACCAGAGCAATTCTGCTGAAAACAGCGTTAGTCCGTGTTAGTTGTATTCAAAACACACAAATTAGAGGAGAAACAACAGCAAAAGTGTTCGGGAAAGTGGATACGTTTTGGAAGTATCAACTCCCCCAAGCTTAGCTATTTGCTTGTCCTCAAGCAATTCAGTTAACAACTGAGAGCGATAAAAGAAACTTTCACGAACACATTTGCTTCATAGATGTATATATACTAACCATATGATCAAGTACTCAGGCAATTCATAATAAGAAATATGCAACTAATGCTACCTCATAGTCAAGCAAGCTATGAAAGAGCGCCAACATACTAATAACAAGTAACATGAAACATAAGAAGTTGCAAGATTGTAATGCTCATAAATGATATGAAAGAGTGGTATCCTGCTTGCCTTTATTTGTGGAGCAAAACATAAATGCTGAGGCACCTCTGAAGTTCAAGAGAAGACTATAAGTAAAAATATCAAAGATACAAGCATCAAAGTTATACCACAATTAACCGTGTTCTGGGACAAGCACATTACACTAAGAATAACAGCTATGCTCTCAAGAAGTGCTTTAGAGTTAGAAGATGAAGACTCAACATAAAAGTAAAAGAAAGGCCCTTCGTAGAGGGAAGCAGTGATTTAACATGTGCTAGAGCTTTTCATTTGTAAAACAGAGATAAAAATTTATTTTGAGAGGTGGTTGTTTCATGTCAACGACTGGCAATGGGGACTTGCTATCTTCCATAATAAACAAGTGAGAGCGGTTATGAGTTCTTTGAAATTTTGGCACATTGGTGCTCTTTTATAAAGCTTTGGCACTCCTCCCCACCTATTTTTTCCTTTCTCAAACCATGGCTAACCGATTCCATAGGGTGCCCAGCAACTTTCACATACCATGGAGGAGTGCTCTTTTTCTTTTTCTTTTTTGAAATTAGATTATAATGGTCTGACCAGCTCCCTTGCAAAATTAATGACGAGCAGATGAAGCTGCCTAGTCGAGGGGTACTCAATTTAATATGGAAGATAGCAATTCCGACCACTACGTCCTCATGAGCTAAAAATAGTGGCACAAAATGAGAAGTATTTGAAAGTTTTGAAAGGTAGCACATGAAAATTTACTTGGAATGGCTTTGAAATACCATGCATAGGAATTTATAGTGGACTCTTTGGAAAAACTTGGTTTTTGGTAATTCGATGCACGAGTAAAGCTCATACTCAGTACAAGTGAAGGCTAGCAAAAGACGGGGAAGCGACAATCAAGAGAGCAATAATTGTCATAATCATGCTTGCGACAAAACAAAATTAATATAAGCATAAAAATGATATGAGAACTCTGAGGCAAAGTAAATCATCGAGGCTTAATTGACTTTTTGTTCAGTGAGATGCATGCTTGAGCATGTGCCAAGTCGATTCAAATGAAGCTTTCAGAGGTGGATACCACAATGTCATACCATATTATGAATAAAACAATGCATGCAAGCATCTACATGACATGCTACAAACTATTAGTAAATTGGAACTAATCATATGAAAGCAAGAACTATAAAGCATCCATTAGATAACATATACCTTTCATGAACCGACTAAGCATGTCCACATAGATGAGTATATGTACAAAAATGAAAACAAATAGAGTTCATACCAGCCTCTTACCACATCTCAGATTGTCATATGTCGTCATTATTGCCTTTTCACTTGTGTGGCTTGAATAATATGAAGTGAATACCAAGCTCCAATGGAGTAACGAGAGACTGAACTCTGCAACAAACTTTACAAAACTGAAGAAGAACAACAAATATTTTTGGGTTTTCGATTTTTGAAACAAGAGCGAAAGGAAATAGCGAACAAGGCAAAATATTTTTGGATTTTTCAAATACCAAACCGAAAATAGCAAGTAAAGCAAACCAAAGGTAGAAAGCTAAAGAAACAACAGAAATATTTTTGGTCTTTTCGTGTTTTGGAAAGCAGAAATAAAAGCAAGAAGCAACAAAGTAGAAAGAAAGTGAAACATGGATATACAAAGGACCGACAAAATATGATATGTAGATGAGTGAATCGTCGGCGTACCTCCCCCCAAGCTTAGGCTTTTGGCCTAAGTGGAGATCAATTCCAACTCGGCCAACTTGGCCACGAGGTGGCACCTCCAAAGTGCGACGAAGAAGTACCATCATCCTGGTACGAGCTCGAGGACGCCCCGGTGTAGTATGTGGTGTAATGATCAGCAGACGCCTCCTCCTCCTCCTGGTCCACCACGCCATGCTGAACATGGAAGCCGAGCAACCTAAGCTGCTCGTCCAACTCCTCCTTCGTGCGTGACCATGGCCTGTTATCAATACTGAACAAAACTAGGTTGTGGCAGGGGCACTTCCCTTTCCTCTCCATCTGTAAATAACATTCTATAAACTAATTTCCCTGCACGAGAGTTAGCAGTAACAAAATGATGGAGCTTCATGGCAGCAAGATCAAGCCTCTGTGGAGTCAACAATATATCATGAGGAGCAATAGGAAGTTCAAGAGCAGCAACAATGCACGCAGCAATAATACCTCCATAAATAGGTCCCCTAGCGGCTAGGCGATGAGCAATAATAGCACCAAGGTTATACTTTCTGCTAACATCAAGAGCGATAGCTAGGAAAGCTAAATGATAATTTGAGATATTGCTAGTGTTTCCTCTACCAAGTACACTAGTAGCAAGATAATAAGTGAAATATCTAATAGCTGGGAGTTGAATATTTCTTATCTTGCCACGCTGTGCGGTGCGGTCATCATCATTAGTTACTCCTCGGTAGAGCTCCAAAAAATCAGCGGGCTGATGTATTATCTTCTTGGCTGTTCCAAACATGGGAATACCTAAAATAGTACAAAACCTCTACAAAGACATGGTGATAGACTTATCATATATTTTGAATGCAATGGAAGGATTGAAATGAGAGTTAGCAAATTTAAAACTTTCAACAAAAATCTTTGTGAGAATAGCATATTGATTACTCTCATCCATCATGTATGTAGTCAATCCAACCCTGTTAACAAGGAGCAAGAAATCATCAAGAATCCCTGCATCACGCAAAAAATTAGCACAAGGGAAGGTCGATGGATGTGCATCTCCATCGTCCCCCTCAAGGTTTGGTGACATAAGATCTTCATTATAAGACATCCTATATCGAGTAGTGGATCTTGAAGGCCTTGATGACCTTGGTGCATCACTTTCAAACACTTCTCCATATGTGAAGTTGTCCATTTCCTTCTCTGAAATTTTTAACAAACCTCATAAAAAATGATTTTGAGACAAGCGAATGTAGGAAACTACTATAGTGAGTTACTAGAGAGCTAACATGCATCAAAATAACATTTCTAAGCAATAGAACAAGCATGCATACTCATTTATCCTGCCACCTACAATGCCAAAATACTCAAGGAATACTTTACCAAAAGAAATTCTACTTGGACAAGCGGAGGAGTCACATACCAGAGAACAATTGCTCCAAATCTCAGCAGAAATGATGGGCTGAGCAAGGATATTGAAAAATTGCGATGAAGAACAGCAAGAACTCGAGTTTGAGCAGGTGTGTTATTGTTTTCAGGAGAGAGAAAGAGCTGGGGAGGAAGAGATAAGTGAGAGGCCAGTGAAGGGAATATGCCCGAGAGGCAATCATAAAGTGGTTATTATCATATTCCATGTTTATGATAAATGTTTATTTCTCATGCTAGAATTGTATTAATCGGAAACATTAATACTTGTGTGATTAATAAACTAAAAAGGTTCCTAGTAAAGCCTCTCTTTTATACTAGCTCGTTGATTAACTGATGATCAAGGTTTCCTGATCATGAACATTGGATGTTGTTAATAACGGGGTCATATCATTAGAAGACTGATATGATGAACACTCACACCCATAGTATGAATAGCAAAACGATCAAGTCATCAAGTTCATTGCTATATCAAACTCATACGAAATAGTTCTAATCCTCAGACCATGAGATCATGTTAATCACTGATACCGGAAGAGTGCTTTGATGATATCAAACGTCACACCGTCACAGGGTGATTATAAAGGTTGATTTGGGTATTCTGAAAGTATTAGTTGAGGCTCATGGATCAAGAGTGGAATTTGTCCGACCCGATGACGGGAAGATATTCTCTGGGCCCTTCTCGGTGATATTGCATTAGAATCGCTTGCAAGCATGTGACTAGGTCACAGGAATGCATTATCACGGAACGAGTAAAGAGACTTGTCAGGAACGAGATCGAACTAGGTATGGTTGATACCAAATGATCGGATCTCGGACAAGTAATAATATCGCGAGACAAAAGGAATTAACTATGTTCGTTATTGGTTCACACGATCACAAGTTCATCTTTGAGTAAGTGGGAGTCATCATGGATTTCCAGATCCCGTTGTTGATTATTGATCAGAGAGGAGTCTCGATCATGTCCACTTTATTCACGAACCGTAGGGTGACACACTTAAGGTTCGCTGACGCGTTTTGAGTGGATTTGGAACTCTGGCTAAATTATTGGACAGCACATGGGTTGTTTCAGAAAAGCACCGAAACTATTTCGGTATATCGAAATGACTCAAGGGGGTAAATGTTAATGTTTGTTAATTTATTGAATTAACAAATATTAAATAAATAAAAATGTTTTATTAATTCAATAAGTGTGGATTTTAATTAACATGAATGTCATGCAAAATTAAAATGGGGGTTACTCATTTGATGAGGGGGGTTACCTTTCCATGAAGGAGGGGGTTACCACCACCATGAAGAGGAGAAAAGGGGGAGGGGCTGGCCGCACCCTCATGGATGGCTGCCCCCTCTCTCCTATATATATGTTGGACATGCTCCTCTTCTCCCTACACTTAGTTGCTTCCATCCCCTACCTTGTTGCTCCACACCATGGCTGTTGCTTAAGCGAAGCGCTGCCGAAATTGTTAGCCACCAACACTTGGAGAAGTGGAGGAGGAGGAGTTCCGGCGGATCCCTACTTCCGCTGCCCCGCTGGACCGAGGGCATGGAGGTCATCACCGAACCGTATGTGTATCCGAGTACGGGGGCGCTGCCACTTGTGGCGCCGTGTACACGATCTTGTGATCGTCAAGTGAACCACTACGTCGACTACGTCAAGTGAACAACTACGTCGACTACGTGCGTCTTCATCGACTCTCCATCGTCAACGTTTGTGCGGGAACGTAATCCCCGCTTACGGTCATCGAGGGTTAGTCTCCGTTGCTACCAACTCGTAGAGTATCTTGGCTAGTTTATGTGTTCTTGCGTAGGAAATTTTTTGTTTTCTATGCTACGAACCCATTAGTGGTATCAGAGCCATCTCTATGCGTAGTTGGTATGCACGGTTAGAACACATGTGGATGTGGGCGTTGATGATCATGTTATTGAATTTTTTTGTATTTTGGATCATAGTGGCATAGTGGGATTGAAGCTGCCCGAGACTAACCGTACGTGACCGCGTTCACGAGACTTGTCCCACACTTGACATGCTTCGGAATATGTGGCTTTGCGGGTGCACGTTTCTCCCACTATAGTTATGATCTATTTTACAAAGAGTTGTTAATAATATTTTTATCACCGTTGTGTTTACATGTTCGTAGGTAAGAACGGTTCTTCCTAGAAAGCCCCAAACCACGTAAAATATGCAAGACAAATTAGAAACGTCTAACTTGTTTTTGCAGGGCATGTGATGTGATATGGTTAAATTGTTTATGTTACAAATTGTATGCAATGATCCTTTTTGTAAGTTATAAACAACCGGCAGGAGCCATATGGTTGTCTTTACATTTAAATGGCCTGCGTGCCGAATATATATATCCAAGTGATATATTGTAATGGAGGAAGACAACCAAGGTGGCGCGCCATGGACCTTGGTGCTACGCCGGTGGAATGATGGAGATCATGCCATGACGCACAAGATGGAGATCGAATGCGTGAAGGACCATATCATATCACATTATATATGCATGTGATGTTTATCCTTTTATGCATCTTATTTTGCTTAGATTTGATCGCACGGTAGCATTATAAGATGATCCCTCTCACATAAATATCAAGATAAAAAATGTGTTCTTCCATAGCATGCACCGTCAAGAAAGATCGTCGTTTCGAGACACCACGTGATGATCGGGTGTGACAGACTCTACGTTCACATACGACGGGTGTAAGACAGTTTTACACAAGCGAGTGCTATGGTTCTACTTGGAGAGCCTAGCATGTACAGACATGGCCTCGGAACACGAACCGAAAGGTTAAGCATGAGTCATATGGTTGATATGATGAACATGGTGATGTTCGCCTTTGAAACTATGCCGTTGCACATGATGATCGGTTGCGGTATAGTGAATTTGGTTCGTGTAATCACTTAAGAAAACTAAGAGAGATGTTGTTTTTAAGTGGGAGTTCACTTAGTAATTTTGAATTATAGAACTTAATTTATCATGAACTAAATCAAAGTGAATTTGCATAGTTTGTTGTAGGCATTGGCATCCGTTTACTACCTTGCGATTAGCTATAATTGAGATAATAGAACTGTAGAATTCTGGATGTTAACTTTACGAACTGGTATCGTATTGTTTGAATGTCAATCTAAAGTTTAAAGTCCTATTGCAAATTTTTAGCAAACCTTGGTTACTCGATAAAATTTAATAAGTAGTATTAAATCAAGAGTAACAATTCCAGTGTTAGTATCTAAGTATCACACTTGCCTCCATGATCCTTGATATTCAAAAGTTGTTTTTAGTATCAAGGTTATCTAGGAGTTGAAAGAATTGTTTCATGAACTATCATGTGTGGAAGATATTGTGATATCTGAAACAATGTTGGTTGCAATGTGATAGAGTATAATTTAGTAAGACACATGTTCTCATATTGTATGAGAATTTGCGAAGATTGGAGACGCTAGGCGTCCAGATCTCCTAAAAAGGTTTTAGGAACTAACATTATACTCACAATTCGTCCTTATGAGCTATAGTAGCTTGATCATGAAAGTTGTCATGATAGGATGAATAGAAGATGTAGGTAAAATGTTTACTACACTAAAAGATTACTAAAGAATGGAATTAGGAAGAACGCCAATTATTTGATAATGGTGATCTACTTCAAAGTGCGAGTCCAAGGGTATTGATGTTGCCACTATTGAACTATGTGCAGCTATTGATCTACTTCAAGCGTGTTTGACTAATCACGCTTTGAACTATGTGCCATGTGTATGGCGCCACTATTGATGTTGATAGATTCTTCTAGAAGGAAAAGAATTGCTAAAAGAGAATCCAAAATTTATTCTGGCGGAAAAGAAAAGACTGGAAATGTCCAGCTCAGGTATATAGAAGATATACATGTTATGGGTGTATTCATTGCTTGTTAAAAGAATGTGGTTCTTGGGTATTTGATACTAAATTGGTTGGTATGAGCTGTCATACAAAACAATGCAATACAAGAACTGCAATGGCCTGTTTAACTAGCAAATGAATATGGGATGATTCTCATCGAAAACAAATAAAGTGTTATTGTGTTTCGTTGGAATTAAACCTATCCTTCAAGATTTGTTTTAATAATTGTTATCTTGTTATGGTATTATGAGAACAATGGTTGTTCAAATTATTACCGCATTCATAAAAGATGAATGAACATTTATCTTGTTGGAGAAATCACATCCATAACACTGATGCTAATAATGTCTCAAGACAAATAATTAGAAGATCACTTATGAGTGACACCACCGTTTAAATCATATTGGAAAGTAAACATGAAGAAACTCCATGTTGATGGAATTTTGGAGTCTTTTGATTTTGAATCAATTGACACTTGTGAAAATTTCCTAGAGATGATTAAAACTCCGTTTGTAGGCCAAAGAAGAACGGACGACTAACGTATTGGATATTGTACACGTTGATGTATATAGTCCATTATGTGTAGCCTTGTGTGGTGAATTCTTGAACTTCATTTACTTTAACCGATGATTTGAGTAGATATATGTGTATATTTACTTAATAAGGAAGAAGTATGAAATATTTGAAAAATGTTCAAAGTATTTCTAGATGAAGTGGAAAATCATTGTAACAAGATAATAAAGAATTTATAATTTGATCATAAAGGAAAATATTTGAGTTACAAGTTTAGCAAACACCTAAAAGTTGAGGAATCGTTCCATAGACTTGTATTTCCCGAAACACCATAGGAGTATGGAGTGTTCGAGAAATAAAATCAAACTTTGTTTGACATCGTTGGATCAAAGGTGTCGTCTATAAAACTGCCATTATATTTTAAGGTTAAATCTTTAGAGACTATCGCTTTTACACTGAAAAGAGCGCCATCATGATCCGTTGAAATGACACCATATGAGTTATGGCATGGGATAAAACCCAAGTTGTCTTTTCTGAAATTTTGGTATGCTAGGCATATGTAAAATGTTTACAACCAAAGTTGGATAAATACGTCTTTGTAGGTTATCCCAAAGTATATGTTGGGTATTCCTCCAGAACACCTAAGACAAAAGTGTTTGTCGCCAAAAACGTCAAGTTTCTTGAGAAGGAATTTTTCGCAAAAAGTCAAGTGGGAGGACAATAGAACTTTGATTAGGTTGTTGAACCTAAGCTATATGTGCTGAGTAGTGCAGCGCTGGGAAGTGTCCCGGAGGCGGCCACAATGCACATGGCTATCGTACCTCAAAGGTTGTGGTCACATAGATCAAAGTTCCTATTGAACCGCGTGAGTCGGGTAACAATCAAATAGTTAGATTTGAGAATGAATCATTATTGTTTGACAATGATGAACCGACTACATGCAAAGAAGCGATGATGGGCCCTGACTCCGTCAAATGGCTAGAAGCCATAAAATCCGTGATAGTTCCATACACGAGAAACCAAGTTTCTGAACTTGGAAGACCCTCAAAAGGCATGAAGCCTAATGAACATGTTAGGATCTATAAAGACATACATGGATGTTTAACATCTATGAAATAGTCGACACATCGTTAAAAGAGTTTACGATTGTGTTCAAGGAGTTGACTGTGACAAGATTTGATCTTTCATAGCGATATTTTGTCTGGACGGATTACTGTAGCAACCACTACATATGCCAATTTTGGTATGTGTTAGTTGAATAAACAAGACAACATTCTTCTAATAGAATGGTTACCTAGGACATGTACATGACATGGTCCAATGGGTTTCGTAAATTCAAAGGATGCTAAAAGGCATGCAAACTTCAATGGTTGAAGTAAGCATCGCGGAGTTGGAATGTTCACCGTGATGAAATAATTAAAAGGTTTAGTTTCATCAGATATGATGAATATGCTTGCATTTGCAAGAAATTAAGTGGAAGCGCTGAGACATATTTCTAGTACATTATGTAGAAGACATATTGTTAATTGGAAATGATGTATCTTTTATTGACATAGGTTAAGAATTTCATTAAAATTAGATTTCAATGAAAGACTTAGGCAAAACCAAAATATTAGGTCTCGATGTCTATGTAGATAGATCGAGGTGCCAACATGGTTATGCCAAAGTACATAGATGAAATATTGAATGAAGTTCAATATGGAAACGACAAGAAAAGTTCTTGTCGCATGGAAGAGGTTGAAACAAGATTCAGGTGTTTTTAATACTTGATGAGTGAAGCCACATGAATGATTTGATTGATCATGTATACCGTGATATGTACATATCCAGATATGTCCTATGCTCTAAATGTTATGAGCATATACCAGAGTGATAAATGTCATAAGATGATCACTGGACAATAGTAAAGATATCCTTATGTGCTTTGGAAGGACTAAGGATATATATTATGTATGACAAAGTGACACATAGTTCATTGTAAAGTGTTACATTGATACTAAGTTTGTCACAAGATACAAATTAAGTTTATCTCAATTTTAGCTATATGTTTAGGTGGCACAATATAATGGAAGGAAGTTCCATGGTGGATTTGGATGAGTTCCAAAGTCAAGACATTGTGATGGATTCTACAACAAAGGTTGAGTATATGGCTACTTTAGAAGTAGCAAAAGAGGGCATTTGTGTCAAGAAGTTTGTTATCAAACTAGGTGTAGTTCCCAGCTGGCTATTACTGTGAAGATCTATTGTGCGACAATAGTGACAACATGATTTTAGCTAAAGGAACTAAGGTCTCACCAAAGGACCAAATTTATACCCAACTATCTCATTTGAGAATGAGTGATGCGTAGAGACGCAAAGACATGCAAATACACACAGAACTGAAAGTGTCAGATCTGGAGATCAGATTAACCACTGCAACGCATACGGATAACACATGAAAGCCATAAGTGTTATATACGCAAGTATCAACTAGATTATTGACTCTAGTGCAAGTGGGAGACTGAAGGGAATATGCCCGAGAGGCAATAATAAAGTGGTTATTATCATATTCCATGTTTATGATAAATGTTTATTTCTCATGCTAGAATTGTATTAATCGGAAACATTAATACTTGTGTGATTAATAAACTAAAAAGGTTCCTAGTAAAGCCTCTCTTTTATACTAGCTCGTTGATTAACTGATGATCAAGGTTTCCTGATCATGAACATTGGATGTTGTTAATAACGGGGTCATATCATTAGAAGACTGATATGATGAACACTCACACCCATAGTATGAATAGCAAAACGATCAAGTCATCAAGTTCATTGCTATATCAAACTCATACGAAATAGTTCTAATCCTCAGACCATGAGATCATGTTAATCACTGATACCGGAAGAGTGCTTTGATGATATCAAACGTCACACCATCACAGGGTGATTATAAAGGTTGATTTGGGTATTCTGAAAGTATTAGTTGAGGCTCATGGATCAAGAGTGGAATTTGTCCGACCCGATGACGGGAAGATATTCTCTGGGCCCTTCTCGGTGATATTGCATTAGAATCGCTTGCAAGCATGTGACTAGGTCACAGGAATGCATTATCACGGAATGAGTAAAGAGACTTGTCAGGAACGAGATCAAACTAGGTATGGTTGATACCAAATGATCGGATCTCGGACAAGTAATAATATCGCGAGACAAAAGGAATTAACTATGTTCGTTATTGGTTCACACGATCACTAGTTCATCGTTGAGTAAGTGGGAGTCATCATGGATTTCCAGATCCCGCTGTTGATTATTGATCAGAGAGGAGTCTCGATCATGTCCACTTTATTCACGAACCGTAGGGTGACACACTTAAGGTTCGGTGACGCGTTTTGAGTGGATTTGGAACTCCGGCTAAATTATTGGACAGCACAGGGGTTGTTTCAGAAAAGCACCGAAACTGTTTCGGTATATCGAAATGACTCAAGGGGGTAAATGTTAATGTTTGTTAATTGATTGAATTAACAAATATTAAAGAAATAATTTTTTATTATTAATTCAATAAGTGTGGATTTTAATTAACATGAATGTCATGCAAAATTAAAATGGGGGTTACTCATTTGATGAGGGGGGTTACCTTTCCATTGGTTTCTGCACCCAAGGTTCTCTCTCTTTACCATGCTTGTTGGCAATAAAGTCTTCTTTGGTGTACTTTGCATTCTTATCAATCTTTTCTGGCTCCTCTTCAACTTCTTCTTTATCGGAAGCATCACCTGGTTCAGTTTCAGCATCAAAAAAAGAAACACTGTTAGGATGTTTACCTGCATCAGATGATTCTGCAGTTGTTTTATGCTTCTTCTTCTTCTTCTTCTTGGAAGGAATATCATCTCTTGAAGTGCGTTGAGAATCTTGCTCGATACTCTTAGGATGTCCTTCAGGATATAAGGGGTTTTGGGTAGTAGCACCTCCTCTTGTTTGAATTTCACATGCTTGTTTCTCTCTTGCGGCATTAACTAGCAAGTCTTTTTGCACCTTGGTAAGCTGATCAATTTGTGTTTGAACCATTTGAAAATGTTTAACAAGTATCTTCACATCATTGGAGGTTCTCTCCACAATATCCTGCAACTTATTAATAGCTCTAGAATTTTCCAACAAATGATTCTGCACCATTCTATTAAAATTATCTTGCTTAACAACAAAATTATCAAACTCATCTAAGCATTGATCAGGAGGTTTAGAGTAAGGAATATCTCTTTCATCAATGCGTTGGAGAGAGTGTACCTCGATAGTAGATGAGTGAGGGATTGGCTTACATAATTCTTCTATAGGAGGTAAATTCTTCACATCTTCGGATTTAATACCTTTCTCCTTAAGAGATTTCTTAGCTTTCTTCATAACTTCATCATTTAATTCAATCATCCCTCTCTTCTTCGGTGTAGGCTCTGGGACTGGCGCAGGTGTTGGTGTTGGCTCAACTACAGTCCAATCATCATGATTCTGGCTTATTTTAGCCATTAGTTCTTCAGCTTCAGCCGGAGTTCTTTCCCTGAAAACACAACCAGCAAAACTATCCAGATATGTCTTAGATTCATCCATTAGTCCATTATAAAATATATTGAGAAGTTCATTTTTAGGCAATGGCTCTTTAGGCAAAGCTCTAATTAAAGAACAAAACCTTGTCCAAGATTCAGGCAATATCTCTCCTTTTCCCTGTTCAAAGTCAAAGATTTTCTGCACAGCAGCATGTTCAGCACTAGCAGGAAAATATTTCTGAAAGAAAGCATTAACCAAAGCAATAGGACTATTAAGAGACCCAGGAGACAAACTATCAAACCAAGTTTTAGCTGCATCTCTCAACGAGAAAGGAAAAATCTTAGCAACAAAGTAAGTTCGAAGCTTAATATCATCAGAAAACAAATTACTCAAAGTAGAAAGCTCATTCATGTGATCCATAGCACTCTCATCTTAGTACCACAAAAAGGAGTTTTCTCAACAATAGATATGTAAGATAAATCCAGAGAGAAATCTTAATCCTTGTCTCTAATATTTATGGGAGAAGCAGCAAACTTAGGATCAGGAGACAATTTATATCTAACAGTACGTCCTGCAAGAAGTTCTTTAACATCAGCAGCATTACGAGTAGCACGAGCTTCAGCAATAAAATCATCGTCAAGCTCAATATAAGCATCATCAAAATCATCACTAGGACATTCCCTAGACTCAGGTGAACTAACAGGTGTAACAGTGGTGTTTCCCAACTTAGCTCTAGCAATAGTAGCATCTAAAAAGGAACCTAGTGAACCACTCTCATCAAGCACAGTAGAAGCATCATCTAAATTATCAGTGGCATTTTCAAACTCAGCAGAAGTAGTAGCCGTAGCGTGTGCATGTGGTGGTGTAAGCAACTTACTCATAACAGATGGCGAATCAAGAGCAACAGAGGTATTCAAAGTCATACCTCTTCTTGTAGTGGATGGTAATATAGGAACTTTTCCATCACGAGGTTTACCCATGATGAAAGGATTGCAGCGAACAATATGAATACCAAGTGAACTTACAAATAAAGCTATGCTCCCCGGCAACGGCGCTAGAAAATAGTCTTGATGACCCACAAGTATAGGGGATCGCAACAGTCTTCGAGGGAAGTAAAACCCAAATTTATTGATTCGACACAAGGGAAACCAAAGAATATATGTAAGCCTTAACAGATGAGTTGTCAATTCAGCTGCACCTGGAAACAGTCTTGCTCGTAGTGGTTTATCAGTAGCAAAAGTTTTATAGTGGTGATAGTAGTGAAACAGTAACAGCAGTAGTAAAATAACAGCGGTAATAGTAGCAATAGTAAACAGTAGGAACAAATACTAGTAGGCATAGGGATGGATGTACGGGCATTGCATGGATAAGATAATTCATGAAATCAATGAGACATGGGCAATTGCAGATAAATAATGATAAAGCATCCTAGTACTAACAATCATAGGCATGTGTTCCGTATATAGTCGTACGTTGTAACAACTCAGAAATTGTAATCCACCTCTTATTAAATAAAGTACCAAATTTTGGACCCAGATAAAACTTTTTATCTATTATTTTATGCATACATGTATTTTCTTTTATATGTATTCTATGATTTCATGTGTGTTATTTTTGATTGTGCATTGGTTAGTTAATTCTAAGTTAACCAACAGAAGCAATTGAGAAGAATTATAGGAACCAAAGAAACCAGAAATAAAAAGGTCAAAGAAAAAGAGAAGAATAAGTGATCTAGGAAATCTGTTTGATTACCCTACTTTGAGCCCTTGGATTAAGAAATCTACAACTCACCTCAGTGTTTGGCCAATTAGTTGAGCTTCACCAAGTCACATACAAACTCAACCATGAAGTGACTACTCAAAATTCAAACCAGAGCATCACTCAAACTTCAACCAAATTGTGAATCTGAAACAGTGACTATACCAAAAATTTGAAATAAGATTGTGCAAAACCTGCTATTTCTCCAGAACAAAAATATGACTGGAAACCTTGGCCAATATGTTGATCACCCAAAGTGGAAAATTTCAAAAATTCAAATTTAAACTTCTTGCGAGCATTTCGTCGAACACCTGGCAGGTGAAATCGAGCAAAATCTTGCTTCACTGTGATGATCACTGTTCTTGCTCGCCCTAGCACTGTCGCCATGCTCCTGGGAGACGCCGCGGTCGAGCCCAGCGCCCCCAGCCCCGACCCGAGCCGTGAGAAAGGGAGGAGACGAGAGAGCAGCACCCAGGACCCCCCCTCTCTTCTTCCCAGCATTCTGAACATCGCCGACCACCCTGCCCCCGAGGCCAGTGTCGCCCGTGCTCGTCGCCAGCATGCTCTGCGCCGGCCATCTACTGGACGCCTTCGTCCTCGACACTCCGGCCTATAAAAGGCCCCGCCGATCAAACGAACCAACGCACCCCGTCCCCAGCAATCTCCCAGACACACTCGTATCGCCCCGCTTGCTCTACCTCGACGACGCCAGCTCCGCCGGCGAGGTACTGGACGTGGAGAGCGCCGCCGCGTCCGACCACCTGGGAGCCAGCCGCCGCTGGGAATCGGAGGAGGAGTCACGCCGCAGTCGTTTCCACCCCTCGCCGTCAAGATCTTCTTCCTCTACGCACGCCGCCGTCGCCATCGTCGTCTTCACTGCTCGCAGGTGAGCTCCACCCCTCTCCGTCGAGACGATGGCTGTGAGCCGTTGGATCAAGATCGTTCGGTAGCGTACCGGTTCGGAGGAGTTAAGTGACCTGACGGGTGGGACCCCCCTGTCAGGTTCTGTTTTATTCATTTCCCGCCCCGGAGCGAAGCGGTATGGGCCGGCCCGTTCGGGATTCTTTTGAAAACGGCCCGGTTCAGTTTAGTTTTGGTCCGAATCGATTTTTATTTATTCTCCCGCCTTTCGAATTAATTCAAACTTGTTTCAAATATGATTTTCAAACTTAAATTCCAAGAGTTTTACAAATCCTTTTCTAGCAAATGAATATGCGTTGGAAAGCTGGTAAAATACTCTACACAGTAGAACTGGTTAGAATTCAATTTGAATTAGGAATAAAATGAGATATGAATAGTGTGACCATAGCTTTATTAACCATAGAAGATTTCTAGAAATTTGTTTAAGCCTCCTAAAATCATGAAATTTAAATTGTGAAGTCACCAATGACATCCCTTACTGTTAGTCAACTCTAATCAACTCAAACCTTGTTAGTGTTATCAATTAGATCCTACCTCAACTCTAGTTAGTAACATAAAATGATAGATTCCTATTGCACACTTAGAACTAATTGTGCCCTCATTACCAATCCACTTAAGCAAACCTTTCTCACTCGAACCAGTCCAAACCCTCCTAGTACAAATACTCCTAGTTGAATAAACATACTCCAAAAAGTCAACAACATTGGACACCTAATAGAAGCTCTAGTTTGCACACTTGATGAGGCACCTAGAAGCAAAACTTACAATCCAACACCATAAAATGCAACATGAATGTTATTGTTAGCAAACAAAGATGTGTGCTTGATGTGTTGTTAGCATTATGTAGTGATTGTGTGCTTTGTGTTTATTCGTTATTAGACGCTAGTGTTGCCGAGGAGGATATTGGAGGGGATTATTATCAAGAATAAGAAGAATACCCCGGACACTTTGCCAACCAAGGCAAGCCATCTTTTGAATCATACTCCCAATGCCTAGTTTTAATATTGCATTCTACTTGTTTTAAGTAAATTGCATGATTGAATTGCTAGAGTAGAATGATAGAAGTGTAGTGATGTCTTGTTGAACAAGAGCAGCAAGCTGAGTTTATCCAACTCTCTTTAGTAGTCATCACTCAATGTAGTTGCTTAGTCGCTAATAATTTGAGGCCATCTATAAGGGGAACTCTAGTTGGAAGTGGTGAATTGACTTGAAACTTGAATTGGAGATTGCTCCTACATAATGGCTTTAGGAAAGAAATTAATCTTGACTAAGAACTATGAAATGTATTTCTAAATGGCAACGAGTGATGTACTATGGGAGCCAACCATACTGTACGACCACATTACCCCTGAATGGGAAGGGGCTTATTCCTAGCTTGTTTATTCTAGTATGGGAGGTCTTGTTTCATCCTTTATAGAAGTATTCCATGCGTGGTTGCTTCCGAACCAAGTGGTCATTGGAAATTTTCCTTCCTGAAGATTTCCATCCGTCCGGCATTCCGGAGTGGGCAAAACTAGAGGCGCCGGAACGGGGAAATCCGTGTCTCGGGCTCTAGGGAAGGATCCTCTACTAGAGTAGACAAGTGAAAGAGTTTGTTTGATTATCTAAACCCCGCATACCTCGTGTATGACGATCCGTGGATTTCTCCCGGCAGATGTATCGATTCTTGTGGGTAAAGTGTACCCCTCTGCAGAGGTTTTCAAACTATTCGAATAGCCGAGTCCGCGGTTATGGACAGTTGGCAAGCTGTACTTGACTTTTGTCAGGACTAAAAGTGAAAATAATGAACATGGTGAATGACTTGACTTGACAATGATGTTGACACACTTGAAGTCCTCTTTAGATTGACCTTAGAGAACTAAACTTCTTTTCTACAAATGAATATTCTTGGGCAATAAAACTAGCTTTTGCAAAGAAACTTAGTGCTTAGTCCACTATGCCAAACTTGCATACCTACTTCATCATTTCATTTATAAGATGGTTTGCGAGTGCATCCAATGTACTCATGGCTGTGTCCCTGGCTATCAACTTGGCCAGACTATGGGGAAGAATACCAGGAGGAAGGGTATGAAGAAGAGTACCAGAACTAAGCTCGTCTCCATGAGTCGCCCTTGCCTGTAGGGTGAAGGCATGGACCCGAAGACGTTATTTCCGCTGCTATGTTGTGCTGTAATATGAACTTGGTCTCTATGACCAGTGTATTTGAATCATCGTATTGTAATGTCTATGGAACTGGTTACCAACTACATTATGTATATCGCAACAATGGTTCTGGGATTGCGGTGGAATACATAACGGGCACTTCGAATTTGTATCAAATTTGAGGTCGTCACAAGTTGGTATCAGAGCCTAGGCTGACCTTAGGAGACCTTAGCTAGAATGGGCGTTAAATGAAAACTTGAGAAAAGCAAAGATATAAGTAATGGTTGCAAAAATTGCTTAGTCTTTCCTCTCTACTTGCAAAGTTTTGTACATACTTCATTTTTTGCCTACTTAAAATTTTGCACACTTGAGTTGATCACTAACTTAATCTAATCTAAAATTTTGTAGATGGCCCCGGTATTTGTTGAGCACTACCAGTTGGGCCATGGTGGCAGCCTTTGTTTCGAGCGCGACCTCACCACCCTGACCTTGTTCCTGGATCGTTTGTATTCGGAGTTCAAGGGAGCCGTGCTCAATGAGCACCCAGATGGAGAGCTACGGTGGCTTATCAGGGCCAGTTGCCGTGGCAAGAAGGGAAACTTGAGTTCTCCAAGGGTCAAGTTTGAGCTTGTGGAGAACACTTGGGCCGATGGTTTGGTCCGAGGTATGCAGGAGATGCACGCCCGCTTATGCGGACTGCATGTGGAGGAGGTCCAGGGGGAGTGCTTTAGGAACTTTGCTCGGCGTGATGAGGACGGGCGTCCCGCAAACATGCCCGGGCAGAATGAGCCGTGTACCTACATCGATCACATGGACTTCTTGCTGTACTCCACTCAGCAGGAGGCCGATCGTGCCCGTACCAAGGCCAACCTTGAGCACTTCGCACTGGTGGAGGCGAGGAGCACTATCAGGATACTTGCGAAGGAGCGCAAGAGCCTTCGTCGCCAGTGCGATGAGAAGGATCAGGACATTGAGGAGTTGAAGGCCAATGTGGCTGAGCTGACTGAGTACATTGAGAGTCTTGAGGATCACCTTGGTGAGGAGGAAGGCATTGATCTCCGCAAGGAGGATAATGCCCTCATTAGTGATGAGGATGACTTTATGGAGGACCTTGATGATCCGGAAGATGGTGGGCATAATGGATTCATTGTGAGTGATGAGGAGGAAGACCCCGAGGAGCCCGCTGTTTAGATCAGAGATCCACGTGTTATCTAGTTATGAGTTCCACTCTATTTTCACTTCGTGTAGGTGTGAGTTGTATCCCCCTCTCTAGTAGACGAGTCGCAATGGTTTGATGTGAACCATTTGTAATGCGTGAACTCGTATGTATGATATGTTTGATGAGTGTTGAATGAAATATGAATTTGGCCCTTAAGGCCTTAGTAAGACAAAATTGCATCATCCATGTACCTTTAAATCTTAGCAAAATTAGTTTTTCCCTCTTGTCTTACACACCTTATCTTCAGATGCCGCGAGCACCCCCACCCCCGAACCCGGAAATGGCCGAACTACTAAGATTGATCATGGAAGATCGGGAAGCAGCCCGAGCTGAGCGCCAAGATAACTTGGCCACTCTTCAGCAATTAACCCAGATGGGAATGAACCACAACAATGGCAATGGCAATGGCAATGGCAATGGCAATGGTGAAGGAGAAAACAATGGCAATGGTGATCACCGATCCAAGTTAAGGAATTTTCAAAACACCAACCCTCCTATGTTCACTAAGTCTGAAGAGCCCTTAGATGCCGATGACTGGCTTCGCACTATGGAAAACAATCTGGCAGTTGCCGAAGTTGGTGAAAATGAGAAGGTCTTGTACACCACCCACTACCTTGCGGGAGCCGCAAGAGCTTGGTGGGATAGCACTCGTGCAATGCAAGCCCCAGGGTATGTGATGCCTTGGGAGGAGTTCAAGAGCAAGTTTAGCAAGGCCCATGTTCCTTTGGGATTGGTTAAAAGGATGAGAGATGAATTCAGAAATCTAAAGCAAGGTTCCCTATCTATGGTGGATTACCGTGACAAGTTCCTTACCTTGTCTAGGTATGCCCCAGATGACACCGACACCACGGAGAAGAAGCAAGAAAGGTTTCTGGATGGACTTCATGATGAGATGCAATGTGTCTTGGTCAGCATTCACTTTGCCGACCTGGAGTCGTTGGTTGACTCTGCCATTCAGATGGAAGGCAAACTCAAGCAAGCTGCAGAGAACCGCAAGCGCCGTATGATGTATCAAGGTAACTCGAGCAACTCGCAGAAGCCAAGGGGAAATGCACCTATGGGTTTCGCCCCAAGACCTATGAGGCCGTCTGCACCGGCTCCACGTCCCAACTATCCCAACCGTCCGCCCAGCAACAACTTCAACCGTGCACCTCCAAGACCTAGTGGCAATAACTTCAACACCAATACTCCAAGGCCAAATGGCGCCCCTGTGTTACCCAAGCCTGGTGACAAGTCTGGAGTTACCTGTTATGAGTGCGGACTCAAAGGGCACTACTCCAATGAGTGTCCCAAGAAGCTGAATGATGCATCCAAGACCACTGCTCCTGCTCAGCAACAGCGCCGTATGGGAAATGGCAAGAAATATCCACCAAGGAACCAGCCTCACTCTCGAGGCCGTCTGAATCACATGAATGTTGAAGAAGCTCAGGAAGCAACCGACGTTGTGCTTGGTATGTTCCATGTTAACTCAGTTCTTGCAAGAGTTCTGTTTGATTCTGGAGCTTCACACTCATTTGTTACCCAATTATTCATTGATAAAAGTAGACTTCAACCCACACCCTTGAAAGAGTTCATGTCTGTGCAAATTCCCGGGTCGATAACCAAAGCCAGTTGTACCTGCTTGGCAGTACCCATAGAAATTCATGGAATAGCTTTCTTAGCCAATTTGATAGTGTTGGGAACCAAAGGTTTGGAAGTAGTTCTTGGTATGAATTGGATGTCTCAGCACCAAGGAATTATAGATTGTGCCAAAAAGACCATCACCATGAGGAGTAGCCATGGAGTTTTAGTAAAACATGTGTCAGTTAAACCCACCCAAAACCCCAGATGTCATAAGAGTATCTCAGGGCCAACCATAAAGGAAGTTCCCATCGTCTGCGAATACCCGGATGTTTTTCCCGATGAGCTACCCGGAATGCCACCGGATCGGGATATTGAGTTTATCATTGAGCTTATCCCCGGAACTGGATCTATAGCCCAACGACCCTATCGGATGAACCCAGCTGAACTAGTTGAGTTGAAGAAGCAATTGGATGACCTTTTGAGTAAGGGATTGATTCAGCCAAGTTCTTCTGCTTGGAGATCACCCGTTCTGTTTGTGGATAAAAGTGACGGGTCTAGCCGACTGTGCACTAATTACCGCAAACTAAACGATGTGACCATCAAAAATAAGTATCCTCTCCCGAAGATTGAAGATTTGTTTGACCAATTGACTAGAGCCAGAGTCTTCTCAAAGATAGATCTTTGAACCGGATACCACCAACTGAAGATCCGTGCAACGGATATCCCCAAAACAGCCTTCACTACCCGATACGGATTGTATGAGTACACCGTAATGTCCTTTGGATTAACCAATGCCCCTGCTTATTTTATGAACCTCATGAATAAGGTTTTTATGGAGTTCTTGGATAAGTTTGTTGTTGTCTTCATTGATGACATTCTTATCTACTCCAAGTCCGAAGACGAACATGCAACCCATTTGAGATTAATCTTAGAAACCTTAAGAGAGCATCAACTGTATGCCAAGTTCAGCAAATGTGAGTTCTGGTTGAAGGAAGTTGGATTCTTAGGCCATGTATTATCAGCAGGAGGAATATCCGTGGAACCCAAGAAGATCAAATCAGTCATGGAATGGGAAGCCCCTACCACTCAAACTGAAGTTAGAGGTTTTCTCGGATTAGCAGGATATTACCGCAAATTTGTTGAAGGGTTTTCAAGCATTGCCCGGCCGATGACCCAACTGTTGAAGAAAGACAAGAAGTTTGAATGGACCCCTAAGTGTGAAGAGAGTTTTCAAGAGCTCAAGACGCGATTAGTGACCGCCCCCGTCCTAACCATGCCCGATATCACCAAAAACTTTGATGTCTACTGCGATGCCTCCAAACTTGGACTGGGTTGTGTATTGATGCAAGAAGGCAAGGTCATAGCTTACCTCTCTCGGCAGCTTCGACCTCATGAAGAAAACTATCCAACTCATGATCTGGAGTTAGCAGCCGTAGTTCTAGCTTTGAAGACCTGGAGGCACTATCTTATGGGTAACCGCTGTGAGATCTACACGGATCACAAGAGTTTGAAGTATATTTTCACTCAGAAGGAGTTGAACATGAGGCAAAGAAGATGGATAGAGTTGATCAAGGATTATGATCTGGAAATTCATTATCATCCAGGTAAGGCCAATGTGGTGGCCGATGCGTTGAGTAGGAAACCATGCTCATTGAATATGATGATCAAGGAAGAGCAACCTATGTTGCACAAAGAGTTTGAAAAATTTGGATTGGAACTAGTCAGTCAAGGATTCCAAGCCAACCTTGACTTTCAACCCACCTTGATGAGCCAAATCAAAGAAGCCCAGAAGGGAAATGAGAGTATTGACGGCATCAAGCGCAGAATTAGTTCCGGCAAGGTGCCAGGATTCGAAGAAGATGATCAAGGAGTTCTTTGGTATAAAGGACGTATTTGTGTGCCTGCTGATTCAGAATTGAAGGAGGTGATTATGAAGGAAGCCCATGAGACACCTTACTCCATTCACCCCGGTGGAACTAAGATGTATCAAGATTTGAAGGAACAATTTTGGTGGCATGGAATGAAGCGTGAGATTGCATCGTTCATCTCTAAGTGTGATATTTGTCAAAGAGTCAAGACTGAACATCAACGTCCTGCGGGATTGCTGCAACCTTTGCAAGTTCCGGAATGGAAGTGGGAATCTGTTGGAATGGATTTCATCACTGGATTTCCAAGGTCTAGCCATGGAAATGACTCTATCTGGGTCATTGTGGATAGACTGACCAAAGTAGCCCACTTTATTCCTGTTAAGACCACTTATAACTCGGGACAGCTAGCGGATTTGTATCTATCCAGAATTGTTAGCTTGCATGGAGTCCCTAAAACCATAGTTTCCGATCGAGGAACCCAATTCACCTCAAGATTCTGGAAAAGTTTACATCAAGCCTTGGGAACCAAATTAGCCTTTAGCACCGCTTACCACCCTCAGACTGATGGACAGACTGAAAGAGTGAATCAAATACTTGAAGATATGTTGAGAGCCTGTGTTCTAGCCTATGGAGCTAAGTGGGAAGATTGTCTGCCTTTCGCAGAGTTTTCCTACAACAACAGTTATCAAGCCAGTTTGCAAATGGCCCCATTTGAAGCTTTGTATGGAAGAAAGTGCCGTACCCCTCTGAATTGGTCAGAAACCGGAGACAGTCAGATATTTGGACCTGACATTCTGCAAGAAGCCGAGGAGAAAGTTCGCCTGATTCGTGACTACCTCAAGGCAGCCCAGTCAAGACAGAAGAGTTATGCCGACAAGAGACGTAGAGAACTGACCTTCCAGATTGGAGATTTTGTTTATCTCAGGGTATCACCTCTCAAGGGAATGCAAAGATTCCAAGTAAAAGGAAAGCTTGCACCAAGATATATTGGACCCTTCAAGATACTAGACCGCAGAGGAGAAGTGTCTTATCAGTTCGAAATGCCCCCTGAATTGTCTGAAGTGCACGATGTCTTTCATGTGTCTTTACTTCGGAAATGTCTTGAAGTCCCGGAGAAGCCTGAAATCTTCAAGAATATTGATCACCGTTCGGTGGACATCAACAAGGATTTGACCTATCGTGAAGTACCTATCCGTATCCTCGAGGAAGCTTATAGAACTACTCGAACCCGAAGCATCAAGTTTCTGAAAGTTTAGTGGAGTAATCACACCGAAGATGAAGCCACTTGGGAACGAGAAGATTACCTACAGAAAGAGTTTCCCAATCTTTTCAATTCTTAATTAGTGAATCTCGGGGACGAGATTCTTTTTAAGGGGGGGAGATTGTAACAACTCAGAAATTGTAATCCACCTCTTATTAAATAAAGTACCAAATTTTGGACCCAGATAAAACTTTTTATCTATTATTTTATGCATACATGTATTTTCTTTTATATGTATTCTATGATTTCATGTGTGTTATTTTTGGTTGTGCATGGGTTAGTTAATTCTAAGTTAACCAACAGAAGCAATTGAGAAGAATTATAGGAACCAAAGAAACCAGAAATAAAAAGGTCAAAGAAAAAGAGAAGAATAAGTGATCTAGGAAATCTGTTTGATTACCCTACTTTGAGCCCTTGGATTAAGAAATCTACAACTCACCTCAGTGTTTGGCCAATTAGTTGAGCTTCACCAAGTCACATACAAACTCAACCAAGAAGTGACTACTCAAAATTCAAACCAGAGCATCACTCAAACTTCAACCAAAGTGTGAATCTGAAATAGTGACTATACCAAAAATTTGAAATAAGATTGTGCAAAACCTGCTATTTCTCCAGAACAAAAATATGACTGGAAACCTTGGCCAATATGTTGATCACCCAAAGTGGAAAATTTCAAAAATTCAAATTTAAACTTCTTGCGAGCATTTCGTCGAACACCTGGCAGGTGAAATCGAGCAAAATCTTGCTTCACTGTGATGATCACTGTTCTTGCTCGCCCTAGCACTGTCGCCATGCTCCTGGGAGACGCCGCGGTCGAGCCCAGCGCCCCCAGCCCTGACCTGAGCCGTGAGAAAGGGAGGAGACGAGAGAGCAGCACCCAGGACCCCCCCTCTCTTCTTCCCAGCATTCTGAACATCGCCGACCACCCTGCCCTCGCCAGCGCCGACCCACAGCACTCCGCGGCCGAGACCGAACCCCTCCAGCACGCGAGCAAGGCCCCCGAGGCCAGTGTCGCCCGTGCTCGTCGCCAGCATGCTCTGCGCCGGCCATCTACTGGACGCCCTCGTCCTCGACGCTTCGGCCTATAAAAGGCCCCGCCGATCAAACGAACCAACGCACCCCGTCCCCAGCTATCTCCCAGAGACACTCGTATCGCCCCGCTTGCTCTAGCTCGACGACGCCAGCTCCGCCGGCGAGGTACTAGACGTGGAGAGCGCCGCCGCGTCCGACCACCTGGGAGCCAGCCGCCGCTGGGAATCGGAGGAGGAGTCACGCCGCAGTCGTTTCTACCCCTCGCCATCAAGATCTTCTTCCTCTACACATGCCGCCGTCGCCGTCATCGTCTTCACTGCTCGCAGGTGAGCTCCGCCCCTCTCCGTCGAGACGATGGCTATGAGCCGTTGGATCAAGATCGTTCGGTAGCGTACCGGTTCGGAGGAGTTAAGTGACCTGACGGGTGGGACCCCCCTGTCAGGTTCTGTTTTATTCATTTCCCGCCCCGGAGCGAAGCGGTATGGGCCGGCCCGTTCGGGATTCTTTTGAAAACGGCCCGGTTCAGTTTAGTTTCGGTCCGAATCGATTTTTATTTATTCTCCCGCCTTTCAAATTAATTCAAACTTGTTTCAGATATGATTTTCAAACTTAAATTCCAAGAGTTTTACAAATCCTTTTCTAGCAAATGAATATGCGTTGGAAAGCTGGTAAAATACTCTACACAGTAGAACTGGTTAGAATTCAATTTGAATTAGGAATAAAATGAGATATGAATAGTGTGACCATAGCTTTATTAACCATAGAAGATTTCTAGAAATTTGTTTAAGCCTCCTAAAATCATGAAATTTAAATTGTGAACTCACCAATGACATCCCTTACTGTTAGTCAACTCTAATCAACTCAAACCTTGTTAGTGTTATCAATTAGATCCTACCTCAACTCTAGTTAGTAACATAAAATGATAGATTCCTATTGCACACTTAGAACTAATTGTGCCCTCATTACCAATCCACTTAAGCAAACCTTTCTCACTCGAACCAGTCCAAACCCTCCTAGTACAAATACTCCTAGTTGAATAAACATACTCCAAAAAGTCAACAACATTGGACACCTAATAGAAGCTCTAGTTTGCACACTTGATGAGGCACCTAGAAGCAAAACTTACAATCCAACACCATAAAATGCAACATGAATGTTATTGTTAGCAAACAAAGATGTGTGCTTGATGTGTTGTTAGCATTGTGTAGTGATTGTGTGCTTTGTGTTTATTCGTTATTAGACGCTAGTGTTGCTGAGGAGGATATTGGAGGGGATTATTATCAAGAAGAAGAAGAATACCCCGGACACTTTGCCAACCAAGGCAAGCCATCTTTTGAATCATACTCCCAATGCCTAGTTTTAATATTGCATTCTACTTGTTTTAAGTAAATTGCATGATTGAATTGCTAGAGTAGAATGATAGAAGTGTAGTGATGTCTTGTTGAACAAGAGCAGCAAGCTGAGTTTATCCAACTCTCTTTAGTAGTCATCACTCAATGTAGTTGCTTAGTCGCTAATAATTTGAGGCCATCTATAAGGGGAACTCTAGTTGGAAGTGGTGAATTGACTTGAAACTTGAATTGGAGATTGCTCCTACATAATGGCTTTAGGAAAGAAATTAATCTTGACTAAGAACTATGAAATGTATTTCTAAATGGCAACGAGTGATGTACTATGGGAGCCAACCATACCGTACGACCACATTACCCCTGAATGGGAAGGGGCTTATTCCTAGCTTGTTTATTCTAGTATGGGAGGTCTTGTTTCATCCTTTATAGAAGTATTCCATACGTCGTTGCTTCCGAACCAAGTGGTCATTGGAAATTTTCCTTCCTGAAGATTTCCATCCGTCCGACATTCTGGAGTGGGCAAAACTAGAGGCGCCGGAACGGGGAAATCCGTGTCTCGGGCTCTAGGGAAGGATCCTCTACTAGAGTAGACAAGTGAAAGAGTTTGTTTGATTATCTGAACCCCGCATACCTCGTGTATGACGATCCGTGGATTTCTCCCGGCAGATGTATCGATTCTTGTGGGTAAAGTGTACCCCTCTGCAGAGGTTTTCAAACTATTCGAATAGCCGAGTCCGCGGTTATGGACAGTTGGCAAGCTGTACTTGACTTTTGTCAGGACTAAAAGTGAAAATGATGAACATGGTGAACGACTTGACTTGACAATGATGTTGACACACTTGAAGTCCTCTTTAGATTGACCTTAGAGAACTAAACTTCTTTTCTACAAATGAATATTCTTGGGCAATAAAACTAGCTTTTGCAAAGAAACTTAGTGCTTAGTCCACTATGCCAAACTTGCATACCTACTTCATCATTTCATTTATAAGATGGTTTGCGAGTGCATCCAATGTACTCATGGCTGTGTCCCTGGCTATCAACTTGGCCAGACTATGGGGAAGAATACCAGGAGGAAGGGTATGAAGAAGAGTACCAGAACTAAGCTCGTCTCCATGAGTCGCCCTTGCCTGTAGGGTGAAGGCATGGACCCGAAGACGTTATTTCCGCTGCTATGTTGTGCTGTAATATGAACTTGGTCTCTATGACCAGTGTATTTGAATCATCGTATTGTAATGTCTATGGAACTGGTTACCAACTACGTTATGTATATCGCAACAATGGTTCTGGGATTGCGGTGGAATACATAACGGGCACTTCGAATTTGTATCAAATTTGAGGTCGTCACATACGTGCTCACAAGGAGAAACTTGTACGACATCTTTTGTCCTACCAGCCTATTGCAGCAGGGCCTCAAGGGAAACTACTGGTAATTAAGGTACTCATTTTAATAAAGTACCGGAGCAAAGCATTAACACTCGGTGAACACATGTGATCCTCACATCATAGCCATCCCCTCTGGTTATCCCAATTTCTGTCACTTTGGGGCCTCGGGTTCCGGACAACAATATGTGTATACAACTTGTAGATAAGACCATAAACAACAAGTATCATCATAGAAATAATAACATGTTCAGATCTGAAATCATGGCACTCGGGCCCAAAGTGACAAGCATTAAGCACAACAAGTTGCAACAATGTCATAGGCACTAAATAAAGATACTAGGCACCATGCCCTAACAATCTCATATCAAATTACATGAACAATCTCATCCAATCCCTACCATCCCCTCACCTATAGCAGGGGAATTACTCACACATGGATGGGGGAGTCATGAATGGTCGATGGAGGGACGTCGGTGATCATGGTGATGAAGATCTCCTCCAAATCCCCGTCCCGGCAGGGTGCCAGAACGGAGTTTCTGGTTCCGAATCATGGTTTCTGATGGTGGCGGCGCAGCAGAATTCTATCTGGGAAAAACGCCGTCCCCCCGATATTTTTAGGTCAGAGAGTATAAGTAGGCGGAAGGAGGGGTCGAGGAGACGGCCGAGCCATCCTCACAACAGGTGGGCGCGGCCAGGGCTGGGCCGCGCCCCCTGTGTGTGTGGTGGCCTCGTGCCTCCCCTTCGTCTCGTCTTCTGGCTCCGTGGGTCTTCTGGTGAAATAGGATTTTTGCCAAATTTTCCCGAATTTTTACTGAAAGTTGAATTTCTGCACAAAAATGAGACACCAGAGCAATTCTGCTGAAAACAGCATTAGTTCGTGTTAGTTGTATTCAAAACACACAAATTAGAGGAGAAACAATAGCAAAAGTGTTCGGGAAAGTGGATACGTTTTGGACGTATCAATGCCCCTGAGGCACCCCTTCTTCATCGGCAAAAATCAGGTCACCTTTCAACACACTATATTTTTATTGCTTCATGCATTATGCATTTTTCTTGGAGCGTCAATTGTTTTAGTTTTCAGTTTAGTTTAGTTTTGTTTTCTACAATAAATGGTTGGACCCCAACAAATTTCTTTTGGAGAAGTTGCCTTGCTTTTCATTTGCCAAGAACACTCCGTTTTCACTCTTATCGTTTCAACGAGTGTTCTCTTTTTCTACTACTGCGTTTAGTTTTTGATTTTCGCCTTGGTTTGTGTTCAGATCTTGTTATATATTTGTATCAAGGTGTATTTTTGCCTCTGCTCCATGTTGGTTTTCATCAAAAAAGAGTTGTTTAAAAAAGTTCGAATGGTGTTGGAAAGAGAAAAAGCTTTATGCAAAAAAAAAGTGGTACAAGAAGGAGCTTGTGTAGACTGCGGCCTAGGCTTTTGCATGTCGTGCTTGATGTCTTTTTGATAGTATTCTTAGTGGTTTTGCTGTAGCATGACTTGTCTCAAATGACTTAGATTGCTTAATGAGCCTTTGAAAAAATCATGCATTGTTTTAATTATTTGGAAGCATTATTTTGGTTTTCTCCTTGATGCTTTATTTGGGTTGAGTTGGCGCATGCTCACACATGTTTGACTCATACAAAGTCGCCATTGCCTCCATGATCATTTAGCTTTTGACTTTTGATGCCATCTTATGCTTCTTTTAATGTCGCTTTGTCGCTTTGCATGATTATGGCCATTATTGCTCTCTTAGTTGGTTGCTCCCAGTCTTTTGCTAGCCCTCATTTTGTACTGAGTATGACCTCTACTCGTGCATCCAAATCCTAAAAACCAAGTTGTTCCAAAAGTGTCCACCATACATACCTTTTAGCAATTTGCTATTCCAAAGTATATTTGACTTGCTTTTATCTATCGTTCAAATTAAACTCTTTTTGGTGTTATGCGAAAATTGGTCAGTAAAGCTCTCACAAACCTGATGGCACACTTTACTTTTCTTGTTTTAAAATTTTTACATTGTGGCTCTCTTATGTTGAGTTGTTATGCTTGCAAGTTGTAAGTTGGAAATTACCCCAGCCATGTCGTCATGGGGCAAGCTTTCAACATTGCACTATCTTTCATTTTAGTTGATATCGTGATCTTTTGTTTATGGATACTCGCGATGTGAAATAAGTAGGGAATCTTGCGGGATCATGGAGTTTTTATATGTGTTAGGGAAACGCCTGGGCCACTAATCTAAGCCATGTATCATTCATGGTGGAAATTTACAGCATGTCCATAGTGGACATTCGACGACGCATCTCATAATAAAAAGCTATACCAATGGTAAATAAAAGAGATGTCGAGGTGTTCATTGTCTGTTTGTCTTATCATTTTGATGTGGGCTTGTTCCATGTCATCGGGCAGGAGGTACCCTGTTGGCGGTTCTCGATGATACACATATATTTACAATGACAAGAGCTTGCTTGGGCCTCTAAGTCGAGTAGCATGAGGTTTGGGTATTCGTACTTCACGGGACACGAGGTTTTCAACTTATGATTTGTCAAGCATATGCTTCATAATTGTACTCGCATTAACTTTAACCATTCAAGATGCCTATGATGGGGGCAATGAGAGCTCAAAGCTAGTAAGTACCATAATTTTTGAAGGTTTATAAAACTTGCAATCACTGCTTCCCTCCGCGAAGGGCCTTTCTTTTACTTTTATGTTGAGTCTCCACCTTCTATCTTTATGCACTGTCTAAGAGAGCATAGTTGTCATTATGAGTATAATGTGCATTGTCCCAAAGTTTTCAATGATTGATTCATGATGTTGGTTTCACTTGTTCTTAAATTATTTGTATCTAGTCGCCCTCTTAAACTTGAAGGTGTCCTATGCATTTATGTTTTGCTCTCTTGAAGGACAAGCTGAAAACCATTTGTATGTTTTTCCATATGATTCGAACACACGTTTGACTTTCATTGTTTCATTTTCATGATCTTTCGTTTGTGTTCTTCTTCATGTTATAACATGGTTGCTAAGTTTCTTCTATCAAGATTATATCTTTCATGCCCATGTTTTAAGTTCTTTTGATCCCAGCGCACAACGCTTACATTTGAGGTCAAGATTATGTAGGTGCATGTCACATCAAAAATTATTTCTTTTGTTATCACTTACCTACTCGAGGACGAGCAGGAGTTAAGCTTGGGGATGCTGATACGTCTCAAACGTATCCACAATTTTTGTTGCTCCATGCTTGTTTTTACACCATTTGCTTACTGTTTCGTTACACTTCGTGGCATTTTTATGCATTTTCCGGAACTAACCTATTAACGAGATGCCACAGTGCCAGTTCCCTGTTTTCTGCTATTTTTGGGTTTTAGAAAAGTTATACAGGAAATATTCTCAGAATTGGATGAAACAAAAGCCGAACATCTGGAAATTTACCGAACCTTCCAGAGATCCGAAGAGGAGACGGAGAAGGGCCACAGGGCGGCCACACGACCAGGGGGCGCGATCTGTCCCTGGCCCGCGCCCACCTGTGATGAGGGCCCCCTAGTCCACCTCTGGCGCCGCCCCTTCGCCTATAAAGATCCCCCGACGGGAAAAACCTAAACACCCGATCACTTTTCCAGAAACACATCGCGATCCGCCGCCGTCGTCGACCCGAGATCAGGAGGGTCCAGAAGCTCTTCCCGGCACCCTGCCGGAGAGGGGAATCGCCACCGGAGGTCTTCTTCATCGCCATGCTTGCCTCCGGCGCAATGAGTGAGTAGTCTACCTTGGACTATGGGTCCATAGCAGTAGCTAGATGGTTGTCTTCTCCACCATGTGCTTCATGTTTAGATCTCATGAGCTGCCTTACATGATCGAGATCACCGTTATGTAATTCTACATGTTGTGTTTGTTGGGATCCAATGAATATTGGTGTTATGATTGAGTTGATGTGCTGAATATTATCTTATGTTATCTATATGTTGTTTATGATCTTGCATGCTCTCCGTTGTTAGTAGCTATCTTGGCCGAGTAGTTGCTAGTGACTCCAAGAGGGGGTATTTATGCTCGATAGTGGGTTCATGCCTCTATTTAATCTGGGGGAGTGACAGAAACCTCTAAGGTTGTAGATGTGCTGTTGCCACTAGGGGGAAAACAACATTCATATGCTCAAGGGCATATGCTTTGTTTACATTACACACTTTGCTTAATGCAGTTATCTGTTGTTTGCAACTTAATACTTGTAGAATTCTCGGATTTATTCGCCACAAGTGGATTATTAGTCATAGATGTAGTTCGATGGCGGTCTATGTATCTTGTTGTAATGCCCAGAGTAAATCTCATAGTGATCCTCTCGACGTATACACGTTGTCTTTATTCTATCAATTGCCCAAATGTAATTTGTTTACCCAGCATGTGTTATTTTATCTTATGGAGAGACACCACTAGTGAACTGTTGACCCAGGTCCTATTTCCATTATATTGCTATCACCTGTTTACCTTACTCACACTGTTTACTTTACTCGCATACTACTATTGCTTTCCACTTGATACGCTCATACCCTTTGTTTCATGCAAACCGGTGAGATTGACAACCTCATCGTAAGTTGGGAACAAAGTATTTGGTTGTGTTGTGTGCAGGTTCCATGTTGCTACTAGTTGAAGATGCACTAACAAGAATCATAAACGGCACCTTTGTTGGAGTGTCACTAGGCTAGCAAGCATCACCTTCTGGAGTTTGGCTTTTTCCTGGACTGACAAACCTTCGTTTCTTACTGAGGGAAAAACTTGCTGCTATATTCATCATACCTTCCTCTTGGGGTTCCCAACTGTACGGTGATTTACATCATCACCACCATAGCAATCAGTGGCAACAAGGTTCTGAAGGTATCTAAGGGTTCTCTCATTCATATGATTGGTGATATAAATTCTGCAAAATTATATGTTCTTAGAGGTAGCACTTTGCCTAGTATTGCCGCTGCTGTTACTTCTGATGAACCTAGTAAAACTAATCTTTGGCATGCACGTCTTGGCCATACGAGTGAACATGGCATGGCAGAATTGATAAAGAGAGAGCTGCTTGTTTGCTATAACATGAGTAAGTTGGAGTTTTGTGAACACTACATTTTTGGTAAGCACAAAAGAGTTAAATTCAAGGGATTTCTATTTTTATGCCCCTGGTTTGTTAGTTGTACTCAGTTTTCCCCAGCCGCTTAACTTTTCCTCAGTTTTCCCCTCGCTCTAGTTTGAAACCCCTCGCAGACGCTCGGACGGGAGGGTTGCGGTCTGGTCAGAGGCCTTAGACCGTTACCGGTGACGGCTAGGGAGCCGCGGTGGTTGTGAATGGACCGTTGCTTTTGAATGGTGTTGACTGTTGACCCAATGAGACATGTTGGACTGGCGGTCTGTCACTCACCCAAAGCTTTCCCCTCCGCCCGAGACTGGAAGAGCTCACACACCGCCCCTCCACCGCCACGCCGTCCTGCCCTCCTACCTTATGGCGTCGTCCGCCCCCGAGCCGCCCCCGCCCCCACCACCACCCCCGGGAAGCGGAGAGGGCTCCGCCTCCACTAGATCTACCCCTATGGCTGTGGAGTTTGTACATCCGTCTGGTGTGCCGATTATGCCCCTCAACGACGGAGAAGATTGGGAATCAGAGGGATCTAACGCATGGATTCCATCTGGGTAAGCATCGTCTGCCTATGTGAATTAAGAGTAGGCAGTTTTTGAGCGCGAATCGTTGTTGCTCAACTAACTGTGTTGCTTTTCGAATAGGATTGATCCAGCGCTGGCTTTTCGGCTGGTGGTTAGGCTAGATACTAGCTTTTTGCGTGATTCTGAACGCAATGTGAGCGGATTTTACATCCCAGCGGTGGTTGCAACTACCATCTCATTGAGGGATTTAAAAGATAACATCTGCGCTCAGTACCCCTGGGGCGCTGGCGATTCAGTTGATTTCCAATATTTCAACAGCACAGAGGGAAGATATGTTCCACTAATTTCCGACGAGGATCTGAGAACGCTTTTTGCTTTAAATGATTCTTGCCGTGTCGGTAAAATTCGTATCCATGTGGACAGGGTCCAGGCATCATCTTGTGTTGGGGCATCATCAGGTGGTCGGGCATCATGTCTCTCTAGTGTTGCTGCCTCTGCTAATCGTGTGCGCCGCCCCGCTCCTTGTAGGTCCACAGCAGCACCATCTGTCCCTAGTGCTAGTGGTAGCCAGATCGTTCCTACGGTTGATGTGGAGGACGATGCAGAGATTGAGGATCCGTCTCCTCAAGATGATGAGGATGAGTTGATGTTTCCTGAATTGGTAGATCGATGCAGTAAGCAGGCAATGGAGGATCAATACATGGAAGATATTGCACAAGGTGCCAGATTTGATGACACTGATGATGAAGAGAAGGATGAGAACAATGACAGCCTTGTTTTAGCCGATTATGAAGGTGATGACTTGCCAACAATTGAGTGGAACAGGGAGGATCCTCAGCTTGCAGAAGGCACCGTATTTCAAACGATGATGGACTGCCATGCAATTACTACATATTGCATTCTCACCAAGAATGATTATGAGGTTATTAAAAGTGAGCCAGGTAGGTTCACAGTTAAGTGCCCATACAAGAGGTGTAGGTGGAGGCTGCATGCATCCACAATGCTCAGAAGCACCATGGTTCAGGTACTACGCCAACCAGTTGTGTATTTTAGATCATGGTGTAAAATTTGTTAACTGTTACTAACATCCCTTATAATTATGTTTCAGATAAAGAAGAACTCGATCGACCATACTTGTCCACCTCGAGCGGGAGCGCCAGAGGAGAAATCAAAGCTAGCAAAGACTAGGTGGTTGGCAGATGCAATCATAGATTGCCTGAGAGAAACTCCATCACTTGGTCCAACAACACTCATAAAATTGATATCTGATAAGTTTAATATAAACATACCTTACATGAGGATGTTCTATGCAAAGGAAATGGCTCTTGACAGGATCAATGGTCCATGGAATGAAAGCTTTCAGTTGCTTTACACTTTCAAAGCTGAAGTGGAGATGGCTAGTCCAGGCAGTGTTGTAGCGATAGACAAGCATACAGTTCCCTACAAATTGAAAAGCGGGAGGATATTGCAGAAGGAATGTTTTAAAAGGGCTTTTGTTTGTTTCAAAGCTTGCTGGAAAGGCTTTCTCGACGGTTGCAGGCCTTATTTGGCCGTGGATGCAACAGCTCTTCATGGCAGGTTTAAAGGACAGCTAGTTGCTGCTACTGCAGTTGATGGACACAATTGGATGTTCCCTGTTGCTTATGGAGTTTTGGAGGTTGAGTCAGAGGAAAGTTGGACTTGGTTTCTGCAGAATTTGCGCGACCTTATAGGTCATCCACCAGGACTTACTATCCACACAGATGCTTACAAAGGTTTGGAGAGTGTAGTAGAAGCAGTATTCCCTGGAGTGGAGCATAGGGAATGTATGCGACACTTGGTACAGAATTTTACAAAGAAATTCAAAGGTAAAGTTTATACTGACAACCTATGGCCAGCTGCATACACATGCAGCAGTAGGAAGCATCTGTTTCATTTGGAAGTGTTGTATAAACAAAAACCTGGGGTAAAGGAGTACTTGGATGAACATCATGGTAGGGTGTGGTCAAGAAGCCAATTCAATGAAATTTGCAAGGTAGACTATGTAACAAGTAACCTTGCGGAGAGTTTCAATGCAAAGGTCAAGTCATTGAAAGGGCTTATGCTGTGGCAAATATTTGATAAGATTAGGCAGATGATCATGATAAAGATCGATCTGCGTCAAAGAATTACAGGCACAAAATATGTTGGCCATCTCATGCTCCCATCTTTGATTAATTCTTTGCATGCCTGGGCAAAACAATTGAAGACGAAATGCATCAGAAAAGGAATGGAGGCTGAGGTAACCTACACTGACAGTAAAAATAGGTAGTGGAGGTATCCAGTGAGTTTGGTTGATAGGACATGCTATTGTAAGCGATGGCAGATCCGTGGGATACCCTGCATACACGCATTGTTTTTCATGAGTGTTATAGCGGGTGCAGAAGGTGAAGTTGATCAGTATGTGTTAGAGTATTTCTGTGTTATCAAATTTAGGGCTGCATATGCTATAAATGTTCCTACCTTGTTGGGAAAAGACCAATTTATGAAAGTCGATCCAGGCTTCAAACTGTACTCTCCAGTTTTGACTAGACCGGCAGGTAGGCCGAGGAAGAATAGGATCAGAGCTAGTGCAGAGGGTGGTGCACCAATTCGACGACGTAAGTGCAAACGTTGTGGAACCCCTGGACACATTGCTAGGCTTTGTAAAAATCCAGTTGACCCAGCTTTTGGAATGGAAGATCAGACGGGAGCAGCAAATGCAGAGGAGAATGAAGCAGCAATTCAACATGAGGAGATTGAAGCAATGGATCGAGAGCTGCTTGAACCGATGGATCGAAAGCTGCTTAAACCGATGGATCGAGAGCTGCTTGAACCGATGGATCGAGAGCTGCTTGAACCGATGAATCAAGAGCTGCTTGAACCGATGGAACGAGAGCTGCTTGAACAGATGGATCGAGAGCTGCTTGAACCGATGGATCGAGAGCAGAGGGAACAGATGGATCGAGAGGCCGTTGAAGCAATGGATAGACAACTGAGTGAAGCAATGGATCGAGAGCTGGGTGAACCGATGGATCAAGAGCAGATTGTAGAAGCAAGGGAAGAAAATGCATTAGAAGAAAGAGCACAAGCTTCGTATGAAATGGTTGTCTCGGTCTTGGCACAACCCGGAGAGAAGAAGAACAAGAAAGATAGCAAAAGGAAGGTAGACACTGGTAATATCCCTGTTAGGGTTACCCTGAGTAAGGTGGTGGACCCAGCGAGTCACATCAGGAGCAAGAGAAAGATTTTATTTTGAACAATTAGTTTGAATTTGTATGAACAATTTGTATTGGGGATCCCTTTGTATTGAATTCAAACTAGTGTGACGTTCCCAAGTTTGTATGTTGAATAATCACAACTAGCATGATAGCCCGCGCACTTGCGCGGCTAGACTCTTTCATATGTAGTATAATACCAACTTTAGAAGTATGAGAAACCTATAATGAAAATGTTTCACATTTTCATAATAGAAAACAAATATAGATTAAACAAAATGAAAACACATAAAAATTATTCTTAAGTCATTTTTTTGCGCTATTTGTAAGTCAATACGATTATCTATTTATATTCACTACTACTACTAAACATGCACTCTCTCCATCTCTTATCTGTCTGTTATGCTTCGACGAAGAATTAAATTAATCTTGCATCCCTGGTGTTCTATTTTTGCATGAGTTGCAGTATTCTATTTTATACAATTTTTTATGTGTTTTTAAGTTTTATCTTGGTGTTTTATTTTTCTATAATATATGTGCATGTATCCTTGGCAGCGCTACCCGTACGTGTATGTTTTCTGTTGTAATTTCATCTGTTCATCACACACAAATCAGGATTGTACTCCGGGTCCTCTCTCTATCCAATTCGAGCAACATGGTGTAAGCTCTGTGTCTCTGTAACAACTCAGAAAATTGTAATCCACTTCCTATTAATTAAAGTGCCAAATTTTGGACCAAGATAAAACTTTTTATCTATTATTGCATGTATGCATGTATTTTCCATTATATGTATTTTATGATTTCATGTGTGTGATTAATTGTTGTGCAACAGTTAGTTAGTTATAACTTAACCAATAGAGACATTAGAGAAGGATTACACAAGCCAAAGAAACCAGAAATAAAAATCATAAAGAAAAAGAGAAGAATAAGATGATCTATGAAATCTTATTGACTACCCTACTTTGAGCCTTTAGAATAAGAAATCTGTAACTCAACTGAGGGTTTGGCCAGTTAGTTGAGCTTCACCAAGTTACATACTAACTCAAACAAGAAGTTTTCAACCAAAATTCAAATCAGAGCTTGACTCAAACATCAACCAAACTTCGAATCTGAAACAGTGACAATACCAAAATTTGAAATAAGATTTCTGCAAAACTTATTCTTTCTTGGTAACAAAAATATCACTGGAAACCTTGGCTAGTATGTTGATCACCCAAAGTGGAAATTTTCAAAATTTTGAATTTGAATCTCTTGCGGGCATTTCGTCGAACACCTGGCAGACGAAAATCGAGAGAAATCGAGTTCACTGTGAAGATCACTGTCGCTGTTCGCTCAAACCCTATAGCCATGCTCCTGGACGACGTCGCGGTCGACCCCAGCTCCCTCTGCCCCGACCCAAGCCGTGCGACATGGGAGGAAACGGAGGACAGCACCCGGACCCCCCTCTCTTCTCCTTCTTCCTCTCTGCAAGCTCCCGACCACCGTGCCCTCGCCAGCACCGACCCACAGCACTCCGCGGCCGAGACAACAACCCTCCAGCACGCGAGCAAGGCCGTCGAGGCCGGTGTCGCCCGTGCATGTCGCCAGCATGCCCTGCGCCGGCCACCCACTGGGCGCCCCTGTCCCCGCCGCTCTGGACTATAAAAACCCCAGTCGATCAAACGAGAGGACTCACCCCGATCCCAGCTACCTCCCAGACACACTCATCTCTCCCCGCTCGCTCTAGCTCGACGTCGCCAGCCCCGCCGGCGAGGTACTGGATGCGGAGGGCGCCGCCGCGTTCGACCTCAGGGAGCAAGCCGACGCCGGGAATTGGTGGCGGAGCCTCGCCGGAGTCGTTTCCGCCCATCGCCGTCGAGTTCTGCTTCCCCTACGTGCGCCGCCGTCGCCGTCGTCATCTTCACTGCGTGCAGGTGAGCTCCTCCATCGCCGGCGAACACGATGCCTGTGAGCCGTTAGATCTTGATCTGTCGGTAGCGTACCGATTCGGTGCGGGTTAAGTGACCTGACGGGTGGGACCTTCTTCTCAGTTCGTTTTAAAACAAATCCCGCCCGGCGCTAAACGTTATCGGGCCGGCCCGTTCGGGTTCTGTAGAGAATCGGCCCGTTGGTTTCAAATTCAGTCCGTTTCGTTTTTATTTATTTTCCCGCCGTTCGAATTAATTCAAATAACTTTCAGATATGATTTTCAAACTTAAATTCCAAGAGTTTTAGAAATCCATTTTTAGCAAATGAATATGCGTTGGAAAGCTTAGGAAATGCTCTACACTGTAGAACTGGTTAGAATTAAAGTTGAGGTAGGAATTTAAATAAATAAGAATAATGTGACCATAGCTTTATTAATCATAGAACATTTCTAGAAAATTATTTAAACCACCTAAAATTATGAAATTTGGTTTGTGAACTCACTAATGACCTATCCTACTGTTTAGTCAACCTTAATCAACTCAAACCTAGTTAGTGATATCACTTAGACCTTAATCCAATCCTATTGGGTAACATAAAATGATAGATTTCTATTGCACACTTAGAATTAAAATTTTGCCCTCAATACCAACCCACTTAATTAAACCCTCCACACTTGAACTAGTCCAACCACCCTTAGTTCAATACCCATGCTTGGAAAGTAAGCCACATATGGTACTTGGTGGAAAATTTAACTTACACACTCAATGCAAACTTGGAAGAAAACTTGCAACACAATTCAAATAAAATCCAATAGGAAGGCTATTGTTTGAAAACAAGTATGTGTGCTTGGTGTGTTGTTAGCATGGTGTAGTGATGATGTGCTTTGTGTTTATCCGTTGTTATACGCTAGTGTTGCTGAGGAGGATATTGAAGGGGAATTTTATCAAGAAGAAGAAGAATACCCCGGACACTTTGCCAACCAAGGCAAGCCATCTTCTTGAAGCATATTCCAAATGCCTAGATTTACTATTGCATTCTACTTGTTATAAGTAAATTGCATGATTGAATTGCTAGAGTAGAATGGTAGAAGTGTAGTGATATCTTGCTTAGCAAGAGCATCAAGCTGAGTTTATCCAACTATAGCTTAGTGGTATCATCACTCAATATAGTTGCTTAGTCGCTAATAAAATTGAGGCCATCTCTAAGTGGAACCCCATTTGAACTTGGGGACTTGAACTTGAAAACTTGAAACGAAGATTCTCCTACATGATGGTCTTATGAAGGAAAATAATACTGACTAAGAACTATGGAATGTATTTGCTAAATGATAATAAGTGAGGTACCATGTGAGCCAACCATTACCGTACGACCACATTACCCCTAAATGGGAAGGGGCTTAGTCCGTAGCTTGTTCACCCTAGTATGGGAGGTCTTGTATCATCCTTTATAGAAGTGCACCGTGCGCGGGTACTTCTGAACCGAGTGGAAATTCCATTCATCCGGCACTCCGGAGCGGGCAAAACTAGAGACGCCGGAACGGAAGATGTCCGTGTCTCGGGCTCTAGGGAAGGATCCTGTACTAGAGTGAGCAAGTGAAAGAGTTTGTTTGATTATCTGAACCTCGCATACTTTGTGTATGACGAACCGTGGATTTCTCCCGGCAGATGTATCGAATCTTGTGGGTAAAGTGTACCCCTCTGCAGAGGTTTCAAACTATTCGAATAGCCGCGTCCTCGGTTATGGACAGTTGGCAAACTGTACTTGACTTTTGTCAAGAATGATAATAACTTATGGTAACCTTGGTGAAGGACATGACTTGACTTGACATTGATATTGACACACTTGAAGTTCCTCTCTAGATTGAACTTAGAGAACTAAACCTCTTTTCCACCAATGAACATTCTTGGGAAATTAAACTAGCTTTTGCAACTAAACTTAGTGCTTAGTCCACCATATCAACCTTGCATATCTACTTCAACATTTCATTTATAAGATGGTTTGCGAGTGCATCCAATGTACTCACGGCTGTGTCCCTGGCTATCAACTTGGCCAGACTATGGGGAAGAGTATCCGGAGGAAGGGTATGAAGAAGAGTATCAGAACTAAGATCTTCAACTGAGTCGCCATTGCCTGTAGGGTGAAGGCATGGACCCGAAGACGTTATTTCCGCTGCTATATTGTGATTGTAATATGAACTTGGTCTCTATGACCATTGTAACTGAACCATCATATTGTAATGTCTATGGAACTGGTTACCAACTACATTATGTGTATCACAACAATGATTCTGGGATTGTGGTGGAATGCATAACGGGCACTTCGAATTTTAGATAAATTCGGGGTCGTCACAAGTTGGTATAAGAGCCTAGGCTGACCATAGGAGACCTTAGTTAGAATGGGCGTTAAAGAAACTTTTACAAAAGCAAAGATATAAGTAATGGTTTGAAATTGCTTAGTCTTTTCCGATCTATTTACAAAGTTTTGTACCTACTTCAGTTTTTACCTACTTAAAAGTTTGCACACTTGAGTTGATCACTAACTTAATCTAATCTAAAACTTGTAGATGGCACCGGTATTCACTGAGCAGTACCAGTTGGGCCATGGTGGCAGCCTCTATTTCGAGCGCGACCTCACCACCCTGACCTTGTTCCTGGATCGTCTGTATCCGGGGTTCAAGGGAGCCGTGCTCAATGAGCACCCGGATGGAGAGCTACGGTGGCTTGTCAGGGCCAGTTGCCGTGGCAAGAAGGGAGATTTGAGTTCTCCAAGGATCAAGTTTGAGCTTGTGGAGAACACTTGGGCCTATGGTTTGGTCCGAGGTATGCAGGAGATGCACGCCCGCTTGTGCGGACTGCATGTTGAGGAGGTCCAGGGGGAGCGCTTTAGGAACTTTGCTCGGCGTGATGCGGACGGGCGTCCCGCAAACATGCCAGGGCAAAATGAGCCGAGTACCTACATAGATCACATGGACTTCTTGCTGTACTCCACTCAGCAGGAGGCAGATCGTGCCCGTACCAAGGCCAACCTTGAGCACTTCGCACTGGTGGAGGCAAGGAGCACTATCAGGATTCTTGCTAGGGATCGCAAGAGTCTTCGCCGACAGCGCGATGAGAGGGATCACACCATTGATGAGTTGAAGGCCAATGTGGCTGAGCTGACGGAGTACATTGAGAGTCTAGAGAGCCACCTTGGTGAGGAGGAAGGCATTGATCTCCGCAAGGAGGATAATGCCCTCATTAGTGATGAGGATGACTTCATGGAGGACCTTGATGATTCGGAGCATGATGAGGATGCTGGATTCATTGTGGATGATGAGGAGGAAGACCCCGAGGAGCCCGGAGTTTAGAGTTGGAGAACTCCATGTTATTTAGTTATGAGTTTACTTTGAGTCACTTCGTGTAGGTGTGAGTTGTATCCCCCTCTCTAGTAGACGAGTCGCAATGGTTTGATGTAAACCATTTGTAATGTGTGAACTCATGTGTATGATATGTTTGATGCTTGCTGAATGAAAAATGAATTTGGCCCTTAAGGCCTTAGTAAGACAAAAATTGCATCATCCATGTTACATTTAAATCTTAGCAAATTAGCTTTTCCCTCTTGTCTTACACACCTTATCTTCAGATGCCGCGAGCACCCCCACCCCCGAACCCGGAAATGGCCAAACTACTAAGGTTGATCATGGAAGACCGAGAAGCAGCCCGGGCTGAGCGCCAAGCTAACTTGGCCACTCTTCAGCAACTAACCCAGATGGCAATGAAACACAACAATGGCAATGGAAATGGCCATGGTGAAGGAGAAAACAATGGCCATGGTGATCACCGATCCAAGTTAAGGAGTTTCCAAAACACCAACCCTCCTATGTTCACTAAGTCTGAAGAACCCTTAGATGCCGATGACTGGCTTCGCACTATGGAGAACAATTTGGCAGTCGCCGAAGTTGGAGAAAATGAGAAGGTCTTGTACACCACCCACTATCTTGCGGGAGCCGCAAGAGCTTGGTGGGATAGCACTCGTGCAATGCAAGCCCAAGGGTATGTGATGCCTTGGGAGGAGTTCAAGAGCAAGTTTAGCAAAGCCCATGTTCCGTTGGGATTGGTTAAAAGGATGAGAGATGAGTTCAGGAATCTGAAGCAAGGTTCCCTATCTGTGGTTGACTACCGTGACAAGTTCCTTACCTTGTCTAGGTATGCCCCAGATGACACCAACACCACTGAGAAGAAGCAAGAAAGGTTTCTGGATGGACTTCATGATGAGATGCAATGTGTCCTGGTCAGCATTCACTTTGCCGACCTGGAGTCATTGGTTGACTCTGCCATTCAGATGGAAGGCAAACTCAAGCAAGCTGCAGAGAACCGCAAGCGCCGTATGATGTATCAAGGCAACTCGAGAAACTCGCAGAAGCCAAGGGGAAATCCACCTATGGGTTTCGCCCCTAGACCTATGAGGCCATCTGCACCTGCTCCACGTCCCAACTTTCCTAGCCGTCCGCCCGGCAACAACTTCAACCATGCACCTCCGAGACCTAATGGCAACCACTTCAACACCAATACCCCTAGGCCAAATGGCGCCCCTGTGCTGCCCAAGCCTGGTGACAAGTCTGGTGTTACCTGTTATGAGTGCGGACTCAAAGGGCACTACTCCAATGAGTGCCCCAAGAAGCTAAATGATGCGTCCAAGACCACTGCTCCTGCTCAGCAGCAGCGCCGTGTTGGAAATGGCAAGAATTATCCACCAAGGAACCAGCCTCACCCTCGAGGCCGTCTGAACCACATGAATGTTGAAGAAGCTCAGGAAGCAACCGACGTTGTGCTTGGTATGTTCCCTGTTAACTCAGTTCCTGCAAGAGTTCTGTTTGATTCTGGAGCTTAACACTCGTTTGTCACTAAGTTATTTGTTGATAAAAGTGGACTTCAACCAACACCCCTGAAACATGCCATGTTAGTACAAATACCTGGGTCAACAACAAGGGCTGAGTGGAACTGTTTGGCAGTTCCCATAGAAATTCATGGAATATCTTTCTTAGCCAATTTGATAGTTTTGGGAACCAAAGGTTTGGAAGTAGTTCTTGGTATGAATTGGATGTCTTCCCATCAAGGAGTGATAGATTGTGCCAAGAAGACCATCACCATGAAGAGTAGCACTGGAATTGTAGTAAAGCATGTGTCCGTAAAACCACCTCAGACCACCAGATGTCATAAGAGTATCTCAGGACCAACTATAGAGGAAGTTCCCATCGTCTGTGAATACCCGGATGTATTTCCCGATGAGCTACCCGGAATGCCACCGGATCGGGATATTGAGTTTATCATTGAGCTTATTCCCAGGACTGGATCCATAGCCCAACGACCCTATCGTATGAACCCAGCTGAACTAGTGGAGTTGAAGAAGCAATTGGATGACCTTTTGAGTAAGGGATTGATTCAGCCAAGTTCTTCTGCTTGGAGATCACCCGTCTTGTTTGTGGATAAAAGTGATGGTTCCAGCCGACTGTGCACTGATTACCGCAAGCTAAATGATGTGACCATCAAGAATAAGTATCCTCTCCCTAAGATTGATGATCTGTTTGACCAATTGACCGGAGCTCGAGTCTTCTCCAAGATAGACTTTAGAACCGGATACCATCAACTGAAGATCCGTGCAACTGATATACCCAAAACAGCCTTCACTACCCGATACGGATTATATGAGTATACCGTAATGTCCTTCGGATTAACCAATGCCCCTGCTTATTTCATGAACCTCATGAATAAGGTTTTCATGGAGTTTCTGGATAAGTTTGTTGTTGTCTTCATTGATGACATCCTTATCTACTCCAAGTCCGAAGAGGAGCATGCAACCCATTTGAGATTAATCTTAGAGACTCTGAGAGAGCATCAGCTTTATGCCAAGTTCAGCAAGTGTGAGTTTTGGTTGAAAGAAGTTGGATTCCTAGGCCATGTGTTATCAGCTGGAGGAATATCAGTAGACCCAAAGAAGATCAAATCAGTCATGGAATGAAAAGCCCCTACCACTCAAACTGAAGTTAGAGGTTTTCTCGGATTAGCGGGATATTACCGCAAGTTTGTTGAAGGGTTTTCAAGCATTGCCCAGCCAATGACCCAACTGTTAAAGAAGGACAAGAAGTTTGAATGGACCCCTAAGTGCGAAGAGAGTTTTCAAGAGCTCAAGAAGCGATTGGTAACCGCACCCGTCCTAACCATGCCCGATATCACCAAGAACTTTGATGTCTATTGCGACGCCTCCAAACTTGGACTTGGTTGCGTACTAATGCAAGAAGGCAAGGTCATAGCTTACCTCTCCCGGCAGCTCCGACCTCATGAAGAAAATTACCCAACCCATGATCTGGAGTTAGCCGCCGTAGTTCTAGCTTTGAAGACCTGGAGGCACTATCTTATGGGCAACCGTTGCGAGATCTACACTGACCACAAGAGTTTGAAGTATATTTTCACCCCGAAGGAGTTGAACATGAGGCAAAGAAGATGGATAGGGTTGATCAAGGATTATGATCTGGAAATTCATTATCACCCCGGTAAGGCCAATGTGGTGGCCGATGCATTGAGTAGGAAGCCCTGCTCGTTGAATATGATGATCAAAGAGGAGCAACCCATGTTGCACCAAGAGTTTGAAAAATTTGGATTGGAACTAGTCAGTCGAGGATTCTTAGCCAACCTAGAGTTTCAACCCACCTTGATGAGCCAAATTAAAGAAGCCCAGAAGGGAAGTGCGAGTATTGACGGAATTAAGCGCAGAATTAGTTCCGGCAAGGTGCCAGGATTTGAAGAAGATGATCAAGGAGTTCTTTGGTATAAAGGGCGTATCTGTGTGCCTGCGGACTCAGAATTGAAGGAAGTTATTATGAGAGAAGCCCATGAGACACCTTACTCCATTCATCCCGGTGGAACTAAGATGTACCAGGATTTAAAGGCGCAATTTTGGTGGCATGGGATGAAGCGTGAGATTGCATCGTTCATATCTAAGTGTGATATTTGTCAAAGAGTCAAGGCTGAACATCAATGTCCTGCTGGATTGCTGCAACCTTTGCAAGTTCCGGAATGGAAGTGGGAATCTGTTGGAATGGATTTCATCACTGGATTTCCAAGGTCTAGCCGTGGCAATGACTCTATCTGGGTCATTGTGGATAGACTGACCAAAGTTGCCCACTTTATTCCTGTCAAGACCACTTATACCTCAGGACAGCTGGCAGATCTTTATCTATCCAGAATTGTGAGTTTACATGGAGTCCCAAAAACCATAGTTTCCGATCGAGGAACTCAATTCACCTCAAGATTTTGGAGAAGTTTGCATCAAGCCTTGGGAACCAAATTAGCCTTTAGCACAGCTTACCACCCTCAGACTGATGGACAGACAAAAAGAGTAAATCAGATACTTGAAGATATGTTGAGAGCCTGTGTTCTAGCCTATGGAGCTAAGTGGGAAGATTGTCTGCCTTTCGCGGAGTTTTCCTACAACAACAGTTATCAAGCCAGTTTGCAAATGGCCCCATTTGAAGCTTTATATGGAAGAAAGTGCCGTACCTCTTTGAATTGGTCGGAAACCGGAGACAGTCAGATATTTGGACCTGACATTCTGCAGGAGGCTGAAGAGAAGGTTCGCATGATTCGTGATTACCTCAAGGCAGCCCAATCTAGACAGAAGGGTTATGCCGACAAGAGGCGTAGAGAACTGACCTTCCAGATTGGAGATTTTGTTTATCTTAGAGTATCACCTCTCAAGGGAATGCAGAGATTCCAAGTCAAAGGAAAGCTTGCACCAAGGTATATTGGACCCTTCAAGGTACTAAGCCGCAGAGGAGAAGTGTCATATCAGTTGGAAATGCCCCCTGAATTGTCTGAAGTGCACGATGTCTTTCACAGTGTCTTTACTTCGGAAATGTCTTGAAGTACCGGAGAAGCCAGAAATCTTCAAGAATATTGATCACCGTTCCGTGGACATCAACAAAGATTTGACTTACCGTGAAGTGCATATAGAACCACTCGAACCCGAAGCATCAAGTTTCTGAAAGTTCAGTGGAGTAATCACACCGAAGATGAAGCCACTTGGGAACGAGAAGATTACCTTCAGAAAGAGTTTCCCAATCTTTTCAGTTCTTAATTAGTGAATCTCGGGGACGAGATTCTTTTTAAGGGGGGAAGATTGTAACAACTCAGAAAATTGTAATCCACTTCCTATTAATTAAACTGCCAAATTTTGGACCAAGATAAAACTTTTTATCTATTATTGCATGTATGCATGTATTTTCCATTATATGTATTTTATGATTTCATGTGTGTGATTAATTGTTGTGCAACAGTTAGTTAGTTATAACTTAACCAACAGAGACATTAGAGAAGGATTACACAAGCCAAAGAAACCAGAAATAAAAATCATAAAGAAAAAGAGAAGAATAAGATGATCTATGAAATCTTATTGACTACCCTACTTTGAGCCTTTAGAATAAGAAATCTGTAACTCAACTGAGGGTTTGGCCAGTTAGTTGAGCTTGACCAAGTTACATACTAACTCAAACAAGAAGTTTTCAACCAAAATTCAAATCAGAGCTTGACTCAAACATCAGCCAAACTTCGAATCTGAAACAGTGACAATACCAAAATTTGAAATAAGATTTCTGCAAAACTTATTCTTTCTTGGTAACAAAAATATCACTGGAAACCTTGGCTAGTATGTTGATCACCCAAAGTGGAAATTTTCAAAATTTCGAATTTGAATCTCTTGCGGGCATTTCGTCGAACACCTGGTAGACGAAAATCGAGAGAAATCGAGTTCACTGTGAAGATCACTGTCGCCGTTCGCTCAAACCCTGTAGCCATGCTCCTGGACGATGCCGCGGTCGACCCCAGGTCCCTCTGCCCCGACCCAAGCCGTGCGACATGGGAGGAAACGGAGGACAGCACCCGGACCCCCCTCTCTTCTCCTTCTTCCTCTCTGCAAGCTCCCGACCACTGTGCCCTCGCCAGCACCGACCCACAGCACTCCGCGGCCGAGACAACAACCCTCCAGCACGCGAGCAAGGCCGTCGAGGCCGGTGTCGCCCGTGCACGTCGCCAGCATGCCCTGCGCCGGCCACCCACTGGGCGCCCCTGTCCCCGCCGCTCTGGACTATAAAAACCCCAGTCGATCAAACGAGAGGACTCACCCCGATCCCAGCTACCTCCCAGATACACTCATCTCTCCCCGCTCGCTCTAGCTCGACGTCGCCAGCCCCGCCGGCGAGGTACTGGACGCGGAGGGCGCCGCCGTGTTCGACCTCAGGGGAGCAAGCCGATGCCGGGAATTGGTGGCGGAGCCTCGCCGGAGTCGTTTCCGCCCGTCGCCGTCGAATTCTGCTTCCCCTACGCGCGCCGCCGTCGCCGTCGTCATCTTCACTGCGCGCAGGTGAGCTCCTCCGTCGCCGGCGAACACGATGCCTGTGAGCCGTTAGATCTTGATCTGTCGGTAGCGTACCGATTCGGTGCGGGTTAAGTGACCTGACGGGTGGGACCCTCTTGTCAGTTCGTTTTAAAACAAATCCCGCCCGGCGCGAAACGTTATCGGGCCGGCCCGTTCGGGTTCTGTAGAGAATCGGCCCGTTGGTTTCGAATTCAGTCCGTTTCGTTTTTATTTATTTTCCCGCCGTTCGAATTAATTCAAATAACTTTCAGATATGATTTTCAAACTTAAATTCCAAGAGTTTTAGAAATCCATTTTTAGCAAATGAATATGCGTTGGAAAGCTTAGGAAATGCTCTACACTGTAGAACTGGTTAGAATTAAAGTTGAGGTAGGAATTTAAATAAATAAGAATAATGTGACCATTGCTTTATTAATCATAGAACATTTCTAGAAAATTATTTAAACCACCTAAAATTATGAAATTTGGTTTGTGTACTCACTAATGACCTATCCTACTGTTTAGTCAACCTTAATCAACTCAAACCTAGTTAGTGATATCACTTAGACCTTAATCCAATCCTAATGGGTAACATAAAATGATAGATTTCTATTGCACACTTAGAATTAAAATTTTGCCCTCAGTACCAACCCACTTAATTAAACCCTCCACACTTGAACTAGTCCAACCACCCTTAGTTCAATACCCATGCTTGGAAAGTAAGCCACATATGGTACTTGGTAGAAAATTTAACTTACACACTCAATGCAAATTTGGAAGAAAACTTGCAACACAATTCAAATAAAATCCAATAGCAAGGCTATTGTTTGAAAACAAGTATGTGTGCTTGGTCTGTTGTTAGCATGGTGTAGTGATGATGTGCTTTGTGTTTATCCGTTGTTAGACGCTAGTGTTGCTGAGGAGGATATTGAAGGGGAATTTTATCAAGAAGAAGAAGAATACCCCGGACACTTTGCCAACCAAGGCAAGCCATCTTCTTGAAGCATATTCCAAATGCCTAGATTTACTATTGCATTCTACTTGTTATAAGTAAATTGCATGATTGAATTGCTAGAGTAGAATGGTAGAAGTGTAGTGATATCTTGCTTAGCAAGAGCATCAAGCTGAGTTTATCCAACTATAGCTTAGTGGTATCATCACTCAATATAGTTGCTTAGTCGCTAATAAAATTGAGGCCATCTCTAAGTGGAACCCCATTTGAACTCGGGGACTTGAACTTGAAAACTTGAAACGAAGATTCTCCTACATGATGGTCTTATGAAGGAAAATAATACTGACTAAGAACTATGGAATGTATTTGCTAAATGATAATAAGTGAGGTACCATGTGAGCCAACCATTACCGTACGACCACATTACCCCTAAATGGGAACGGGCTTAGTCCGTAGCTTGTTCACCCTAGTATGGGAGGTCTTGTATCATCCTTTATAGAAGTGCACCGTGCGCGGGTACTTCTGAACCGAGTGGAAATTCCATTCATCCGGCACTCCGGAGCGGGCAAAACTAGAGACGCCGGAACGGAAGATGTCCGTGTCTCGGGCTCTAGGGAAGGATCCTGTACTAGAGTGAGCAAGTGAAAGAGTTTGTTTGATTATCTGAACCTCGCATACTTTGTGTATGACGAACCGTGGATTTCTCCCGGCAGATGTATCGAATCTTGTGGGTAAAGTGTACCCCTCTGCAGAGGTTTCAAACTATTCGAATAGCCGCGTCCTCGGTTATGGACAGTTGGCAAACTGTACTTGACTTTTGTCAAGAATGATAATAACTTATGGTAACCTTGGTGAAGGACATGACTTGACTTGACATTGATATTGACACACTTGAAGTTCCTCTCTAGATTGAACTTAGAGAACTAAACCTCTTTTCCACCAATGAACATTCTTGAGAAATAAAACTAGCTTTTGCAACTAAACTTAGTGCTTAGTCCACCATATCAACCTTGCATATCTACTTCAACATTTCATTTATAAGATGGTTTGCGAGTGCATCCAATGTACTCACGGCTGTGTCCCTGGCTATCAACTTGGCCAGACTATGGGGAAGAGTATCCGGAGAAAGGATATGAAGAAGAGTATCAGAACTAAGATCTTCTACTGAGTCGCCATTGCCTGTAGGGTGAAGGCATGGACCCAAAGACGTTATTTCCGCTGCTATATTGTGATTGTAATATGAACTTGGTCTCTATGACCATTGTAACTGAACCATCGTATTGTAATGTCTATAGAACTGGTTACCAACTACGTTATGTGTATCACAACAATGATTCTGGGATTGTGGTGGAATGCATAACGGGCACTTCGAATTTGTGATAAATTCGGGGTCATCACAGTCTCTAAGCACCGGTCACCAAGCTTACTTTAGTCTGCTTGCTCCTCGTGCTATGCTGCCTTCAAGCGTCAACCAATGGTTAAAGCCGCGAGGTTTTCATGGTGCGAAACACTTTGCCCGCAAAGGTGAGGAAGACGACTAAGTATTCATGCATGCATGCCGGATATTGAATCGGAAACCTGCGCGTCAATATGATTAAAATTTAGAACGCATACTTTAGTTATGGAAGGTGAAAGTTGATTTTTTCCCCTCCTTGTTAGGTGATCAGCAGTACGTCTGCCGGCAGCAGATCATCGGAGAAGGCAAAGTCGAAGGTGGTGCTTTTGATATGGTGCAGCGATAAATTCTGTTGTTATGATCTGAAACATGTTGAGCCTGCTACTCCTGGAAGGCATAGCGGGCTAGCGGCAGTGGCGTTAGTGGAGGCGTCACTGCGTCGTCAGGCATGGTGCGATCGAGATAAATCATCTCCAGCTTAATTAACGGAAGGATTTTAAATCTCTCCCGTGAAGACAAAGAGTACCTTGTGTAGTTTGCCTAGATCCTAATCAACCAAGCTGCTCACGTCATGTATGTAAGTGCATATTCACCTGGATATATGTGGCTTAAGCGTGTAACTGATTGAAACAAATCTCCAGCTCTCCATGTTCTGTGACCCAGTAGATCCGCTGTTCTGCCTAGAAGTCGGCAGATCCACGGGGATGGATTGCTGAAACGGCGCGGACTATAGCAATGCTACACGGTTGATCTCTACTCGTGGTGCTGACCGGGCAGAGCACGACGGCCGGCGACGATGAACAAGGGGTCGCATCATGCTCGCATGTTCCCCAATGGCATGACACGCTGAAAGCACTTGTACTTGTAAAAAAAATCGCCGAGCTGCGATCACATCCATGGATTATTCATGTTACTTACTTAGATCTAATGATGGACTCAATATCTCTTGAAGTATTGATTTGCCAATGGATCTATGCTACGTCAACGGAGTATATACTATGTCAGCCTATATTAGTCCGATCGGGACTCTTTTTTTGTACGGCTAATTTGGACTCTTAAACGTACGTGATTATATTTGTGTGCCTTTAGACTACAACGTGAATCTCCCGGATCAATTTAAATCTTAGCCGTTTCTATTCTTGGTCAAATCTTAACCGTTGGTTGTTAGTTGTTTTAATAATATAATAGATAATGTATGTGTTATTTGCAAGTTTTCTATGGTCATGCACCTCGAATAAGTTCATCGCTTAAGCCACATTTATCATTTTCTAAGTGACTAAACTCAAAAAATATAGTTTTGGGTTTATCTCTACTATAAAACTGGAATCGGGTGGTAGGTACGCTGTTTTTTTAGATTTCCGATTCTGCCCCTTCATCGTTAGGAATATTGCACCTTTACCACCGCCAAGCAGCCAGTTGATCGGTTCGTCAACAGGATCTCCTTTCTCCTCCCGACGGGGCTTCGTCGCCCACGCGCGTGCCCCGCTCGCCGGCCTCTTCGAGCGGGTCTCCGCCGGCCCCCGCCGTGTCGTGCCTGAGATCCTTCGCCGCGGCCGAGGTGGCGCGCCTTCGCAGCGGCATGGTCTTCCACCCTGTCGACGCGTGCATGCCGGAGGAGTTCAACGAGCGAGTACCTCGCGAGGACGTCGCAGGACGAGCAGGGTGTGGCCGTTGGCGTCATGCTCCTGAACACCTGTCGTGCACTGGAGGGCGACTGGGCGAGTTCATCGACGTGGAGGCCGAGAGTCCGGAGTACGCAGGTATGAAGATCTTTGCCATGGGGCCACTGAACCCACTACTCGACGGGAGCGCGAGGAAGGTCGCAGGCGCGGAACGAGTGCCTGGCCTAGCTCGATAGGCAACCGCCATCATCGGTGGTGTATGTGTTGTTCGGCACCAGACTGGACACCCAGCTCGGCCCTCTCTTTTCCCCTCCGTGGCGCCGGGTCCAGCTCTATGGTCCGGGCGATGGATCTACACATCCTCCGCCGCGGAGCTTCTCCGTGCAAGACGCATCTCCCCTGCGCTGCTGAAGCGAAGTGCTTTCGTGCTATGATGCCTCTCCGTGGTGCGGCCTACCTACGCTGCCTCCTCTGTAGCTAGCGATGCCTGCCACTCTAGCACATCCACTCTGTGGTGGTTGCCCTCCCACCAGCTGATGCTGTGATGTGGCTGCCATCATCACCCACCAAGAGCTAGACCATCATGTGCAGGAGCCTGTGGAATTTGGAAAGAGAAGTGCCTAGCGATTTTTATGTTTCAGCTCAACTTTCTCCGGCCATTGTAATCAGTGCCAATTGCGTAATTCACTATTGGTGTTGTTGCATAATTAGGAAAAAGGACTCGGTCCAACAATCAATAAAATAAACATAGCATTGTCTGAATCCTGCTTTCATTGCAGTCCGCTTTATCTCTGTTAGCTATAGTTGGTTTAGCACAACATGTATCTTTCTTGTTACTAGCTCTGGTTGTCACGGCAATGAAAAAACCTGCTAATTATGATAGGATAGTGGTGAAAATATCATTGGTGAGGAAGAAAATAGGAGGGAGTGAGGGGTGGTCATCTGGTGGGATGATAAGATATGTATGCTAACATTTGTATAATATGATCACAAGCTGAGCTGAAAGAACAAATTAAAAAAATTATAATCAATATGTTCAACTTTTTTGGATTTTTCGTTGCAACGCACGAGCATTTTGCTAGTTTTAATTCAAAATAATTCAAAACATGGTGGAACCTTCCCATGGAGTCTTGTTATGTTACCTACAACCTAGAGAAATAATAATGGAAAAGGAAATATAGAGATATGAAGTTTCCCTTTCCCAAAACCACTTCCTAGTCCATGCGCTACTAGCTATGAAGATGCAGGGCTTTCTACTCAACACACCTCCCAAATACCCACTATGCTTACAAACTTTGTCCAAATGAGTCCAAATTCGTCACACTTGTGTATCTTTGAATTGCAAACAATATCACGTCGGCCAAAATGTACTATATTATTCAAATAACACAATCTAACAATTTTTGTGCCAAAAGCTTCAATTTCCCTTACTCCCTTTATGATTTGGGTGCCCCTATTTTACTTAGTTTTACTCAGTTTTCCCCCTCCGGGTCTACTTGTTTTACTCAGTCCTACTCAGTTTTGCTCTTTCGATAAACATTTCCTCACTTTTGTCCCTCTTAGTTCTACTGAGTTTTCCTCACTTGTACTCACTGGCTGATCTCTGATTGGTCGAGATGTATGTCACACGAATCTTGGTTGGTTGATAGCTCAACGTACGCTTGCACCGTTGGATCATTTATGATCGGATGGCCTGTATATCTCTCTCTACCTCGATGGACGCATATGGAGAGAAGAGCAGAGCACATACCTACGAACCCTAGCAGTCGCATATTCCAGTCGCATCTTCCTCTCTTACTCTGGCGGTCGCGGCGGCGCGGATCTATAGCGTGTGTGCGTGCGTGCGGTGGCGCGGATCTAACCGTGCGTGCGGTGGCGCGGATCTAACCGTGCCTGCGGCGGCACGGATCTAACCATGTGTGCGGCCGCGCGGAACTGCAGCGTGCGGCGGCGCGGATCTAACCGTGTGTGCGGCGGCGCAGATCTAACCGTGCGACGGTGTGGATCTAAGAGTGCCGGTGAGGATCTAAGAGTGCCGGTGAGGATCTAACCCTTAGAAATAGTTGAAATGTCTCTCTCTGTCTCACTTTCGTTTACCTTCTCAGATCTGTTGATGATAAAGAACACCAAGACAGCGGCCGTGCCGACAGTGGTCAACGATGCCAAGATCATTGAAGCCATCGCCTACAACATCGCTGCGACGGCGCAGATCCAGCCTTCAATGTCGGAGCCTGCCGATGTCTCACTTCTGTTGCCCTCCTCAGATCTGTTGCTGATGGACACCAAGGCGGCGGCCGTGTCGATAGTGGTCATCGATGCCAAGACGATTGAAGTCATCGCCTACAACATCGCTGCGACGGCACAGATCCAGCCTTCAATGTCGGAGCCTGCCGATGTCTCACTTCCGTTGCCCTCCTCAGATCTGTTGCTGATGAAGGACACCAAGACGGCAGCCTTGTCGATAGTGGTCATCGATGCCAAGACGATTGAAGCCATCGCCTACAACATCGCTGCGACGACGCAGATCTAGCCCTCTCCATGTCCGAGTTTGCGGATGGCGCAGATGAAGGACACCAAGATGGCGGCGGTGCCAAGAGTGATCTGCGAAGCCGTAGATCCAACCCTCCTCCATGTCCGAGTTTGCGGATGGCGTAGATGACCACCCCTCAGCCGCCCGTCGTCCCGGCCCTTCTAGCCCATCGGTGCGCGGCCATGTTCGACGCCGCAAATTGGGATAAATTATGATAAATTTGTATTTTTCAATTTCAAATTGGGATAAAATTGTTCGAACTACTACCACTGTCTCAAAAAAAGCTTCTCCACTTTCTCGATGTGTCCCTGTACATCCGAATGTATGATTTGAATTCTTTCCCAACTTGATTGGGATGATTGATATGTATTTGATCCGAGAGGCTGGTACATGCTTTCACTTTTGGGATCCCTTCACTTTTATAAGATGTTCATGCATGCTAAAATTATCGCGCGCATTACTTAGCACAACTAGGAAATTGTACGCCAAAATACAGTGGTTAGAGCCACACCAAAATACAGTGGTTAGAGCCATCTACTGAATAACAATTCTATACTATCTAAATCATCTACCACAACCACATAACTGCTAGGACTGGGATGACACCTAATAAAACTTCCCAGATGAATCTACTTTTTGCCTCTCCCATCACTTGAAGTTCATGTTCTAGATTTTCTACCACTTGATCAAATACGACAAGATCTGTCTCAAGTATCAACTTCTCCTTGCGAATAAGCTCTGAATTCTTCTTTTCTTCCTCCACGGTATGCTTCAGCTCGAATATCATCAAGTTTTTACGGGCCAATTCATCACCTAAATTGGCCAACTTCTCCTCCAAATCCATCCTCTGGCTACACCATTGGGTTGATTCATCTTGGTATGCAATGTACCATGGATCATCGGCTTGCCTGGCGAACTATAACAATAATGGAAAAAAGAACAACTGGAATCACTCCAACAGGCCATGGCGGCACTTCAAATTCAATGGTAGTACAGAGAGCAGAAGATAGATACCTGCACTTCCGACGAGGTAGGAGAAGTAGAACATGGCCACGACATGATCGAATCCCCACCCTCGCTGGTGTACCCGCTATGACCAGACATTGAGGACTATTTCGCACCTGCAAACTCCAATAAATTATGGGAACTGAATCGATTAGGGGGCGGGGGAGGTGAAAGCGAAGGTCTTACCAAGCTATACTACTAATTGGTGTGCAGAACAAATCCCGGTCGTCGTGGGCGGTGGATCTGCTTGCGGCGGACTTTCCTGTGGTGGGTACAATGCGTGCGGACGAAACAAGTGCTGGAGCCGTGGTTGACGAGCAGTGTCGCAGTCCATCCGACGCCGCCGGGGGACAGAGCCGGCGGCGCGACGAGGCGCCGGCGATGGCTGCTCCGTCCGAGGGTGGGGAACGAGCTGCCAGCGGTTCTCCGATGACTAATGAGATACACAACACTAGGTTCCAGCCATGTTTAGCATAAGATTCACTTTAGATTAAGCTGCGAAAATAGTCACCTGTTGGGTCTACCTTAAGAAAAAATAATTAGCGAACTTGTTGCTTCTCTCTAACTAAAAGCAGGGATATATGCCTTTTCACTAAGGGCGACCCCAGCGGTCATTGGCTGAGGCGGCCCCACAGAGCGGCTCTATATGATTTTCTCTAAATAAGTAGACGACCCCAGCGGTCATTGGCTGCGGAGGCCCCACAGAGCGGCAATATATGATTTTCTCTAAATAAATTGACGACCCCACTGGTCATTGGCTGCGGCAGCCCCACAGAGCGGCAATATATGTCTTTTCCTGAAAAATACATGACCCCACTGGTCATTGGCTGCGGCAGCCCTATAGAGCGGCCCCATTTGTCATTGGCAGCACCGCGTATACAATCAGGAAATAAAATGGCCCACACATCAGCGATAGATGGATGGCTGCTCTGACGTGTCTCCTGACCCTACCTGTCAGCACCATTCAAAAGCATCGGTCAATTCACAACCACTGCGGCTCCCTAGCCGTCATCGGTAACGGTCAAGGCCTCTGACCAGACCACAACCCTCCCGTCCGAGCGTCTGCGAGGGGTTTCAAACTAGAGCGAGGAGAAAACTAAGGAAAAGTTAAGCGGCTGGGGAAAACTGAGCACAACTAAGGACCCGAGGGCACGAAAATAGAAATCCCTAAATTCAATGCTTCCGTTCATACCACTAAAGGGATACTAGAGTATGTGCATGCTGATCTATGGGATCCTTCCCATAAGAAATCTCTTGGTGGTGCTAGTTACATGCTTACTATTATTGATGACTACTCCAGAAAAGTTTGGCCTTATTTCCTGAAACATTAATATGAAGCTTTTGATGCTTTTAGGAAGTGGAAAGTTATGATAGAAAAGCAAACTGAAAAGAAGGTAAAATTACTTCGTACTGAAAATGGTATGGCATTCTGTTCAAATGAATTTAATGATTACTGCAGCAATGAAGACATTGTTAGGCACCACACCATCCCATACACTCCTCGGCAGAATGGTGTGGCAGACCATATGAACATAACCATTATTTCTAAGGGTCATTGCATGCTTTCCAATGCAGGTATGAGCAGACTTTTTCGGCTGAAGGAGCCTCCACCGCCTGTTACTTGATCAACAGGTCACCTTCTATTCCACTTGATAAGAAAACTCCCATTGAGGTACGGTCTGATACACCTGCTGATTATTCACAGTTGAGAGTTTTCGGATGCACTGGTTATGCACATGTTGATAATGGAAAGCTAGAGCCTAGAGCTGTTAAGTGCATATTTCTTGGTTATGGTTCAAGAGTTAAGGCATATAAGTTATAGAATCCTGAAACTAAAAGGATTTTGATGAGCAGGAATGTTGTTTTTAATGAGGCTATTATGCTTATTGATAGTTAGACTTCTGCTGATTCTGATGTTTCTGATGATGAGCAACAGAGAACTAGCGCGCAGGTGGATCACATTGAGGAGAAAGAGAACAACACTGCTGAAAATTATGATGTTGATCATGAACCTGAGTTTGATGATACTGATAATCATTTTGTTCCACACTCATCACCTGTTTCACAGCAACACAATCATTCCATTGCAGTTGATCGTCCAAGGGGAGCCATTCCTCCTCGTAAGCGTTTAATTGAAGAATGTAACATTGTTCATTATGCTATGAGTTGTGCTAAACAGGTGGAGAATGATGCTGAACTTGCTACGTATACTGAAGCCATTGCATCCGTTGACCGCGAGAAGTGGATTTCTGCTATGCAGGGAGATGCAATCGCTTGATAAAAATGCCACATGGGATGTTGTGCGCTTGCCTAAACACAAGAAGGCTATCCGTTGCAAGTGGATATTTAAAAGAAAGGAAGGTTTTTCTCCTAAAGAGCCTGCGAGGTTTAAGGCAAGGTTAGTAGCAAAAGGTTTCAGTTAGATTCCAGATACTGATTACAATGATATTTTCTCTCTGGTTGTGAAGCATAGTTCTATTTGTGCATTCTTTGGTATTATTGCTATGCGTGATCCTGAGCTTGAGCAGTTAGATGTGAAGACTGTGTTTTTGCATGGTGAACTGGAGGAGGAAATTTACATGGACCAACCTGAAGGGTTCATAGTTCCTGGTAAGGAGGATCTTGTTTGCAAATTAAAGAGAACCTTATATGGTTTGAAACAGTCTCCAAGACAGTGGTATAAAAGGTTTGATTCATTTATGCTTGCACATGGTTTCAAGAGATCTCAGTATGAAAGTTGTGTTTACATCAAGTTTGTTAATGGATCACCTATATACTTGCTGATGATATGTTGATTGCTGCCAAGAGCAAGAAAGAGATCACTACTTTGAAGGCACAGCTGAGTAGTGAGTTTGAGATGAAGGATCTTGGTGCTGCTAAGAAAATACTAGGTATGGAAATTACAAGAGACAGAAAATATGGTTTGCTATTTCTTAGTCAGCATGATTACATTAATGAAGTTCTTCATCATTTTATTATGCCTGATGCAAAGAAAGTCACAACACCTATTGCACCACACTTCAAACTGTCAGCTACTCAATGTCCTGTTACTGATGAAGATATTGAGTACATGTCTAGAGTTCCATATTCTAGTGCTGTTGGTTCTTTGATGTATGCCACGGTTTGTTCTCGCCCTGATTTGTCTTATGCTATGAGTATGGTGAGTCGATACATGGCTAACCCAGGTAAAGAACATTGGAGGGATTTTCAATGGATTTTTAGGTATCTTCGTGGCACTTCCAAAGCTTGTTTGAAGTTTGGTAGAACTGGAAAGGGACATGTTGGCTACGTGGATTCAGATTATGGTGCTGATTTGGATAAGATAAGGTCCCTTACAGGTTATGTGTTTACTATTGGTGATTGTGCTGTGAGTTGGAGGGCAATGTTGCAACCATTTGTTGCCCAATCTACTAATGAGGTTGAATACATGGCTATTGCTGAAGCATGTAGAGAGTCTGCTTGGTTGAAAGGTTTGTTTGCTGAGCTTTGTGGTGATGATTCTTGCGTTAACCTGTTTTGTGATAGTCAAAGTGCTATATACTGAACTAAATATCAAATGTTCCATGAGAGGAGCAAGCACATTGATGTCAAATATCATTATGTGAGAGATGTGGTCGCTAAAGGTAAACTCAAGGTATGTAAGATTAGTACTCATGATAATCCTGCTGATATGATGACAAAGCCAGTCCCTGTTACTAAGTTTGAGCTTTCCACAAGCTTAGTTGGTATAACTGTTTAGCCCAATGCGGTGACCCAGCATACCACTGCATGTGTAGTATGTAAGTCGTTGACATAACACCAACGAAACATCATCTCACTAGTATTACATCCCTCAGAGTGGTACAACAGAAACATCGCAGGTCCAAGGTATGACTATAGAATTACAATTTCATCATACAAAAGATCTTCAGAACCTCCTCAACAGGTAGAGATTTAGTCCAGGCGACTACAACTCGAAAGAGTACAACTAGAAGACTAACAAACTACTAGAACTATTCCTATTGTATATGTAAGTCATTGACATAAGACCAATGAAACACCATCTCACTAGTATTACATCCCTCAGACTAGTACAACAGAAACATCGCAGGTCCAAGGTATGACTATAGAATTACAATTTCATCATACAGAAGATCTTCAGAACCTCCTCAACAGGTAGAGATTTAGTCCTGGCGACTACAACTAGAAGACTAACAAACTACTAGAGTTATTCCTATTGTAGTTTTCTTACTACTAAACTACAAAATAATCCTATCTACTTAGGTTCTAGGATTAGGGAACTGGTTCCCTTCTATTCCTATTCCATGTTTCCACCAGGTCTGTTGTTGGAATTGACATTGTTGACGTCCTTGACTCCAAATGATGGATGCTGCTATTGGACAAAGTCTTCATCTTCACCTTTAGTTCCTCAATATTGCCTCCTTTGGTTGCCTCCCATCTAAGCAAGGGTTAAGAGGGAGTGGGGTGAGTAACAAGCGTTACCCAGCAAGTTCATATAGGGAATAAGGTGTTTTCATGCACTATCTACAGTCGTCGACCCAAGAGTCATTTAGCAATGCAAGTTTTCGTAAACATTTCTTCAAGAGGTTGATTTTATTTTGAAGAACTATGTCCGTCAGCCTTCACAGGTTGATTAGAACTTCAAGGAGTTCCTTTCCTGCCGCGTTCGTCGTTCCTTCCCGGAACACGGAGTGACAAGCCACAATTTGATACACTCTATAGAGGTGCGTTGCTTTACCCGTGAGAGATCTTAGCCTTGTTGCACAACCAAGTGGCCTACCTGTCCATACTTCCCTTGTATGGGGCTCGGTCTAAGATCCAAGCCAGTCACTGCCCTTCTCCACGAACCCGCATACCCACCCAATTCTGTAAGCTGCCTGATCCCCGGTAGACTTCTCCCGAAACATACGGCTTTACCCACGACCAGATTCTTACAGACCATCATAGACACCTGGTACCGGGGGAACTTAGGGGTCCCACCCATATGTTGCTTCCCAGCAGAATGACAACTTCGGTATGGTACATCTGTTGACATGCGGAAAGAAGAAGATCCAGCTGACTTTCCCGTCCCATTCCAGATCTCATGGTTAACGCACATTGTATGGCGCAACAATCATTGGCGACATTGGTTGTTAAGTCTTAGGGTTCACTTTCCCGTGCAAATGGAACCTCCACCACAACAATCATACCATGGTTCCATTTGCCAGCCATCCTAGGTTACTATCACTCGGGCGATAACCAGCTAGTCATATTAATTATAAAAGAGAACCTTTTGCTTTTAGATGCAGTAGTAATACCACAGGTATATATTTGCAAGTAATTTGATAAAAAAAATCAAGAGGCATGAGCAAGAGTGAACTTGCCTTGTTGACTGCAAGATTATGCAAGTCAATAACTTTGATACGTGAGAAATCCAAATTCCGAAATAGCAATCATCCTCCGGTAAGGATGATGTTTGAAGATTGCAGCATGATATGCATAATATATGATATGCATCGCTCTAAGCCTACCTGAACCCCGATGATTTAGGATTGGCGAGTTTTGGTGATTTTATTAGTATGTGTTGCAGTTTTAGATTTGTTCCACAAAAATAAGTTACCTAATAAGGTTCCTAGGTTAACAGGAATATATCTAAAAAGTTAAAGAACAAATACTTGAAACATGATCTACGTGCTCTAGGGTTTATCATGGTTATTTATTACTATAAACAAATAACAATTGAGTGTGAATACACATGTGATGAACCATTTTAGTTTGCATCTAATACATGTAATTATTTACTAAAACATGAGCATGCAAGGTTTAAGTATAACAAGATCAATATAGCAATAATTGGTTAACTACAATTTTATCATACAAAGAATACTTATCAATTCTAAGACATGAAATAAATGATTTAATGATATTTAGAAGAATAACTTTTGAAGAACACAATTCTAGTGAATTTAAAATATCCGAAAGTAAAACCCATATTATTTTTCTTTGGACTATTAAGTATTTATTTCTATTTGAGTTATAGGAGTTCTCTTGCTTGTCAATTATCTTTCATGGTTTGGCGTTGGTTACTGATTTTACTATTTTAAATAAATTCTTTTGTGGAAAAAAATAGTAGACTAGCTAACTGGGCTGATATCAAGCAATCCAACTGGACTGGCCTAATGGCCAAGCCCAGCCGGCCCGCTAACGAAGCGACCCATCTGGTCTAACCAGACCCGATCGAATTGATCGATGGATTGGTCAAACCGACCGATACCCTGCCTCGCTCTCCTCTTCTCGCTCTCGACCCCCGGGTCGCCTTTGTCGCCATCGGCCTACTCCGGTGAGCTTCGGCCATCCCAGGTCACCGCCGTTAGTTAGAGAAACCGGCGCTCACTGATCTACCTCACCATCCCGCTCGATTTGCTCGACGCCTCCTCAGGTGGCTGCTCCGAACCCTCCCTATGACTAGGGTTTTGGTCCCCTAGCGCCGCCATTCTCCGGCACTGCTTCGGCCGACTCCAGGTGGTGGTACAAGTATGATGGTGGCCTTGGAGTGCCCGTGCTGGCTTGGCTCAGTGTGGGTGCTGCCACGGTGCCCCGCGTGCCGCCGCTACCGCTCTGGCCGGTCGTCGGTCGCCTCCTCCACGCCTGCAGGACGGCGTTGCACATGCAACGCCGGCATCACCTCTACCCTACTCCATGGTAGCACTGTGAGCTAAACTCACCCCCCTCTCTAGCACTATGTTGTAACACACAAGGTGATTCACTACTCGTGCTAGTGAAACACCAGGTTAGCTATGATGCGGTGATGTTTCTTTACTGTGCCACTGTTAGCACCTTGCTAGAATTCTGTTATTGTGCTGAACGTTGGAGTTAGCTTCAGCCATTTAACTCCTGCTATTTATCATGAGATGGTCCAAGACCAGATCATCCTATTATTGGGTAAGAGGGATTAGCTATTTCTTGGTGTGATTATGGGCTTGTATGCATTTATCTTGTGGCTTTATTGTTGTGATAAAGGAGATATCATGATGATCAGATCATAATAACACATGAATCTGAGATGATTTTTATTCGAGAAATTCAGTGATATGATTTTATTTGGATTTCCTTGAAAAGTGATGAACTGGACCTCTGGTTCAGTGAAGATTTAATACCTCGCTACTATAGCTTGTTCATATCGTGAATCAAGTGGTTATTGTTTGGATTGACTGGATATACTATGGGGCCTCAATTAGAGTGTGCTCAGTGATGATGGAATGATTTTGGTGGCTGCTATGATCCTATGAGACATATTGCTGCTATATACCCTGCAAATGATGCAAAAGGCTGAGGCTTTAATTTGCTACAAGAACAGATACTTTTTGTGGCTTTTGATCTTTGTGATGATTTTGCATAGCACCTCTACGCAAGAATGAGAGGAATCCTGATACCCCCCTTTATTTCATCTATTATGGAAGAACAAATGCTGCTACCATGATGTTCTGGAGATTCACCTTGTTGCTTTGGTTAAGACTTGGAGATAAGGTTGGTGATAGATTCGCTGGTCCTTTACCCCATTCCTTCCTGGCAGCCTGCTCCTCCTTCTCCTTGCATCTGACCTGCTTCTTCTTGCTTATGATATGTTGCTTGTCCATCATATTCCTGGTGCTTGCCCTTCTTGGTTGTGATAATTTTCCTTCCTAGTTCTTGATCTGCCTCCTAGTTGTCCACTAATGATCATGGTGGCTGTTGTGTTTTGCTGGGTTAAATATGGTGGTGTTCTTGAGATTTCGATGATGAACTATGATATGTGACAAATGAGGAAAGTGATGGATTTGACCAGCAAGTGCTGATGCGCTTGCACGGTTGTTTCTATACTGTTGTGGTACTGCTATAGTTGTGACAACACATAGCATGCATGTGTTGTGTGTGCTTCTTGCATGTAGACCCCACTCCTTGTGCATGTGGTCAAATTGGGTTTCTTTGCCTCTATAGCAAGATACGAATGTGTCCATGCTTATCCTGTGTTGACCTTTATTTTTGGTATTGTCAAATAGAAAACACTCCTGTTGGCTATGTTGGGGTGGAACAATCCATCTGGCTATTCTAATAGATCAAGCGTACTTTATCATTAATCAAGCTTCTACTTGATTGACAAGTGGCTTAAATTATTTGGTTTAGGATCATATTGACTTGTCAATGTTAATTATTATCCATTTAAATCAATTTTGTGGGCTTCTTGATAGGAACTTGACTAGGTTAGAGGGATTGATAACTTGCCTAATTTCTAGTATAGATGGATCATACTATTGCCTTTTGTCCCTAGACTGGCATGGATCATTCAGTGTTGCCTTGTCCCTGTTGCCTATTATTTGTCAAAATCTGCCTCATGATCCAAATATGATCCATAGTCCCTTGTTGCCTAAGATGAATTAAATCCCTCTAATCGGACTTGGATATTAGGACAAGTTCCTAATATCTATTAGTTGAGTTCCAAAACATTTAAATGCCTCATCTATGATGATACAAATATTCTAACCATAACACAATTATTTCATTTCTTTGTTGATTCTTTTTATTGCAGGTAAAGGACAAGAAGATTAAGAAGAAATAATGATTTAGTTTAGGTTTTTATTTTATTCATTTTTTTGAAATTCTTCATTCCTTTTTGTAATCAATCTCATAATTTGAGATTTGTAATATAATACTTAGTTATTTGTGATAAAATCATTTATTCAATATTCATTCTTATATTCTATTTTTGTAATGTTTATTAATCATTTAAACTTTAATTCCAATTTTATTTGAATTATTTGCATTTCAAATTTAAATGTTGAGTTCAAATTCTTCCCCCAAAATTGACAATTCAACAAAGGTCATGCCGAAATTCATCGCACTCACTCCGATGCACCAAGCTATACATCAGAACGAGAGAAACTTCGGCCGCTTTGTGTTTTAACTAGTTTGCGCGAAAATTTTCTGGATTTTCTGATGCATGAATGCAATGCACACATTTGAATTTCATCTCTTTTTAGTCCCTAAATCCTGGGATTTTACAGTCTCTCCCCCTTAAACTAAACTTTGTCCCAAAGTTTGCGCTCTCGTATGTTTCTTGATGAACTTGTTATGGATATCATCTATATTGCAACTCCTTATCCAAATCATTTGGATGTAGATGATATCCCTTGTTGTAACAACCCAAATTTTTGGGAAATAGAAATAAGTGGATTTATTAAAATATCCAAATTTTGGAGACAACAAAAACTTTTATTTTGAATACAAGATTAATTTCTTGTCTTTTAAAACTTGTGAATTTGAGCATTTGCTCCCATGCTTCAAATAAAAAGAGTATGAGAAGGGTTTTAAAACAAATCCTTTGATCCCAATTTTTTTTAAATAAAGATCTTTGTTAAATTGAAATAGTTTTCTAACTATTAAATTTTGTGTATGGTTACATGCTAAACCCATTAGGGTCAATGGCCAAACCAAAATTTAAGTCAAGCAATCACAAACAAATATAAAAGAATCAAGAAATTAAGCTGCAACACAAAAACCTAAGTAAGAAAGGAGGAAGTAGTGATCTTAAAAAAATTACTGATTACACTACTTTGCCCTTTTATATTAAGCAATATTTGAACTATACCATCATGCATCTCTCCACCACAACTAAGAACAAGTTACAAAGAATCAAATACAATAAAGTTTGAAACAAAAATCAACTTGGAACTCTCTTTAATATTCTACCCAAGTTCGAATTCAAATCACAGGTCATTCCCAACTCCATGTCATCTCCAAGAAGAACCAACACCTTTGGACCAAGATAAAACTCTTGCACTTCATATTGCATGTATGCATAGATTCTTAATATGGGTCTTTTATGATTTCATGTGTGTTTTAATTTGTTGTGCAATGTTTAGTTAATTCAAACCTAACCAATAGAAGCATTAGAGAAGAACCACAAAGATCAAAAGAACCAGAAGCAAGAGAAATAAAGAAAAAGAGAAGAAAAGATGATCTAGAAAAAGTTAACCACTACCCTACTTTGGACACTTAGAATAAGAAATCTGTAGCTCAAGCAAAGGTGTGGTCAGTTAGTTGAGCTTGACCATATCACATACTAACTCAACCAAGAAGTTTCCAGCAAAAACTCAAACCCTAACCTCTTTCAAAATCTGTCCAAAGTTTGAATCTGAAACAGAAACCATACTTCAAAATTGAAATAAGATTTTTGCAAAACAATATATTTCTTCATAACAAAAATATGTTTGTAGTCCTTATCCAATATCTTGACAACCCACGGTGGCAGATTTCAAAAATTCAAAATTTGAATTCTTTTGGGCATTTCAACAAACACATGGTGGGCAGATTTTGGCAAAGGTGCAAGTTATTGCAAGGACCAGTAGCCAGCCCCCCTCTCTGTCCTTCCCATAGTGACCTAGCTCCCTCCTAGACTCTCTGTTGTCTCCCCTGCCCCAAACACCGGCCATTAGACATGGAGGAGAAGGAGAGAAACGACCCGGACCCCTCCCCACAGCCACCACTTGCCCCCTCTGCACCAGACCACCCCGCAGCCCGCAAGCGCGCCAGCAGCACCCCACAGCACGCCGCAGCCCTCCGCCAAAAGCCCCGACCGCCGCGTCCCTTCGTTAGCCGACACCGGCCGCGCTCTGGCCGCAGATCCCCTCGCCCCGTGCTCCCTCTCCCGCCTATAAAAGGGCCTCCCTTCTTTCCTGAAAAGATTCACCTCACCTCCCTCTACCTCCTAGACATCATCTCTTGGCTTGTTGCTCGCCGGTTCGAGCTCCCCGGAGTGGCCGTGCTCCCAGAGCGCCTCCCGTTCCCGGCGTTCCAAAGCCTCCCGCGAGCTGCCGCCTGGACGAGGTGGAGGAGGAGAAGCTCCGCAGCCGCCCTGCACCCTCGCCGCCGGTCTCCGCCCCCGCCGGTGAGCTCCCTGTCGCCGCCCTCCTCCCAGTCATCTCCCTCGTTTCCGTCCAGTAACGCTAGGAAGAAGAAGACGTACGTACCGATTCGATTATAACGTGCTGACAGGCCGGGCCCCCTTGTCAGCCGAATTTATTTATTTTCCCCGCGCACCCAGGACCCCCCGGTTGGGCCAGCCCAGTTCGGTCTGGTCTGCTCCCAGCCCAGCCAGCCTGTGTGACCGGCCCAGGTTTTAAAAAAAAAGGGTAATTAGGTTTGGCGAATTTCCGAAATTGTTTTCAGAGGCTGTCTTAGATTTAAATTTCCCGGAGATCTACCGATCCAAATCTAGCAAATGAATATGTTTTGGAAACCTTAGAACGTAAGCTATCCATTAGAAGTGGTTTCAACACAATTAGATTTATATAATGGTTGCAGTAAAAATAACAAAACAGGAGCTTTTTCACCTTAGAAAATTCATATCAATTCAAATAAAATTCCTAAAAATATAAATCCAACTTTAGAAATTCAGAATTAGTGATACCCATCTGCCTATACCATTAGATCTCATTTTTGAACCTTTTAAGGTAAATGCTATTTACCTATATGGTTAAATAGGCATTTGCCATATAGGATCTTATTAAACTCAAATCTATAATTGAAATTTTTATGGAACTCTTATTGTTGACCCATACTTCCAAATACCATCTGTAGGTATTGATCTTAGTCTATGTGAGCTTGTAGGAAGTATTTGGAAATTTAATACTACATAGTAGTAATTAGAAACTCAAACTTGCACACCTATCTCAAAATCTGGAAATGATATGAAACCAATTCGAATCAACCACAGTTCTAAATATTGATCTATAACCTTTGATCCAATTCAATTAGAATTAATAGATTGTACCTGTAGATTCAAATTTGATTACTAAATAGTTACAAACTAGAAATGGTTTCAATAAAAGAGAAATACTATAAATCCTATGAATCCTCCTTGGTTGAACCATAATCTTGAATATCTACTTGTGGTCTATGACCATGGTCAATAAGGACTTGCAAGAGATATTTCACCGTTCAAAGTAAATTGAATCCTCACTTAAGTCAAGAAAGTGATGATCCCATCTATATGGACTCAATTATCTTCGAAACCTCTCCATAGACTACCTAGATCGCTCCCCTTACCCCAAGTATCCTTATTTGCTTGAGTATGTGTTGCTTGTAAATTGTGTGGTGATTGTATGCTTACTTGATTTTCGACGATTAGACGACAACGAGAGTAAGGAGAATGGATCCCGAAGTCAACCAAGAAATGGAGATGGAGATCAATCAATCAAATATAAAGATGAAGACTATTTTGACTTTGCCAGGCCAGGCAAGCCATCTTTTGATTCATCCTCCCAATGCCTAGTTTTAATATTGCATTCTACCTGTTTTAAGTAAATTGCATGATTGAATTGCTAGAGTAGAAGGATAGAAGTATTTTGATATCTTGCTTAGCAAGAGCATCAAGCTGAGTTTATCCAACCTTATTTAGTAGGGACATCACTCAATGTAGTTGCTTAGTTGCTAATAAAATTGGAGGTCAGTTATATGGGGAATCCTAGTTAAAAGTTGGTGACTTGAACTTGAAACTTGAACTGGAGTTTTCTCCTACATGATGGTTTTATGAAAGAAAATAATCTTGACTAAGAACTATGAAATGTATTTCTCAATTGACAACGAGTGATGTACTATGGGAGCCAATTATACCGTACAACCATATTACCCCTATATGGGAAGGGGCTTAATTCGTAGCTTGTTTATCTTAGTATGGGAGGCCTTGTATCAAATCTTCATGGAAGGACCCGTGAGCGGTTACTTCTGGACCAGGTGGATTCCACTAACCCGGCTCCCGGGATGGGCAGAACTAGAGGCGCCGGAGCGGGAATTCCGTACCCCGGGCTCTAGGGAAGGATCCTATACTAGGGTGGGCAAGTGAAAGGTTTTGTTTGATTATCTGAACCCCGCATACTTTTGTATGACGAACCGTGGATTTCTCCCGGCAGATGTATCAAATCTTGTGGGTAAAGTGTACCCCTCTGCAGAGGTTTTTCAAACTATTCGAACTAGCCATCAACCCGTGCCACCGCACGGTCTTGTGATTTGTCTGCAAATCCGAGATAGCACCACAAATTTGATAAATATTAATAATTTTTTGGTGTACCTTGCCTCCAGAATATTTGTATAAACGATGCGATAAAAATTATGATCCAGATTAAATTCTAAACTTTTGAGCCTTCATTTATTCACAATTTCATTTTTACCTAGCAAGATTACTAATTCCAGAATATATGTATATAGACTACATAGTTAAGATACAAATCATAATTCAGCTCCGAATCCTCCAGGAATATATACAATTAAATGTTGTCTCTACCTAGAGGAACAACATGGCATAAAACTTTTAATATTATTATGAAAGCATGATTTCTCGAACAATGGTTCAACCTTTTATTTTCGCATTACAGAAAATTTGTGAATTCAATGCATATTGCAGTTGTTTCCTAAATCAGTGGGTCCTTTTACTATAGCTTACATGTTCTTTAGCAACGCACATCCAAGGGCAGTTAAATTTCATCAGCTAAAGCTTCAAATATGAACTTGATGCCGACATATGTAGAGTTACATAAAATCCCTATTTCAGAAAATAATAAGATATCAAACTACTACAGATGCAAATGGAGTATCAAAAATCATTGTGTTTACTGAAAGTACATGTAATGTAAGGAAAATCTAACTTGCGATTTCTGCACCAAGTGGAGATGTCCAGCATACTTTATACCATCTGTCATTATTCTGTGATTGACAATAAAAGTACATGGAACGAAGATGTTAAGATATAGTAAATTCCAGTGGAATGCAGCATATTTGTGTTCTTAGAGAACCACAACACATAATTTGAACTGGGGCTTTAGTATGTTGACCATTCACCATTATTTCCAAGCAGAGATCACAACAAACATCTTAATTACACACCAAAACTGAAATATTATTGCAAGGAGTAACTGCAAAAATTCTTCAATTTCAACATGATTTAGGGAGGACCACAAAGGTACATTAGCACATAGCACATGTACAGCTCAAGCCTCTGTAAAACCCGAGGAGATGGAGGACAGGACCCTATGGAAGCTAAGCATTTAATTTTCTGCAAATAAATCATAGAAAGAACAGTAGGCCATAGCATAATCATACATTACCTGCAGTTTAAATCTTCAGATTTGGTTAATTTTTGTTTGCTGCCCTGCAATAATTAATCTGTCAGCTCATCTTTCTGTATACATGAACAACCCAACTTCTGTAAAATTCGACTGTACAGGAGTAGGCACAATAGTACATCGGAAGTAGGCACCATAGTCCTTCATATTGATTATTAACAATGAAATTCTCAGTTAACTGCACGTAGGAGACCATAGCAAGCTGTACAACAGCGAGACGCTGATGATTCACCACTTTTTTAAACAGCTGAACTGCAAGATCCCACAAATTAAACGATTTATCAAACTAAGAAGTCCTGCTCAGCACCTCATCCCTTGTCGTCTCACAGCACCGGACCTCAGCCCGCTGCAAGGGGTACATCTTGATATGAGATTATTGGCTATGACACTGGCGACAGAAGATTAACTTAGTCTTTCACATGCTCGCACAATCACGGCCTGGGTGCCTTGTAGCCTCTGAAGACGGGACCTCGGAATATTGCAGGTGATACATCTTGATCAGAGATCTGTCCCATGACGCATGAGACGGGAGCTCGCAAGTTGTCCAGATACTTGTCTGTATTGTCTGCCTCGGTTATGACCTTAAGGATGGTGGATGGAGTTGATAGGTAAACCGGAGGGACGCAAAAGACACGGAGGAGCGGAGGGTCGATGTGCGTCCATGGATGCCATGAAGCGGCAGCCCGGCGAGAGCGGCTCCAGGTGGGAGACGTGCTGGGGCAGGCTTTTAGAGTTTTAGTTTTTTTTTTGAGGTTCGGCATGCGTGTTGAGGAAGACATCTACTAATCTTACGGTGATGGACGGTTAGCGACACAATCTGATGGCTGAAAATCCTTTTTGCGTGAGGATCAACGTGGAGGCTTCTATGGTGCCTCCAATTAGTAAATATAAGATAGCCGCGTCCGCGGTCATGGACGGTTGGCAAGCTGTACTTGACTTTTGTCAATAATGAAAACAACTTGGTGAACTTGGTGAATGACATGAATTGAATTGACTTGACTTGACCATGAGTTTGACACACTTGAAGTTCCTCTTTAGATTGAACTTAGAGAACTAAACCTCTTTTCTACCAATGAACATTCTTGGGAAGTAAAACTAGCTTTTGCAAATCAACTTAGTGCTTAGTCCACCATACCAACCTTGCATATCAGTTTCCTCCTTTCAACTATAAGATGGTTTGCGAGTGCATCCAATGTACTCATGGCTGTGTCCCTGGCTATTAACTTGGCCAGACTTGAAGGAGCAAGATCAAGAAGGAAGGACTCATTGACGACTTTGCGAATTAGGCTCGTTTCCTACTGTCTGCTTTGCCTGTGCGGTTGAAGCTTGACAATATGGACCCAAAGTGTTATTCCGCTGCATGTTGATGTAATGTAAGGTTTGGTCTGTGCGACCACCTATGTAATCCCCTTTATTTACTATTAATGTCTATGACTGTGATATCAACTACGTTATGTATATCGCAACAATGACCCTGGGATTGCGGTGGAATACATAACGGGCACTTCGAATTTGTTATCAAATTTGAGGTCATCACAAGTTGGTATCAGAGCCTAGGCTGACTCTAGGAAACCCTAGTTAGCATGGTCGTTAGAAGATGATATCTCTGATATCACAAGTTTGGTATCAGGACTATCATGACCTTAGGAGACCTTAGTTAGAATGGTCGTTAGCTAAGAAAGTGATATGTTGACAAAAACTTATTTCTACAAAAGAAACTTATTTGCTTTGGTATCCAAAGCCAATCTTATAGCCTCATCTTATTCACTTCAAATATCTTACACTCTCAACTTATACTCTCAAGAGATTTTGACAAAGAATTTATTTACCTCTTTAATTACAAATTCTTTTCAAATATTTGTTTTACTCGATTCCTCATCTACTTCAAATTAATACTATGGACGATATACCAACCTAAAGACCGAAGGACTTTTGGATCAAAAGATTAGGGACTCCATATTTTTCAAGACTTCAACCTTGGATGTCAACTTCGACCGCTACCATCGAAAGAGAGTCTCTTCACCTGATCCAGAAATCTTCCAACAAGAGTCAACCCTATGAGACAAAGACTTCAAGAGCAAAGAAAGAGTGATCAAAAATGATGAAGACCCAGCAAACCTTTTGACCCACAGGATTTATAGGAAATGCTCAGTTGATTTCATTGAGCTGCCCTTACCTCACGATTATTAAGTGTGCTTAGTGCCTTGTGTGTTTGAATGATTGATTTGTTTTGGGATGTGTTGCTCATATGCCCTCCGGCAACCTGTAGCAACCACCCCAACAACTTGTTTTCTCAAAAGTGTTCTAGTAGTCTTGTTTATCTCCTTCTAAAATGAATGAGACATGTAATCTGCAAGACCCCTTATTAATGAAATTCTATGGTTTAAACCTAAAATATTTTGTTTTTGAAAAGTGTGATTGTTTGTTGACATTGCTATGTGATTGATGAATATGTGTTTTGGCCCATCTGGCCACATCACATTTTGGGTGTATCCAATCTTTCTATCTCGATAGGAATCAATATACACTACATCTCTTATCTGTTAATCTCATTTCCCAATCTATCTCAACCTTAACTTGTGAATCTCGGGACGAGATTCTTTTTAAGGGGGGAAGATTGTAACAACCCAAATTTTTGGGAAATAGAAATAAGTGGATTTATTAAAATATCCAAATTTTGGAGACAACAAAAACTTTTATTTTGAATACAAGATTAATTTCTTGTCTTTTAAAACTTGTGAATTTGAGCATTTGCTCCCATGCTTCAAATAAAAAGAGTATGAGAAGGGTTTTAAAACAAATCCTTTGATCCCAATTTTTTTAAATAAAGATCTTTGTTAAATTGAAATAGTTTTCTAACTATTAAATTTTGTGTATGGTTACATGCTAAACCCATTAGGGTCAATGGCCAAACCAAAATTTAAGTCAAGCAATCACAAACAAATATAAAAGAATCAAGAAATTAAGCTGCAACACAAAAACCTAAGTAAGAAAGGAGGAAGTAGCGATCTTAAAAAAATTACTGATTACACTACTTTGCCCTTTTATATTAAGCAATATTTGAACTATACCATCATGCATCTCTCCACCACAACTAAGAACAAGTTACAAAGAATCAAATACAATAAAGTTTGAAACAAAAATCAACTTGGAACTCTCTTTAATATTCTACCCAAGTTCGAATTCAAATCACAGGTCATTCCCAACTCCATGTCATCTCCAAGAAGAACCAAAACCTTTGGACCAAGATAAAACTCTTGCACTTCATATTGCATGTATGCATAGATTCTTAATATGGGTCTTTTATGATTTCATGTGTGTTTTAATTTGTTGTGCAATGTTTAGTTAATTCAAACCTAACCAATAGAAGCATTAGAAATGAACCACAAAGATCAAAAGAACCAGAAGCAAGAGAAATAAAGAAAAAGAGAAGAAAAGATGATCTAGAAAAAGTTAACCACTACCCTACTTTGGACACTTAGAATAAGAAATCTGTAGCTCAAGCAAAGGTGTGGTCAGTTAGTTGAGCTTGACCATATCACATACTAACTCAACCAAGAAGTTTCCAGCAAAAACTCAAACCCTAACCTCTTTCAAAATCTGTCCAAAGTTTGAATCTGAAACAGAAACCATACTTCAAAATTGAAATAAGATTTTTGCAAAACAATATATTTCTTCATAACAAAAATATGTTTGTAGTCCTTATCCAATATCTTGACAACCCACGGTGGCAGATTTCAAAAATTCAAAATTTGAATTCTTTTGGGCATTTCAACAAACACATGGTGGGCAGATTTTGGCAAAGGTGCAAGTTATTGCAAGGACCAGTAGCCAGCCCCCCTCTCTGTCCTTCCCATAGTGACCTAGCTCCCTCCTAGACTCTCTGCTGTCTCCCCTGCCCCAAACACCGGCCGTTAGACATGGAGGAGAAGGAGAGAAACGACCCGGACCCCTCCCCACAGCCACCACTTGCCCCCTCTGCACCAGACCACCCCGCAGCCCGCAAGCGCGCCAGCAGCACCCCACAGCACGCCGCAGCCCTCCGCCGAAAGCCCCGACCGCCGCGTCCCTTCGTTAGCCGACACCGGCCGCGCTCTGGCCGCAGATCCCCTCGCCCCGTGCTCCCTCTCCCGCCTATAAAAGGGCCTCCCTTCTTTCCTGAAAAGATTCACCTCACCTCCCTCTACCTCCTAGACATCATCTCTTGGCTTGTTGCTCGCCGGTTCGAGCTCCCCGGAGTGGCCGTGCTCCCAGAGCGCCTCCCGTTCCCGGCGTTCCAGAGCCTCCCGCGAGCTGCCGCCTGGACGAGGTGGAGGAGGAGAAGCTCCGCAGCCGCCCTGCACCCTCGCCGCCGGTCTCCGCCCCCGCCGGTGAGCTCCCCGTCGCCGCCCTCCTCCCAGTCATCTCCCTCGTTTCCGTCCAGTAACGCTAGGAAGAAGAAGACGTACGTACCGATTCGATTATAACGTGCTGACAGGCCGGGCCCCCTTGTCAGCCGAATTTATTTATTTTTCCCGCGCACCCAGGACCCCCCGGTTGGGCCAGCCCAGTTCGGTCTGGTCTGCTCCCAGCCCAGCCAGCCTGTGTGACCGGCCCAGGTTTAAAAAAAAAGGGTAATTAGGTTTGGCGAATTTCCGAAATTGTTTTCAGAGGCTGTCTTAGATTTAAATTTCCCGGAGATCTACCGATCCAAATCTAGCAAATGAATATGTTTTGGAAACCTTAGAACGTAAGCTATCCATTAGAAGTGGTTTCAACACAATTAGATTTATATAATGGTTGCAGTAAAAATAACAAAACAGGAGCTTTTTCACCTTACAAAATTCATATCAATTCAAATAAAATTCCTAAAAATATAAATCCAACTTTAGAAATTCAGAATTAGTGATACCCATCTGCCTATACCATTAGATCTCATTTTTGAACCTTTTAAGGTAAATGCTATTTACCTATATGGTTAAATAGGCATTTGCCATATAGGATCTTATTAAACTCAAATCTATAATTGAAATTTTTATGGAACTCTTATTGTTGACCCATACTTCCAAATACCATCTGTAGGTATTGATCTTAGTCTATGTGAGCTTGTAGGAAGTATTTGGAAATTTAATACTACATAGTAGTAATTAGAAACTCAAACTTGCACACCTATCTCAAAATCTGGAAATGATATGAAACCAATTCGAATCAACCACAGTTCTAAATATTGATCTATAACCTTTGATCCAATTCAATTAGAATTAATAGATTGTACCTGTAGATTCAAATTTGATTACTAAATAGTTACAAACTAGAAATGGTTTCAATAAAAGAGAAATACTATAAATCCTATGAATCCTCCTTGGTTGAACCATAATCTTGAATATCTACTTGTGGTCTATGACCATGGTCAATAAGGACTTGCAAGAGATATTTCACCGTTCAAAGTAAATTGAATCCTCACTTAAGTCAAGAAAGTGATGATCCCATCTATATGGACTCAATTATCTTCGAAACCTCTCCATAGACTACCTAGATCGCTCCCCTTACCCCAAGTATCCTTATTTGCTTGAGTATGTGTTGCTTGTAAATTGTGTGGTGATTGTATGCTTATTTGATTTTCGACGATTAGACGACAACGAGAGTAAGGAGAATGGATCCCGAAGTCAACCAAGAAATGGAGATGGAGATCAATCAATCAAATATAAAGATGAAGACTATTTTGACTTTGCCAGGCCAGGCAAGCCATCTTTTGATTCATCCTCCCAATGCCTAGTTTTAATATTGCATTCTACCTGTTTTAAGTAAATTGCATGATTGAATTGCTAGAGTAGAAGGATAGAAGTATTTTGATATCTTGCTTAGCAAGAGCATCAAGCTGAGTTTATCCAACCTTATTTAGTAGGGACATCACTCAATGTAGTTGCTTAGTTGCTAATAAAATTGGAGGTCAGTTATAAGGGGAATCCTAGTTAAAAGTTGGTGACTTGAACTTGAAACTTGAACTGGAGTTTTCTCCTACATGATGGTTTTATGAAAGAAAATAATCTTGACTAAGAACTATGAAATGTATTTCTCAATTGACAACGAGTGATGTACTATGGGAGCCAATTATACCGTACAACCATATTACCCCTATATGGGAAGGGGCTTAATCCGTAGCTTGTTTATCTTAGTATGGGAGGCCTTGTATCAAATCTTCATGGAAGGACCCGTGAGCGGTTACTTCTGGACCAGGTGGATTCCACTAACCCGGCTCCCAGGATGGGCAGAACTAGAGGCGCCGGAGCGGGAATTCCGTACCCCGGGCTCTAGGGAAGGATCCTATACTAGGGTGGGCAAGTGAAAGGTTTTGTTTGATTATCTGAACCCCGCATACTTTTGTATGACGAACCGTGGATTTCTCCCGGCAGATGTATCGAATCTTGTGGGTAAAGTGTACCCCTCTGTAGAGGTCTTTCAAACTATTCGAATAGCCGCGTCCGCGGTCATGGACGGTTGGCAAGCTGTACTTGACTTTTGTCAATAATGAAAACAACTTGGTGAACTTGGTGAATGACATGAATTGAATTGACTTGACTTGACCATGAGTTTGACACACTTGAAGTTCCTCTTTAGATTGAACTTAGAGAACTAAACCTCTTTTCTACTAATGAACATTCTTGGGAAGTAAAACTAGCTTTTGCAAATCAACTTAGTGCTTAGTCCACCATACCAACCTTGCATATCAGTTTCCTCCTTTCAACTATAAGATGGTTTGCGAGTGCATCCAATGTACTCATGGCTGTGTCCCTGGCTATTAACTTGGCCAAACTTGAAGGAGCAAGATCAAGAAGGAAGGACTCATTGACGACTTTGCGAATTAGGCTCGTTTCCTACTGTCTGCTTTGCCTGTGCGGTTGAAGCTTGACAATATGGACCCAAAGTGTTATTCCGCTGCATGTTGATGTAATGTAAGGTTTGGTCTGTGCGACCACCTATGTAATCCCCTTTATTTACTATTAATGTCTATGACTGTGATATCAACTACGTTATGTATATCGCAACAATGACCCTGGGATTGCGGTGGAATACATAACGGGCACTTCGAATTTGTTATCAAATTTGAGGTCGTCACACTTGTCCAAAGTGTTTCTTGAATCTTCGGTTGTCTAACTCTGAAGAACAATCACTTAAATTATATTCAACTTGGTCTCTTCTTGGTCATCCTCTTGGATTATCCATGATTTCAACACCTTCTATGGCTCATAGGGTCCTACTAGTTGTTCTAGCCAGTCTTCCTAATTGAGTTCTTGCTTTTACCACCTAAGAATGGATTATACACATTTGGTGTGTCCATTTTGATGTTTCGGATCCAACTCTATAGGACTTGATAGGTCTTCTAGGTTCAAGACTAGGATTAACTCTAACATCAATCTTCTCCAGCTGTGGCTCATACTAGCTATGGTTCATGGTCAAAATTATCTAACTCCTTTGCTGTTCTCCATTAGGCTACGATGAATCTTGGAAAAATTTACTTCAGACATACTTTATCCAACCATCAACACCTTTGGCTTTCGAAAACTCTCCTTAGGAGAACTGAGTACTCCACTTTCTCAACTTAAGGTCTAACCTGCTCCCTCGAGGTATGAACCACGACTTCCAGAGTGATGGACTTCCAAGACTACTATAAAAGTAGCATCTCAAAAAACCTTATAAACATAAGGTAATGTCATCACAGTTTAGACCCTCTTATTAGCTCTTATTCCAACTTATTGAGTCTACTACTTCCCACTCATTGCTTAACTCTCCCCCTTAGACTTTTCTAATGGTCTTTAAACTTATTGTCCTCTATCCATATGGACTCCACAGTTAGACTATAAGTCTTGATCGGTCATACTACTACATCTTTCTAATGGTTTCTCGAAGAAATCTATGATGTATCCACACAATTGTGGATATCCGGTACAAATTCTTTGATTATGTATGTAGGTAGGGTGTTCTATTCCACTTTTGGATGTATGTACTTACCCAAAAGTTCTAACGGTTGATGAGAATTAGGTTTTCGCATTATTATCTATCCTAATTCGGATGGTAGGTTAGATACAAAGCCAAGGGAGAAATCCGGCAGAGTTTCTCTTGTACCGGAGGACATCCATGACATGCAATTGTACAAGTTGATCAAAATAAGAACTAACAAGGCTATAAATGAACCAATGGCTTCAAGGAATCATTACTAACACGACAACCTCACAAGTCTTCGTCCAAAGACAAAGACTACAACTCTAAGATAAAGAAAGGTATTGCTTACGTCTTAACCACCAATCTACAATTCAAGATTACGGGACTAGGGATCAATGTTATACAAAAATGTTATGTGTCTTAGTCACGCTATCAACGAGGGTTACTAGGGTTACCACTCCCAGGCTAGAAAAAACAGCAGGCAATACCGGAATGGATCATCGGTACTACAACACCTCAATCAACCCGTGATGTACTAAGCATAACCAAGGCTACATAGCAACTAGTTCAAGTACCTTAAACTCAACTGCTGTTACCTAATTAGTGGTTCTACTCAATAATCTAAGGTTACATATAGCATTTTAAGAACTAGAGTACTACTAAATTCCAATACTTCATCATTCCACCACTTCATGATGATTCCACGAAGTTATATCTTGCTAACTTCCTCCACTTTTCTATAGTTTTTACTATACTAACTATGGATCCTACTAATCATCCTTCGAAGTATCGCTGAAGCTTCCTCCATTTGGCTTCCTTTATCCGGTGATTCTTCATCTTTTGGCTTGATTGATTTAGAAGTTTGTATCTCCCTCACACGTGTCCCTTAACCATCTAGAACTATAAAACATCAAGTAAGAACTCGATGATGCAACATGCACTTGCACATGAAAGTCAAACTTCATGCATAGATCTAGTCACACAATAAAATCCAAGAAAATCCAAATTTGTGCAGGCAACATACATTATCATAAGCCTGTGAGATAGTATTTGAGTAAAACATCTCTAGATTTCAGGCTTAGATGTGTACCTTAGAGCACCAAATAATATAGGTTTATATTGTGCTATATGCACTTAGTGGTGGACTACTACTCGTTGTCTCAATATCTACTCCAATTGTCCAATTGCGATCAAGTAATTTTGAGCAAAGGGGTTTGGGAAACATTCTAATGGATCCAGATTCCTTTAAGACTACTACTTCTATCTTACCTTCTGTCCTATTGAAGACGGATCTCACATGATCTCTCGAAACTTCTGGCATTCCTATACATCGTACATACTTCACTAAGCTTGGTTCTCACACCACTCCATGACTTCCATAGAGCTTCTCCATTGTGCTTTGATAAATCTTCCTCGACAAAAGAATATGGTTTTGGTACCCTTGACCTAGTTACTATAGTTTGGAACACTTCATTGACCATTTTCCTTGAGCATCTTACTCCTCAGCTTAAAATTGCTGGTTCACTATAGAGTTCTACTCCATCATGCAAAGATTTATAGGTGAATCTAACATGATTAAGGTGTGTATATTGTCGGTACATCATACTTGTATATAGCATTCTTGAGTATCCACATACATGACTAAACCTGAGGTCCTACTACCTCATATAGCTTCACTTCACCACTTAACAACATCCTACTATAGTTTTAGTTGACTCAAGCTTAACGACCTTGGTATACTTCTTCCAATAGAATAGTTCCCATTCCGGTTGTATCCTCTCTTTGGACTACCATGTATTGTATACCAAATGTGATCTACTTCCATCCTTTATGTAAGGCTCTAATGATGTCATTCTACTTGGTATGGAACAAGATATCTAACTTCACTTAAGAATAACAGGTAAGAACATTGGACTCGAGTGTGTTAGGATTATTCTTTTGTTGAATATCCATCCCAAGTCATAAGAAGAATTGGTTTAGATAAGATGGCTTCCTATAGTCACTACCAAACCTACAGGTTTCCTATTAAAGGGTTTTAATCCTAGGGTCAAAGCGTTTGCTCTGATGCCAGCTGCGGTGACCCAGCATACCACTGCATGTGTAGTATGCAAGTCGTTGACATAACACCAACGAAACACCATCTCACTTGTATTACATCCCTCAGAGTGGTACAACAGAAACATCGTAGGTCCAAGGTATGACTATAGAATTACAATTTCATCATACAGAAGATCTTCAGAACCTCCTCAATAGGTAGAGGTTTAGTCCTGGCGACTACAACTCGAGAGAGTACAACTAGAAGACTAACAAACTAATAGAGCTATTCCTATTATAGTTTTCTTACTACTGAACTATAGAATAATCCTATCTACTTAGGTTCTAGGATTAGGGAACTGGTTCCCTTCTATTCCTATTCCATGTTTCCACTAGGTCTGTTGTTGGAATTGACATTGTTGACGTCCTTGACTCCAATGAAGGATTCTGCTATTGGACAAAGTCTTCATCTTCACCTTTAGTTCCTCAATATTGCCTCCTTTGGTTGCCTCCCATCTAAGCAAGGGTTAAGAGGGAGTGGGGTGAGTAACAAGCGTTACCCAGCAAGTTCATATCGGGAATACGGTGTTTTCATGCACTATCTATAGCCCTCGACCCAAGAGTCATTTAGCAATGAAAGTTTTCGTAAACATTTCTTCAAGAGGTTGCTTTTATTTTGAAGAACTATGTTCGTTAGACTTCAAATGTTGATTAGAACTTCATGGAGTTCCTTTCCTGCCATGATCGTAGTTCCTTCCCAGAACAAGGAGTGACAAGCCACAATTTGATACACTCTGCAGAGGTGCATTGCTTTACCCATGAGAGATCTTAGCCTTGTTGCGCAACCAAGTGGCCTACCTATCCATACTTCCCTTGTATGGGGCCCTGTCTAAGATCCAAGTCAATCACTGCCCTTCTCCACAACCCCACATGCCCACCCAATTCTGTAAGCTGGCTGAGCCGCGGTAGACTTCTCCCGAAACATACGGCTTTACCCACGACCAGATTCTTATAGACCATCATAGAGACCTGGTACCGGTGAAACTTAGGGTTCCCACCCATATGTTGCATCCCAGCAGAATGACAACTCCAGTATGGTATGTCCGTTGACATGCGGAAGGAAGAAGATCCAGCTGACTTTCTCGTCCCATTCCAGATCTCATGGTTAATGCGCATTGTACGGTGCAAGAATCACTGACGACATTGGTTGTTAAGTCTTAGGGTTCACTTTCCCGTGCGAATGGAACCTCCACCACAACAATCATACCATGGTTCCATTTGCCAGCCATCCTAGGTTACTACCACTCGGGTCGATAACCAGCTAGTCATATTAATTATAAAAACAAAACCTGTTTGCTGTTAGATGCAGTAGTGATACCATAGGTATATATTTGCAAGTAATTTGATAAAAAATAATCAAGAGGCATGAGCAAGAGTGAACTTGCCTTTTTGACTGCAAGATTATGCAAGTCAATAACTTCGATACGCGAGAAATCCAAATTCTGAAATAGCAATCATCATCTGGTAAGGATGATGTTAGAAGATTACAACATGATATGCATAATATATGATATGCATCGCTCTAAGCATACCTGAGCCCTGATGATTTAGGATTGGTCAGTTTTGGTGATTTTATTTGTATGTGTTACAGTTTTAGATTTGTTCCACAAAAATAAGTTACCTAATAAGGTTCCTAGGTTAACAGGAATATGTCTAAAAAGTTAAAGACCAAATACTTGAAACATGATCTACTTGTTCTAGGGTTTATCATGGTTATTTATTACTATAAACAAATAACAATTGAGTGTGAAGACACATGTGATGGACCATTTTAGTTTGCATCTAATACATGTAATTATTTACTAAAACATGAGCATGCAAGGTTTAAGTATAACAAGATCAATATAGCAATAATTGGTTAACTACAATTTTGTCATACAAAGAGTACTTATCAATTCTAAGACATGAAAGAAATGATTTAATGATATTTAGAAGAATAACTTTTGAAGAACACAATTCTAGTCACTTTAGAATATCTGAAAGTAAATCCCATATTCTTTTCTTTGGACTATGAAGTATTTATTTCTATTTGAGTTATAGGAGTTATCTTGCTTGTCAATTATCTTTCATGGGTTGGTGTTGGTTACTGATTTTCCTATTTTAAATAAATTCTTTTGTGGAAAAAAATAGTAGACTGGCTAACTGGGCTGAGATCAAGCAATCCAACTGGACTGGCCTAATGGCCAAGCCCAGCCAGCCCATTAACCAAGCGACCCATCTGGTCTAACCATACCCGATCGAATCGATCGATTGATTGGTCAAACCGATCGATACCCTGCCTCGCTCTCCTCTTCTCGCTCTCGACCCCCCGGGTCGCCTCTGTCGCTGCTGGCCTACTCCGGTGATCTCCGGCCATCCCGGGTCACCATCGTTAGTCCGAGGAACCAGTGCTCGCTGATCTACCTCGCCACCCCGCTCGATTTGCTCGACGCCTCCTCAGGTGGCTGCTCTGAACCCTCCCTGTGACTAGGCTTTCGGTCCCCTAACGCCGCCGTTCTCCGGCGTTGCTCCGGCCGACTCCAGGTGGTGGTTCAAGGATTATAGTGGCCTTGGAGTGCTTGTGCTGGCGTGGCTCAGTGTGGGTGGTGCCGCGGTGCCCCATGCCCTGGGTGCCGCCGCTGACGTTCTGGCCGGTCGTCGGTCGCCTCCTTGACGCCTGCAGGACGGCGTTGTGCACGCAACCCCGGCATCACCTCTACCACTACTCCACGGTAGCACTGTGAGCTAAACTCATCCCCCCACTCTAGCTCTATGTTGTGACACTGTAACAACTCAGAAATTGTAATCCCACTCTTATTAAATAAAGTGCCAAATTTTGGTCCAAGATAAAACTTTTCACTCATTATTTTATGCATACATGTATTTCCTCTTATATGTGTTCTATGATTTTATGTGTGTTATTTTTGTTTGAGCATTGGTTAGATAATCCTAAGTGAACCAGCAGAATCAATTGAGAAGATAATTAAGAAGCAAAGAAACAAGAAATAAAAATAGGTAAGAAAGAGATAAAGTTAATATGATCTAGAAACTGTTAATGACTACCCCACTTTGAGCCCTTAGATTAAGCAATCTACAGCTCACCTGCAGGTTTAACCTTTTAGTTGAGCTTAACCAAGTTATGGACTAACTCAACCACCAAAGATCTACCAAAATTTCAAACCAGAACACCACTCAAACTTGAGCCAAAGTTTGAATCTGAAACAGAAACCATATCAAATTTGAAATATAAATTTTTGCAAAACTCAACCTTTCACTGTAACAAAAATATGTCTGGGTACCTTATCCAATATGATGAGCACCCAAAGTGGAAAAATTTGAAAAATCAAATTTTGAGTTCTTGCGGGCATTTCGTCGAACACTGGCAGGAGAAAATCAAATAAAATCAAGTTTCACTATGCTGCACTGTTCGAGCTCGTCCAAGCGCTGTAGCCATGCTCTCTGGCCTCCCCTCGATCGTTTCCAGCTCCCCCAGCCCCGACCCAAGCCAGGAGAAGAGGAGGAAGGAGGAGAAACGCGCCCAGGGCCCCCTCCTAGCAACCCTCTTCCCTGCACGTTTCCGACCAGCCTGGAGGCGCCAGAGGAGACCCACAGGACCCCGCGGCCGACCCAGCAACCTCCCAGCACGCGAGCGTGAACGCCGTGACCAGAGCGAGCTTGCAACGCCGCCAGGACCCCCGAGCCGGCGAGCTTCTGGTCGCCTTGCTCCCGGCCTCCTGAGACTATAAATACCCCCTCCGATCAAACGAAACGACTGACCTCACTCCCCTCTACCTCCCAGACATCGCCGCTCACTCCCTCTTGCCCTAGTTCGCCATCGCCAGCCTCGCCGGAGCAGCACTGGACGAGCGGAGCGCCGCCGCGTCCGAGCACCTGGGAGCAAGCTGCTTCAGGGAATCGGAGGAGGAGACAAACCGCCGCCGATCCCGCACGTCGCCGACGAGCCCTGCTTCCCCTACGCCTCGCCATCGCCGTCGAACACTCGTCACTGCTCGCAGGTGAGCTCCCGCCGTGTTGAGGAAGACGATGAACCTGCGCCGTTAGATCTCGATCCGACGACAACTTACCGGTTCGGGATTTGTTAAGTGCGCTGACACCCCGACCCCACCTGTCAGCTCCCATTTGTTATTTTCCCGCCGAAGCGAAGCGTTTTCGGGCCGGCCCGTTCGGGTTTGTTCAGAAATCGGCCCAGCTCGTTTAGAATTAGGTCCGAATCGTTTTTAATTAATTCCCGCCCTTTTTATTTATTTCAAACCTGTTTCAAATGTCATTTTCAAACTTTAATTCCTAGAGTTTGATAAATCCAAATTTAGCAAATAAATATTCGTTGGAAAGCTTATGAAATACTCTGTCCAATAGTACAGGTTAGAATTCAAAATAAGTTAGGAATTAAAATGGTTATGAATAGTGTGACCATAGCTTGTTAATTAATGAAAGATTTCTAGAAAATTAGTTAAGCCATCAAAAATCATGAAAATTAAAATGTGAACTTGCTAATGACCCCTCTTACTGTTAGTCAACACCAATCTACCCCAAACCATATTAGTGTGATCATTTAGACCCTAACCCAAACCTATTTGTTAGCATAAAATGATAGATCACTAGTGCACACTTAGAATTATTTGCCCTCCTTACCAATTCACTTAGTGGATCTTTCCCACTTAAACTTGTCTTACTAACCCTAAATCAACCCCAATGCTGCACAAGTGAACCACTTATGCTACTTAGTAAAGAATCTAGCTTGCACACTTGAAGAAAGCTTAGACCAAAGACCTACACTCCAACACCCTAAAAATGCAACATGAATGCTTTGGTTAGCAAACAAAGATGTGTGCTTGGTGTGTTGTTAGCTTGGTGAAGTGATGGTGTGCTTTGTGTTTATTCATTATTAGACGCTAGTGTTGCCGAGGAGGATATTGGAGGGGATTATTATTATCAAGAAGAAGAAGAAAACCCCGGACACTTTGCCAACCAAGGCAAGCCATCTTTGATTCATACTCCCACTACCTAGTTTTAAATATTGCATTCTACTTGTTTTAAGTAAATTGCATGATTGAATTGCTAGAGTAGAATGATAGAAGCATATTGATGTCTTGATTATCAAGAGCATCAAGCTGAGTTTATCCAACCCTAGCTAGTAGTACTATCCCTCAATGTAGTGCTTAGTCGCTAATAAAAGTTGAGGCCATCTCTGGAGGAACCCCATTTGAAAAGTGGTGACTTGAACTTGAAATGGAGATCTCTCCTACATAATGGCTTTATGAAAGAAAACCAATCTTGACTAAGAACTATGAAATATCTTCTCAATGACAACGAGTGATGTACCATGGGAGCCAATTTTTCCGTACAACCATACTACCCCTATATGGGAAGGGGCTCAATCCGTAGCTTGTTTATCTTAGTATGGGAGGTCTTGCATCAAATATTCATGGAAGGACTCCACGGGCGGATACTTCTTGACCAAGTGGATTCCACTAACCCGGCCTCCGGGATGGGCAGAACTAGAGGCGCCGGAGCGGGAATTCCGTATCCCGGGCTCTAGGGAAGGATCCTATACTAGGATGAGCAAGTGAAAGGTTTTGTTTGATTATCTGAACCTCGCATACGTTGTGTATGTCGAACCGTGGATTTCTCCCGGCAGATGTATCGAATCTTGTGGGTAAAGTGTACCCCTCTGCAGAGGTTTTGAAACTATTCGAATAGCCGCGTCCGCGGTCATGGACGGTTGGCAATCTGTACTTGGCTTTTGTCAGGATTAAAAGTGACAATGGTGACTTGGTGAATGACTTGACTTGGCATGTTGTTGACACACTTGAAATCCTCTCTAGATGGAACTTAGAGAACTAAATCTCTTTCCTATAACAAATATTCTTGGGAAATAAAACTAGCTTTCGCAAAACAACTTAGTGCTTAGTCCACTATACCCCCATTGCATTTCTACTTCATCTTTTCATTTATAAGATGGTTTGCGAGTGCATCCAATGTACTCACGGCTGTGTCCCTGGCTATCAACTTGGCCAGACTATGGGGAAGAATATCCGGAGGAAGGGTATGAAGAAGAGTACCAGAACTAAGCTCGTCTCCGTGAGTCGCCATTTGCCTGTAGGGAGAAGGCATGGGCCGAAGACGTTATTTCCGCTGCTATATTGTGTTGTAACATGACTTGGTCTATATGACCATTGTATTTGAACCATCGTATTGTAATGTCTGTGGAACTGGTTACCAACTACGTTATGTATATCGCAACAATGGTTCTGGGATTGCGGTGGAATACATAACGGGCACTTCGAATTTGTTATCAAATTTGAGGTCGTCACAAGTTGGTATCAGAGCCTAGGCTGACCATAGGAGACCTTAGTTAGAATGGGCGTTAAAACAAAACCTTGATAAAAGAAAGATACAAGAACGGTTGCAAAAATTGCTTAGTCTTTCCTCTCTAGTTGCAAAATTTTATACATACTTCAGTTTTGCTTACTTAAAATTTTGCACACTTGAGTTGATCACTAACTTGAACTAATTTAAAATTTTGTAGATGGCCCTGGTATTCACTGAGCAGTACCAGTTGGGCCAAGGTGGCAGCCTTTGTTTCGAGCGCGACCTCACCACCTTGACCTTGTTCCTGAACCGTTTGTACCCGGAGTTCAAGGGAGCCGTGCTTAATGAGCACCCGGATGGAGAGCTACGGTGGCTCATCCGAGCTAGTTGCCGTGGCAAGAAGGGGATGTTGGGTTCTCCAAGGGTCAAGTTTGAGCTTGTGGAGAAGACTTGGGCCGATGGTTTGGTCCGAGCGATGCAGGAGATGCACGCCCGCTTATGCGGACTGCACGTTGAGGAGGTTCAGGGAGGACGCTTCAAGGACTTTGCTCGGCGTGATGCGGATGGGCGTCCCGCAAACATGCCCGGGCAGAATGAGCCGAGTACCTACATCGACCACATGGACTTCTTGCTGTACTCCACTCAGCAGGAGGCCGACCGTGCCCGTACTAGGGCCAACCTCGAGCACGTTGCACTGGTGGAGGCGAGGAGCACTATCAGGATTCTTGCGAAGGAGCGCAAGAGCCTTCGTCGCCAGCGCGATGAGAAGGAACAGGACCTTGAGGAGTTGAAGGCCAATGTGGCGGAGTTGACTGCATACATTGAGAGTCTTGAGGATCACCTTGGTGAGGAGGAAGGCATTGATCTCCGCAAGGAGGATAATGCCCTCATTAGTGATGAGGATGACTTCATGGAGGACCTCGATGATCCGGAAGATGGTGGGCACAATGGATTCATTGTGAGTGACGACGAGGAAGATCCCGAGGAGCCCGCTGTTTAGACTCGAGATCCACGTGTTATTTAGTTATGAGTTCACCTTGAGTCACTTCGTGTAGGTGTGAGTTGTATCCCCCTCCCTAGTAGACGAGTCGCAATGGTTTGATGTAAACCATTTGTAATGTGTGAACTCGTATGTATGATATGTTTGATGAGTGTTGAATGAAAATTGAATTTGGCCCTTAAGGCCTTAGTAAGACAAAACTGCATCATCCATGTTACCTTTAAATCCTAGCAAAATAGTTTTCCCTCTTGTCTTACACACCTTATCTTCAGATGCCGCGAGCACCCCCACCCCCGAACCCGGAAATGGCCGAATTGCTAAGGTTGATCATGGAAGACCGGGAAGCAGCCCGAGCTGAGCGCCAAGCCAACTTGGCCACTCTTCAGCAACTAACCCAGATGGCAATGAACCACAACAATGGCAATGGCAATGGTGAAGGAGAAAACCATGGCAATGGAGAGCACCGATCCAAGTTAAGGAGTTTCCAGAACACCAACCCTCCTATATTCACTAAGTCTGAAGAGCCCTTAGATGCCGATGATTGGCTTCGTACCATGGAGAACAACTTGGCAGTCGCCGAAGTTGGTGAAAATGAGAAGGTTTTGTATACCACCCACTATCTTGCTGGGGCAGCGAGAGCTTGGTGGGATAGCACCCGTGCCATGCAAGCCCCAGGGTATGTGATGCCTTGGGAGGAGTTCAAGAGCAAGTTTAGCAAAGCCCATGTTCCTATGGGATTGGTGAAAAGGATGAGAGATGAGTTCAGAAATCTGAAGCAAGGTTCCATGTCTGTGGTAGATTACCGTGACAAGTTCCTTACCTTGTCTAGGTATGCCCCAGATGACACTAACACCACTGAGAAGAAGCAAGAAAGGTTTCTGGATGGACTTCATGATGAGATGCAATGTGTCCTGGTTAGTATTCCCTTTGCCGACCTGGAGTCATTGGTTGACTCTGCCATTCAGATGGAAGGCAAACTCAAGCAAGCTACCGAGAACCGCAAGCGCCGTATGATGTATCAAGGCAACTCGAGCAACTCGCAGAAGCCAAGGGGAAATGCACCTATGGGTTTCGCCCCTAGACCAATGAGGCCGTCTGCACCTGCTCCGCGTCCCAACTATCCTAACCGCCCGCCCGGCAACAACTTTAACCGTGCACCCCCAAGACCTAGTGGCAACAACTTCAACACCAATACTCCAAGGACAAATGGCGCCCCTGTGTTACCCAAGCCCGGTGACAAGTCTGGTGTTACATGTTATGAGTGTGGACTAAAAGGGCATTACTCCAATGAGTGCCCCAAGAAGCTGAATGATGCATCCAAGACTGCTGCCCCTGCTCAGCAGCAGCGTCGTGTGGGAAATGGCAAGAACTATCCACCAAGGAACCAGCCTCATTCTCATGGACGTCTGAATCACATGAATGTTGAAGAAGCTCAGGAAGCAACCGACGTTGTGCTTGGTATGTTCCCTGTTAACTCAGTTCTTGCAAGAGTTCTGTTTGATTCTGGAGCTTCACACTCATTTGTTACCCAATTATTCGTTGATAAAAGTGGACTTCAACCCACACCCTTGAAAGATGTCATGTCTGTGCAAATTCCCGGGTCAGTAACCAAAGCTAGTTGTACCTGCTTGGCCGTGCCCATAGAAATCCATGGGATAGCTTTCTTAGCCAATTTGATCGTGTTGGGAACCAAAGGTTTGGAAGTAGTTCTTGGTATGAATTGGATGTCTTTCCATCAAGGAGTGATAGATTGTGCCAAAAAGACCATCACCATGAAGAGTAGCAATGGAATCATAGTCAAGCATGTGTCCGTAAAACCACCCCAAACCACCCGATGTCATAAGAGTATTTCAGGACCGACTTTGGAGCAAGTCCCCATCGTCTGTGAGTACCCGGATGTCTTTCCCGATGAGCTACCCGGAATGCCACCGGATCGGGATATTGAGTTTATCATTGAGCTTATCCCCGGAACTGGATCAATAGCCCAACGACCTTATCGTATGAACCCAGCTGAACTAGTTGAGTTGAAAAAGCAATTGGATGACCTTTTGAGCAAAGGATTGATTCAGCCAAGTTCTTCTGCTTGGAGATCACCCGTTTTGTTTGTGGATAAAAGTGACGGTTCTAGCCGACTGTGCACCGATTATCGCAAGCTTAACGATGTGACCATCAAGAACAAGTATCCTCTCCCGAAGATTGAAGATTTGTTTGACCAATTGACTGGAGCCAGAGTATTCTCCAAGATAGATCTTAGAACTGGATACCACCAACTGAAGATCCGCGCAACGGATATCCCCAAAACAGCCTTCACTACCCGATACGGATTGTATGAGTACACCGTAATGTCATTTGGATTGACCAATGCCCCTGCTTATTTCATGAATCTCATGAATAAGGTTTTTATGGAGTTCTTGGATAAGTTTGTTGTTGTCTTCATTGACGACATTCTTATCTACTCCAAATCCGAAGAAGAGCATGCAACCCATTTGAGATTAATTCTAGAGACCTTAAGAGAGCATCAGCTGTATGCCAAGTTCAGCAAATGTGAGTTCTGGTTGAAGGAGGTTGGATTCTTAGGCCATGTGCTGTCAGCAGGAGGAATATCGGTAGACCCCAAGAAGATCAAATCAGTCCTGGAATGGGAAGCCCCTACCACTCAGATGGAAGTGAGAGGTTTTCTCGGATTAGCGGGATATTACCGCAAGTTTGTTGAAGGATTTTCCAGTATTGCCCGGCCAATGACCCAATTGTTGAAGAAGGACAAGAAGTTTGAATGGACCCCTAAGTGTGAAGAGAGTTTTCAAGAGCTCAAGAAGCGATTGGTGACCGCACCCGTCCTAACCATGCCCGATATCACCAAAAACTTTGATGTCTATTGCGACGCTTCCAAACTTGGACTTGGTTGCGTACTGATGCAAGAAGGCAAGGTCATAGCTTACCTCTCTCGGCAGCTTCTACCTCATGAAGAAAATTATCCAACCCATGATCTAGAGTTAGCAGCCGTGGTCCTAGCTTTGAAGACTTGGAGGCATTATCTGATGGGCAACCGTTGTGAGATTTACACTGATCACAAGAGTTTGAAGTATATATTCACCCAGAAGGAGTTGAACATGAGGCAAAGAAGATGGATAGAGTTGATCAAGGACTATGATCTAGAAATTCATTACCACCCCGGTAAGGCCAATGTAGTGGCCGATGCATTGAGTCGGAAGCCATGCTCACTAAATATGATGATCAAGGAAGAGCAACCTATGTTGCACCAAGAGTTTGAAAGATTTGGACTGGAACTAGTCAGTCAAGGATTCCTAGCCAACCTTGAGTTTCAACCCACCTTGATGAGCCAAATCAAAGAAGCCCAGAAGGGAAATGAGAGTATTGAAGGAATCAAGCGCAGAATTGGTTCCGGCAAGGTGCTAGGATTCGAAGAGGATGATCAAGGAGTTCTTTGGTATAAAGGCCGTATCTGTGTGCCTGCTGATACCGAATTGAAGGAAGTGATTATGAAGGAAGCCCATGAGACACCTTACTCCATCCACCCCGGTGGAACTAAGATGTATCAAGACTTAAAGGAACAATTTTGGTGGCATGGAATGAAGCGTGAGATCGCATCGTTCATCTCTAAGTGTGATATTTGTCAAAGAGTCAAGGCTGAACATCAACGTCCTGCAGGATTGCTGCAACCTTTGCAAGTTCCGGAATGGAAGTGGGATTCTGTTGGAATGGATTTCATCACGGGATTTCCAAGGTCTAGCCGTGGAAATGACTCTATCTGGGTCATTGTGGATAGACTAACCAAAGTGGCCCACTTTATTCCTGTCAAGACCACTTACAACTCGGGACAGCTAGCAGATCTGTACCTATCCAGAATTGTCAGTTTGCATGGAGTCCCAAAAACCATAGTTTCTGATCGAGGAACCCAATTCACCTCGAGATTTTGGAAGAGTTTGCATCAAGCCTTGGGAACCAAGTTAGCTTTCAGCACAGCTTACCACCCTCAGACGGATGGACAGACTGAAAGAGTAAATCAAATACTTGAAGATATGTTGAGAGCCTGTGTTCTAGCTTATGGAGCTAAGTGGGAAGATTGTCTACCCTTCGCGGAGTTTTCCTACAACAACAGTTATCAAGCCAGTTTGCAAATGGCCCCATTTGAAGCTTTGTATGGAAGAAAGTGTCGTACCCCTCTGAATTGGTCAGAAACCGGAGACAGTCAGATTTTTGGACCAGATATTTTGCAAGAAGCCGAGGAGAAAGTTCGCATGATTCATGAATATCTCAAGGCAGCCCAATCAAGACAAAAGAGTTATGCCGACAAGAGACGTCGAGAACTGACCTTCCAGATTGGAGATTTTGTTTATCTCAGAGTATCACCCCTCAAGGGAATGCAAAGATTTCAAGTAAAAGGAAAGCTTGCACCAAGATATATCGGACCATTCAAGAGACTAGACCGTAGAGGAGAAGTGTCTTATCAGTTGGAAATGCCCCCTGAATTGTCTGAAGTACACGATGTCTTTCACGTGTCCCTACTTAGGAAATGTCTGGAAGTGCCGGAGAAGCCAGAAATTTTCAAGAATATTGATCACCGTTCGGTGGACATCAACAAGGATTTGACCTATCGTGAAATGCCTATCCGTATCCTCGAGGAAGCCTATAGAACCACTCGAACCCGAAGCATCAAATTTCTGAAAGTTCAGTGGAGTAATCACACCGAAGATGAAGCTACTTGGGAACGAGAAGATTACCTTCAGAAAGAGTTTCCCAATCTTTTCAGTTCTTAACTAGTGAATCTCGGGGACGAGATTCTCTTTAAGGGGGGGAGATTGTAACAACTCAGAAATTGTAATCCCACTCTTATTAAATAAAGTGCCAAATTTTGGTCCAAGATAAAACTTTTCACTCATTATTTTATGCATACATGTATTTCCTCTTATATGTGTTCTATGATTTTATGTGTGTTATTTTTGTTTGAGCATTGGTTAGATAATCCTAAGTGAACCAGCAGAATCAATTGAGAAGATAATTAAGAAGCAAAGAAACAAGAAATAAAAATAGGTAAGAAAGAGATAAAGTTAATATGATCTAGAAACTGTTAATGACTACCCCACTTTGAGCCCTTAGATTAAGCAATCTACAGCTCACCTGCAGGTTTAACCTTTTAGTTGAGCTTAACCAAGTTATGGACTAACTCAACCAACAAAGATCTACCAAAATTTCAAACCAGAACACCACTCAAACTTGAGCCAAAGTTTGAATCTGAAACAGAAACCATATCAAATTTGAAATATAAATTTTTGCAAAACTCAACCTTTCACTGTAACAAAAATATGTCTGGGTACCTTATCCAATATGATGAGCACCCAAAGTGGAAAATTTTGAAAAATCAAATTTTAAGTTCTTGCGGGCATTTCGTCGAACACTGGCAGGAGAAAATCAAATCAAATCAAGTTTCACTATGCTGCACTGTTCGAGCTCGTCCAAGCGCTGTAGCCATGCTCTCTGGCCTCCCCTCGATCGTTTCCAGCTCCCCCAGCCCCGACCCAAGCCAGGAGAAGAGGAGGAAGGAGGAGAAACGCGCCCAGGGCCCCCTCCTAGCAACCCTCTTCCCTGCACGTTTCCGACCAGCCTGGAGGCGCCAGAGGAGACCCACAGGACCCCGCGGCCGACCCAGCAACCTCCCAGCACGCGAGCGTGAACGCCGTGACCGGAGCGAGCTTGCAACGCCGCCAGGACCCCCGAGCCGGCAAGCTTCTGGTCGCCTTGCTCCCAGCCTCCTGAGACTATAAATACCCCCTCCGATCAAACGAAACGACTCACCTCACTCCCCTCTACCTCCCAGACATCGCCGCTCACTCCCTCTTGCCCTAGTTCGCCATCGCCAGCCTCGCCGGAGCAGCACTGGACGAGCGGAGCGCCGTCGCGTCCGAGCACCTGGGAGCAAGCTGCTTCAGGGAATCGGAGGAGGAGACGAACCGCCGCCGATCCCGCACGTCGCCGACGAGCCCTGCTTCCCCTACGCCTCGCCATCGCCGTCGAACACTCATCACTGCTCGCAGGTGAGCTCCCGCCGTGTTGAGGAAGACGATGAACCTGCGCCGTTAGATCTCGATCCGACGACAACTTACCGGTTCGGGATTTGTTAAGTGCGCTGACACCCCGACCCCACCTGTCAGCTCCCATTTGTTATTTTCCCGCCAAAGCGAAGCGTTTTCGGGCCGGCCCGTTCGGGTTTGTTCAGAAATCGGCCCAGCTCGTTTAGAATTAGGTCCGAATCGTTTTTAATTAATTCCCGCCCTTTTTATTTATTTCAAACCTGTTTCAAATGTCATTTTCAAACTTTAATTCCTAGAGTTTGATAAATCCAAATTTAGCAAATAAATATTCGTTGGAAAGCTTATGAAATACTCTGTCCAATAGTACAGGTTAGAATTCAAAATAAGTTAGGAATTAAAATGGTTATGAATAGTGTGACCATAGCTTGTTAATTAATGAAAGATTTCTAGAAAATTAGTTAAGCCATCAAAAATCATGAAAATTAAAATGTGAACTTGCTAATGACCCCTCTTACTGTTAGTCAACACCAATCTACCCCAAACCATATTAGTGTGATCATTTAGACCCTAACCCAAACCTATTTGTTAGCATAAAATGATAGATCACTAGTGCACACTTAGAATTATTTGCCCTCCTTACCAATTCACTTAGTGGATCTTTCCCACTTAAACTTGTCTTACTAACCCTAAATCAACCCCAATGCTGCACAAGTGAACCACTTATGCTACTTAGTAAAGAATCTAGCTTGCACACTTGAAGAAAGCTTAGACCAAAGACCTACACTCCAACACCCTAAAAATGCAACATGAATGCTTTGGTTAGCAAACAAAGATGTGTGCTTGGTGTGTTGTTAGCTTGGTGAAGTGATGGTGTGCTTTGTGTTTATTCATTATTAGACGCTAGTGTTGCCGAGGAGGATATTGGAGGGGATTATTATTATCAAGAAGAAGAAGAAAACCCCGGACACTTTGCCAACCAAGGCAAGCCATCTTTGATTCATACTCCCACTACCTAGTTTTAAATATTGCATTCTACTTGTTTTAAGTAAATTGCATGATTGAATTGCTAGAGTAGAATGATAGAAGCATATTGATGTCTTGATTATCAAGAGCATCAAGCTGAGTTTATCCAACCCTAGCTAGTAGTACTATCCCTCAATGTAGTGCTTAGTCGCTAATAAAAGTTGAGGCCATCTCTGGAGGAACCCCATTTGAAAAGTGGTGACTTGAACTTGAAATGGAGATCTCTCCTACATAATGGCTTTATGAAAGAAAACCAATCTTGACTAAGAACTATGAAATATCTTCTCAATGACAACGAGTGATGTACCATGGGAGCCAATTTTTCCGTACAACCATACTACCCCTATATGGGAAGGGGCTCAATCCGTAGCTTGTTTATCTTAGTATGGGAGGTCTTGCATCAAATATTCATGGAAGGACTCCACGGGCGGATACTTCTTGACCAAGTGGATTCCACTAACCCGGCCTCCGGGATGGGCAGAACTAGAGGCGCCGGAGCGGGAATTCCGTATCCCGGGCTCTAGGGAAGGATCCTATACTAGGATGAGCAAGTGAAAGGTTTTGTTTGATTATCTGAACCTCGCATACGTTGTGTATGTCGAACCGTGGATTTCTCCCGGCAGATGTATCGAATCTTGTGGGTAAAGTGTACCCCTCTGCAGAGGTTTTGAAACTATTCGAATAGCCGCGTCCGCGGTCATGGACGGTTGGCAATCTGTACTTGGCTTTTGTCAGGATTAAAAGTGACAATGGTGACTTGGTGAATGACTTGACTTGGCATGTTGTTGACACACTTGAAATCCTCTCTAGATGGAACTTAGAGAACTAAATCTCTTTCCTATAACAAATATTCTTGGGAAATAAAACTAGCTTTCGCAAAACAACTTAGTGCTTAGTCCACTATACCCCCATTGCATTTCTACTTCATCTTTTCATTTATAAGATGGTTTGCGAGTGCATCCAATGTACTCACGGCTGTGTCCCTGGCTATCAACTTGGCCAGACTATGGGGAAGAATATCCGGAGGAAGGGTATGAAGAAGAGTACCAGAACTAAGCTCGTCTCCGTGAGTCGCCATTTGCCTGTAGGGAGAAGGCATGGGCCGAAGACATTATTTCCGCTGCTATATTGTGTTGTAACATGACTTGGTCTATATGACCATTGTATTTGAACCATCGTATTGTAATGTCTGTGGAACTGGTTACCAACTACGTTATGTATATCGCAACAATGGTTCTGGGATTGCGGTGGAATACATAACGGGCACTTCGAATTTGTTATCAAATTTGAGGTCGTCACAGACACACAAGGTGATTCACTACTCGTGCTAGTGAAAGACCAAGTTAGCTATGATGCGGTGATGTTTCTTTACTAAGCTACTGTTAGCTCCTTGCTAGAATTCTATTATTGTGCTGAACGTTGGAGTCAGCTTCAGCCATTTAACTACTGCTATTTATCATGAGATGGTCCAGGACCAGAACATCCTATTATTGGGTAAGAGGGATTAGCTATTTCTTGGTGTGATTATGGGCTTGTATGCATTTATCTTGTGGCTTTACTGTTGTGATAAAGGAGATATCATGATGATCAGATCATAATAACACATGAATCTGAGATGATTTTTATTTAAGGAATTCAGTTATATGATTTAATTTGGATTTCCTTGAAAAGTTATGAACTAGACCTCTGGTTCAGTGATGATTTAATAGAAATATCTTGCTGCTATAGCTTGTTCACATCGTGAATCAAGTGGTTATTGTTTGGATTAACTGGATATACTATGGGGCCTCAATAAGAGTGTGCTCAGTGATGATGGAATGATTTTGGTGGCTGCTATGATCCTGTGAGACATATTGCTGCTATAGACCCTGCCAATGATGCAAAAGGCTGAGGCTTTAATTTTTTATAAGAACAAATACTTTTTGTGGATTTTGATATATGTGATGATTTTGCATAGCACCTCTACGCAAGACTGAGAGAAATCCTGATACCCCCTTTATTTCATCTATTATGGAAGAACAGATGCTGCTACCGTGATGTTCTAGAGATTCACCTTGTTGCTTTGGTTAAGACTTGGAGATGAGGTTGGTGATAGATCGGCTAGTCATGTACCCCATTTCTTCTTGGCAGCCTGCTCCTCCTTCTCCTTGCATCTGGCCTGCTTCTTCTTGCTCATGATATGCTGCTTGTCCATCATATTCCTTGTGCTTGCCCTTCTTGGTTGTGATAATTCTCCTTCCTGGTTGTTGATCTGCCTTCTAGTTGTCCACTAATGATCATGGTGGCTATTGTGTTTTGCTGGGTTAAATATGGTGGTGTTCCTGAGATTTTGGTGATGAACTATGATATGTGACAAATGAGGAAAGTGATGGATTTGACTAGCAAGTGCTGATGCGCTTGCACTGTTGTTTCTATACTGCTGTGGTACTGCTATGGTTGTGACAACACATAGCTTGCATGTGTTGTGTGTGCTGCTTGCATGTAGACCCCACTCCTTGTGCATGTGGTCAAATTGGGTTTCTTTGCCTCTATAGCAAGATACGGATGTGTCCATGCTTATCCTGTGTTGACCTTTATTTTTGGTACTATCAAATAGAAAACACTCCTGTTGGCTTTGTTGGGGTGGAACAATCCATCTGGCTATTCTAATAGATCATGTGTACTTTATCATTAATCAAGCTTCTACTTGATTAACAAGTGGCTTAAATTATTTGGTTTAGGATCATATTGACTTGTCAATGTTAATTATGATCCATTTAAATCAATTTTTGTGGGCTTCTTGATAGGAACTTGACTAGGTAAGAGGGATTGATAACTTGCATAATTATCTAGTATAGATGGATCATACTATTGCCTTTTGTCCCTAGACTGACATGGATCATTCAGTGTTGCCTTGTCCTTGTTGCCAATTTGTTAATTTCTGCCTCCTGATCCAAATATGATCCATAGTCCCTTGTTGCCTAAGATGAATTAAATCCCTCCAATTGCACTTGGATATTAGGACAAGTTCCTAATATCTACTAGTTGAGTTCCAAAACATTCAAATGCCTCATCTATGATGATGCAAATATTCTAACCATAACACAATTATTTCTTTTCTTTGTTGATTCTTTTTATTGCAGGTAAAGGACAAGAAGATTAAGAAGATATAAAGATTTAGTTTAGGTTTTTATTTTATTCATTTTTTAAAATTCTTCATTCCTTTTTGTAATCAATCTCATAATTTGAGATTTGTAATATAATACTTATTTATTTGTAATAAAAACATTTATTCAATATTCATTCTTATATTCTATTTTTGTAATGTTTATTAATCATTTAAACTTTAATTCCAATTTTATTTGAATTATTTGCATTTCAAATTTAAATGTTGAGTTCAAATTCTTCCCCCAAAATTGACAATTCAACAATGGTCATGCTGAAATTCATCGCACTCACTCCGACGATGCACCAAGCTATACATCAGAACGAGAGAAACTCCGGTCGTTTTGTGTTTTAACTAGTTTGCGCGAAAATTTTCTGGATTTTCTGATGCATGAATGCAATGCACACATTCGAATTTCATCTCTTTTTAGTCCCTAAATCCTGGGATGTTACACCCTAGTGGCTGTTTGACGCCGAAAGTGTTTTCTTTGTTTGTTCAGGAGATTATTGAAGTTCATGCTACAAAGAATTTGTCTCAAGGTGGAGTTTGTTGTATGTTGATCCCAATTCTATAAGAAGGCTAACGACGGAGCGAAGCGAGGCCCGTCGCCGAGAGGCTTGGGCCGAAGTGAAGCGGCCGGCTATATATACTCCTTGTAAGCCGCCGGCTAGGGTTTATCGCATCATAAGATAACCCTCGGCGTTTGTAAACACACTCCCGATATAGTGAAGTGTTGCTGGCTGGCGCCCGTGGTTTTTACCTCTCTTTGTCGGAGAGTGTTTTCCATGTTAAAATCTTGTGTTCCCGTCGTGATTTCCTTTTCGTTCTTTGTTATTTCCTATCGCTGTTGTAACAGATAGGAGGTTTACATTCCAATATTATTAGAGAGACTAATATACACTCCGAGGAATTCACTACGGTTTCCTTTGTGCATGAAGGAGAAACTCAATGTGGAAGCTCATAATTTAGCTCGATATGCTCTAGCCTTAGGCCAAGGATGCCACCTGTGGCTCCTAGAATCTTATGATCCTGTAATGATCCCAACTATTTTGGCCTTTGATTAATAATGCGATCGTATTATTAAAAAATTACTAACAAAGAAGACATATTTGTATTTACAAATACTAGCGCATATGTTGGAACTTAATTAACTCTATCCGCTACATCTATGTTCTTATTTCTTACCAACGCATGTACTATATGTGACCTTCTCAGTGCCCTAAAACATAACACATGCATCTATAATGAACTGCTAAGCACTTGCAAACCATATATTGACTTCAAGCAATGCATTGTTGCATTGTTGGTACATCCAGCATACAAGCTGACATTTTGGGAACCATCGGAAGAAACTATTTCAGTTTGAGTGTTTTTGTTTTATATCAAGCATGACGTTGCAAGAACTATAACCATGAGTAGAATGTGATTCACTGGAAAAAAAGAGCTCCCTTATCATCGACATAGAAGAAAAGACATGGCAATTCACGCCTTTACATCTAAAGTATCACCACAAGTATGCATAACACTTGCATCTAATTTATTAAAGAAGTTTTGGCATATATAAACTGACCCTTGCACACTACTATAATCTATCTTATATTTACTAATTGGAGGCACCATAGAAGCCTCCACGTTGATCCTCACGCAAAAAGGATTTTCAGCCATCAGATTGTGTCGCTAACCGTCCATCACCGTAAGATTAGTAGATGTCTTCCTCAACACGCATGCCAAACCTCAAAAAAAAAACTAAAACTCTAAAAGCCTGCCCCAGCACGTCTCCCACCTGGAGCCGCTCTCGCCGGGCTGCCGCTTCATGGCATCCATGGACGCACATCGACCCTCCGCTCCTCCGTGTCTTTTGCGTCCCTCCGGTTTACCTATCAACTCCATCCACCATCCTTAAGGTCATAACCGAGGCAGACAATACAGACAAGTATCTGGACAACTTGCGAGCTCCCGTCTCATGCGTCATGGGACAGATCTCTGATCAAGATGTATCACCTGCAATATTCCGAGGTCCCGTCTTCAGAGGCTACAAGGCACCCAGGCCGTGATTGTGCGAGCATGTGAAAGACTAAGTTAATCTTCTGTCGCCAGTGTCATAGCCAATAATCTCATATCAAGATGTACCCCTTGCAGCGGGCTGAGGTCCGGTGCTGTGAGACGACAAGGGATGAGGTGCTGAGCAGGACTTCTTAGTTTGATAAATCGTTTAATTTGTGGGATCTTGCAGTTCAGCTGTTTAAAAAAGTGGTGAATCATCAGCGTCTCGCTGTTGTACAGCTTGCTATGGTCTCCTACGTGCAGTTAACTGAGAATTTCATTGTTAATAATCAATATGAAGGACTATGGTGCCTACTTCCGATGTACTATTGTGCCTACTCCTGTACAGTCGAATTTTACAGAAGTTGGGTTGTTCATGTATACAGAAAGATGAGCTGACAGATTAATTATTGCAGGGCAGCAAACAAAAATTAACCAAATCTGAAGATTTAAACTGCAGGTAATGTATGATTATGCTATGGCCTACTGTTCTTTCTATGATTTATTTGCAGAAAATTAAATGCTTAGCTTCCATAGGGTCCTGTCCTCCATCTCCTCGGGTTTTACAGAGGCTTGAGCTGTACATGTGCTATGTGCTAATGTACCTTTGTGGTCCTCCCTAAATCATGTTGAAATTGAAGAATTTTTGCAGTTACTCCTTGCAATAATATTTCAGTTTTGGTGTGTAATTAAGATGTTTGTTGTGATCTCTGCTTGGAAATAATGGTGAATGGTCAACATACTAAAGCCCCAGTTCAAATTATGTGTTGTGGTTCTCTAAGAACACAAATATGCTGCATTCCACTGGAATTTACTATATCTTAACATCTTTGTTCCATGTACTTTTATTGTCAATCACAGAATAATGACAGATGGTATAAAGTATGCTGGACATCTCCACTTGGTGCAGAAATCGCAAGTTAGATTTTCCTTACATTACATGTACTTTCAGTAAACACAATGATTTTTGATACTCCATTTGCATCTGTAGTAGTTTGATATCTTATTATTTTCTGAAATAGGGATTTTATGTAACTCTACATATGTCGGCATCAAGTTCATATTTGAAGCTTTAGCTGATGAAATTTAACTGCCCTTGGATGTGCGTTGCTAAAGAACATGTAAGCTATAGTAAAAGGACCCACTGATTTAGGAAACAACTGCAATATGCATTGAATTCACAAATTTTCTGTAATGCGAAAATAAAAGGTTGAACCATTGTTCGAGAAATCATGCTTTCATAATAATATTAAAAGTTTTATGCCATGTTGTTCCTCTAGGTAGAGACAACATTTAATTGTATATATTCCTGGAGGATTCGGAGCTGAATTATGATTTGTATCTTAACTATGTAGTCTATATACATATATTCTGGAATTAGTAATCTTGCTAGGTAAAAATGAAATTGTGAATAAATGAAGGCTCAAAAGTTTAGAATTTAATCTGGATCATAATTTTTATCGCATCGTTTATACAAATATTCTGGAGGCAAGGTACACCAAAAAATTATTAATATTTATCAAATTTGTGGTGCTATCTCGGATTTGCAGACAAATCACAAGACCGTGCGGTGGCACGGGTTGATGGCTAGTATCAATAGTAGTTTATTATTCAAGACCAAGAAGGTTGATGTTCTTGGTCGTAGACCTAGAATCCTTGAAATTAACATGCATGTTGGTGTTGATCCATGTTCAGGCTCGTTACATCCTCTCGCCGCGAATCCTCCTAGCCAGCTGAACATCTTTGGACATGATGGTCACACGCTTAGCATGGACAGCACACAGATTGGTGTCCTCGAACAAAGCCACTAGGTAGGCTTCTGCTGCCTCCTGTAGAGCAAGCACCGCATGACTCTGGAAGCGCAGATCAGTCTGCAGATATGCCAACACAAAACAATTATAAGCACAGAACTTGGTCTTTATTCAGAGTTCTCTCAAAGTGGTAAGCAAAACTGCATGAATACAGGTATGATCTCGAGAAAGAATCATACCTTGCAAACCTGGGCAATCTCCCGGACAAGCCTCTGAAAAGGTAACTTCCTTATGAGCAGCTCAGTGCCCTTCTGGTACTTGCGTATTTCACTACAAGAGTTCATACATTGAAGCTATTAATCCTACTGTAATTACTTGAGCTCTCACGGTTTGGTAATTAATTAATAATACAAGGCCTCGACAAATACATGAAGGAAATGTAAGATTAGAACATCACATGCATCAAAGAAATTGTAGTATGCTACAAATACCGAAGAGCAACAGTTCCTGGACGGTACCGACGAGGCTTCTTCACTCCTCCTGTTATGGGAGCAGTCTTACGAGCGGCAGCCTATCATAGCAAAAACCAGTAATTAAATTAGAGAAATTATTGTCAAACAAACAATTGCAATTGGTAATGTTACTAACAATCCCGATGGAAAAAAGGCACTGACTATGTTTAGTAATGCAAATAGTAGAAGGACAAAAGAGATGTGATGTATTACGTAAAATGCCCTAAGCTGCTTTGTGGGAGCCTTTCCTCCGGTGGATTGGCGAGCTGTTATCTTAGTTCGAGCCATCCTGCAAATAAAATGGTAAATCATGTTGGAGTATAGGCAAAATATTTCATTCTAACGAACAGAAATCACAGAAGCAAAGCCTGACTGCTTCATAAAACAAGACATAATATGATCGTTCAAGACATAGTATCATCCTTTCCAAACATCTGAAACGGGTATACGCAACTTCCCCCTCCTGTTCCCAAGGCTAGAACGTACTACTAGTAGTGTTTTGAATTAAGCGTGCCATGCTACGAAATAAGAATCACAGAGAAACATGGGAAAAAGATCACAATTAACCCAGCTAGATCCAATATTCAGTGCATATCAGATTATCAACGATTCTCAGCTAGGAGGAAAAAGCATGGTACCGCGTCGGCTAAACTATTCGTGCTGGCGATGGCGACCACAAGCAAAAGAAAGCAAGAACGAATGAAACATCAAGAAACGATCGATTATTCTCAAAAGGTGGCCGATGATCGGTTTACCTTGTCTCTCGCGATTGCTAGCTTGCCGATGCTCGGGTTGATCGATTTCTCTTGTTCTTCCGTTCTGTTCTGATTTACAAGTAGCGTGAGAGCACGGGGGTATTTATAGGCTGTCCCTTAGGTTCAAGCTGGAAAGGTTAGAGGATCAAAGGGAGATGTATTGGAAGCAACGGCCCCATGTGAATTGGATGAAAGGGGGAGACCGGAACACAAAATTCTTTCACTCAGTAGCCTCAGAGAGGACGAGAATAAATCGAATTAAAAGTTTAAAGAAGGAAGATGGTGAAGTGGTGGTGGAGGAGGAGGCTCTAAAGGAGGTGGTATCTAACTACTTTGTAAATCTTTTCACTTCATCTCCAGGTACACGTATGGAGGAATTGTTGCAGCATGTTCCTGCCAGAGTCACGCAAGAGATGAATGTGTCTTTGTGCAAGGAATTTTCTAACCAGGAAGTGGTAGATGCTCTTGAAAATATCGGTGATCTCAAAGCACCCGGACCGGATGGAATGCAATCCATTTTCTATAAGAAGTTCTGGCATGTGGTAGGTGGAAAGGTGACAGAGGAAGTGATGGAGGTGCTAAATGGAGGGCCTATGCCGCCTAGTTGGAATGACACTTGTGTTGTTCTAATTCCCAAGGTCAAGGAACCAGAAAGTATGAAGGATTTGCGACCAATCAGCCTATGTAATGTGATTTACAAAATTATTTCCAAGGTCCTGGCTAATAGGTTGAAGCTGATTCTTGATGAGATTATATCCCCAAACCAAAGTGCATTTGTACCTGGTCGGTTGATCACGGATAATATTTTATTGGCCTACGAGTGCACTCATTTTATGAAAACCAGAAGAAAAGGTAGGGAAGGGTATGCAGCTGTCAAGCTTGATATGAGCAAGGCGTATGACAGAGTTGAGTGGAATTTTTTAGAGAAAATGATGAGGAAGATGGGATTTGCAGAAAGTTGGATTGAGTTGATCATGCGGTGTGTTACCTCAGTTAAATATCAGATCCGGGTGAATGGTATGCTTACAGATGAGATTATCCCGCAGAGGGGACTGAGACAGGGAGACCCTCTATCCCCATACCTATTTCTGATTTGTGCGGAGGGATTTTCATCGCTGCTGAATAAGGCAGAGGAGGATGGTAATTTGGAAGGCATTCGGATATGCAATGCTACCCCTAGTTTCAATCACCTATTGTTTGCAGATGACTCCTTGGTACTGATTAAAGCGAATAGCGAGAGTGCCAGGAATTTGCAACATATCCTACAACTATATGAGATGTGCTCGGGGCAGACTATTAACTTTGATAAATCTTCTGTGATGTTTAGTGAAAGCACGAGATTGGCAAGGAGAATTCAGGTGTTGGGGGAACTAAACATTTCTTTGGAAGCTAAGACGGAGAAGTACTTGGGACTCCCGGTGTATGTGGGGAGATCAAAAAAAGAAGTATTTGCCTATTTGAAAGTTAAAATATGGAAAAAGATTCAGGGGTGGAAAGAAAGAATGCTCTCGAAAGCGGGGAAGGATACTTTAATAAAGGCCTGTGCTCTAGCAATACCGATTTTTGCTATGGGATGCTTTGATCTTACAAAATCCTTGTGTGAAGAAATAAGCACAATGATTTGCAGGTACTGGTGGTCTCAACAGGACAATGAAAACAAGGTTCACTTGCTTAGTTGGGAAAAATTGTCAAGCCCAAAAGGAGATGGGGGGCTGGGTTTCCGTGATTTATATGGTTTCAATATTGCCATGTTGGCAAAACAAGCTTGGAGGCTTCTCGAAAATCCAAATTCTTTGTGTGGCAGGGTCTTGAAGGCAAGGTATTTTCCTAACAATTCTGTTCTTGAGGCTACACCAGCACCGGGTATTTCATATACGTGGAGGAGTATTCTAAAAGGAATCAATCTATTAAAAGAAGGTCTTGTGTGGAGAGTAGGAGATGGGAGGAATGTGCAAATGTGGTCAGACCCTTGGATTCCACGTGAAGGTTCTAGACTACCAATCACCCCAAGGAGACAGAATGTGCTCACACATGTACATGAATTAATAGATCAACTTACGGGATCTTGGGATGTTTTGTTGGTGGAGGATACATTTTGGCCGATAGATGCACAAGCGATTCTAAAAATCCCCTTGAGAGAAGGTTTTGAAGAAGTGAGTCTAGCTCAACTGGCTATGGGAGTGGATGTACAACCCAGGCACCCAGGTTCAAATCCCCGCGGATGCGAATTTGGGTTCTTATTATTTATTAAAAAACTCGCTGTGGGGGTCTCCCCCACCGCTTTCCTTAAAAAAAAAAGGTTTTGCAGATTTCCCTGCCTGGCACTATGATGAAAAAGGTATATTCACAGTGAAATCTGCCTATCACCTTTTCATGACGGTTTGTAAGCCAGACACTGCAAGGAGCTCTGGTACGGGTGAATCTTCGGCTCAGTGGAAACAAATTTGGAACCTGCCAGTGGTCCCAAATATAAAGCAGTTTATTTGGCGTGTTGCTCACAACAGCTTGCCTCTAAAAATGAACATTAAGCGACGTGGAATGGATTGCGACACACTTTGTGTTTGCTGTCGCAGGCTTGATGAGGATGGAGCCCATTTATTCTTAAAATGCAAAGAAGTGAGGAAAGTTTGGGAACTGTTGGGTTTAGAGAAGGTGTGTGATCGCATGTGCAGCTTTGGAAATGCAAACGATGTAGTGCATGAGCTCCTGGGTCTGAAGGAATGCGACCGAGTCTTAATCAGCTGTATGTGGTGGTGTTGGTGGACTGCACGGAACAAACTAAATTATGAGGGACAGCAAATTTTAGTGATGTCAGTTGTGAAACAGGCGAGATATTGGGCAGGAGAATCACTGCAGTTTTGTAAAAAGCAGGGAAATAACCTGCAAGCCAATGGTACTGGACAGAGACAGATTGAATGGAGTCCACCTGAAGAAAATAAGCTTAAGATAAATACAGATGGGGCTTTCGATGGGGAGACTGGCACTGGTGGCTGGGGACTTGTAATCCGAGATCACGCGGGGGCGGTGCAAGGAGCAGGTGCAGGTTACATGTGTCATCTAAGTAGTGCAGCGATGGCAGAGGCGCATGCTTGTCAGGAGGCTCTTCATGCTGCAGCTAGTTGGGGAATGACTAATGTGCACATTGAGGCTGATGCACAGAACCTACTGAAAGGAATACAGGAAAATTCTTTCGATCGTACTATGGAAGGAGTGGTCTACCGTGATATTCGTTCCTTTATTAGACTGAACTTTAGTTCTGTTTCTTTTTCGTACTGTCTGAGGAACTGTAATAAGCTAGCGCATAATCTTGCGGCGGTGGGTGTTCGCTGATAGGAGGTCCGGTCACTTTGGCTGGAATCCTTGCCGGATGATGTAATCTTTCTAGTGACCAGTATTTCTGCTGGCTCAGTTTCTTAATGGAATTCTTCGTTAAACTTAAAAAAAAAGAGGCACAGGAGCCGCCTTAGCCAAGGATCGTGCAAGATTAGACTCCTTAAATTGCGCGAGATTTATTGGAAGTCAAATTAATCGGACGGTCCCGATCGCTGGTACGCAGATCAACGTGGGCACATCGAGCAATTCTATTGGCCGGTATTACGAGCACAAGGATCGTGGCTTCTTCCGGACACTATCAATTAGGATGTGTGTTTATTTAGAAAAAAGGAGTTTCTCGTAAGCTTTTTTTCATCAAAAGGATAAAAAACTCAAGACATTGCCTCAAATGTCAAAACTATTTTTTTTAAAGAATTCCACCCTCCCTCTTCAGCTACAAAGAGGCACACCGGTGAAATCCTTTGGTTCCGTCGCCTTCCGCCGCCGTTCTGGTACCACCTGGTGAGGGAAACCTCAGATTTGTGCTCCTGGGTCCTTTCAGGTCCTTGTATTGTTGATCCTCTTCTTCTTCAAAAATAACTTCACCGCAAATTACATCGGAATTTTCGCACTTCAGGAAAAATACTTGATAAGACAAGAACAATGGTTTCTGCCCTCCAAAGTTAATAGAAAATCATATAGGATTTAATGTAAATACTTAGTGAAAATGGTAAGTAATAATGAAAAGGCTACATTAAACTTCAAGCCTTCTCCTTTGATATGCCCCCCAAACTCAATTTTCCCAATTAATTAGTTATTTAATTAACTTAATTCAGTAGCCCACTCGAAGCCCATATCCAACCCTTGTATAACCAAATGTAGTATACAACATGGTATACGTAGAAAACCAATGTAACCCACGTTCTCCCTGATCACTCTCCTGAGCAGAACTCCTGATCGCCTACACCGTCCCGCCACCACCTAAACCGCTCACGCTCGGCGCTGCCGCCTACACTGCCACCGTCCACACCGTGCCACCGCTACCAACACCGCCCACATTCTAGTTCGAATACCCTTGAAACCGAATATACAAATAGTGACGATGATTCTAGTTCGGATGACGGATTTTCCTCATCCTATGAAAGTGTACCCCTCGAGGATGGTCACTGAAAGGACACGGGTGTCGCCTAGAGGGGGGTCAATAGGCGATTTAAAACTTTTACAATAGGCTTGACAAATGCGGTAACGTTTAATTTGCCAAGCATATAAAACCTAAATAAACTAAGCTCACCTATGTGCACCAACAACTTATGCTAAACCAGATAAGCAACTAAGTGATAGCAAGATATATATATAACTTCAAGCACGATGGCTATCACAAAGTAAACTGCATAAGTAAAGGAGCTCCGGTATAGAAATAGCCGAGGCACGCGGAGATGATGATGTATCCCAAAGTTCACACCCTTGCGGGTGCTAATCTCTATTGGAGCGGTGTGGAGGCACAAGACACCCCAAACGCCACGGAGGCTCACCATAATCTCCTCGAGCCCTCCCACCAAGAAGGAAGACCCGATCACTATGGGACACTTGAGGGAGGTCACCGAACCCGTACAAAGCTTGGGGCAATCTCCACAACTCAATTGGAGGCTCCCAAGAAATCGTCACTGAGGCACCACAAAGCTTGGGAAGATCTCCACAACTTAATTGGAGGTCCCCAAGAAATCACCACCGAGGCATCACAAAGCTTGGGAAGATCTCCACAACGTCCCCAAGTAATCCACTAAGCCGTCTAGGGTTCCAAGAACCCAAGAGTAATAAGCTCAACGAACTTTCACTACTGAATCTCTGAGGAGAACTCAAACAGATGCAACCGATGCAATGGCATGAACACAAGTGCTCAAATCCTTCACTCTCAATTTCACCCAAAGCAACAAACGCTATGGAAGAATTTGAGAGGAATAACAAGGAGGAAATCACAAATAACTCCAAGATCTAAACCCACAAGAGGTTCCCCTCACTAAGAGGAGATTTTGATTGGTGGAAAGATAGATCTAGATCTCCTCTCTCTTTTTCCTCAAAAAGATGCAAGAAATATGGGAGGAATGCAGAGGGAGAGCAAGCTACTCAAGGTCAACAATGGAGAAGAGAGAGAGGGAGTAGCAACCAGCCCAAGGAAGAAGAAGGGACCTTTTATAGTCCCCTCCATGAAATATGGCCGTTGCAAGATTTTTAGGCCGGATTATCCGGTCCCCGGGGGAAAAATCAGCCCAAAAATCTGCCCCCCTTCCTAGGAGCCATGACCAAAAGTCCTTAGCATAAATTCGAGGGCCGGATTATTCAAATAATCCGCCCCTCTTCCTGCCCGGATTATCCGGCCTAGAAAAAACATCAATACAAATACTGCAACAACTTTTGCATCTGGTCTCCATTTTTGATGATCATGGGCTTGTTGGAATCACCACAACGAGCTCTACAACTTCGTACTTAGAAACATCACAGTCCAACAAAGGAGGATAAAATCAAATTAAGAAAGTTTTGACCTCTCTTCAAACACAAATCGGTAAAACCTCCAACACTAAAAACGCAATAAGTTTTCACACGAAATCCATTTTTGATGATCTTGGGATTACCGTGAAGATGACCAAAAGCTCTAAAACCTCAGATAGAGAAAAGCCAAATAAGAACCAAGAAATATGATGCCAAGTATGCAAAGGTTTGAGCTCTCTACGAATGATACGATTATGTTACTCACTCGAGAGCCCCTCTTGACAGTATGACTATCGATTCTAAAACCCGGTCTCCCAAACACTATGAGACCGGTAAGAAAGAAACCCTATCAAGATCATACCTTTGCCTTGGGCAATCCACTTGAGCTATATGGTGATGGTCTTCTCTCCCTCAAGTTGGACCGTCTTTCTTGATTGCGCTTGCTCGGTGAAGTCTTGCGGATTGCTCCCCCATACTCCACTATGGGAGAGTCTAGAGTAGAAATATCTCCACATGTCCATTATCACCAAATGGACACCGAGCTTCAAGCATATGCCATCTTCTAGATGTCTATCTTAAACTTGTGATTCAACTTGATCAATTCTTCTTTCTACTCGATATAGGCTCAACTCCCTTATGACCAATCTTTGGATCACTCTTTGAAAAACACCTTGTTCATCACGTAATCTTCTTCATTATCTTTTTCTTACAACCTTGAATCTAATATATGGTTCAAGCATTGTCTATGAACAAGTCCTACACATATAACTCAATGCAACCATTAGTCCATAGGGATCATCATTAATTACCAAAACCACACATGGGGCTCCATATGTTCTTTCAATCACCTTGGTGGTCTTGATGAACAGAACGATCAAGTGGAATCGTTTTTCCAAATCTGGGTGAAGTATGCATATTATGTAGACCTATTTACTTATGTCAATGAGATAATGAAATGTCATCTTAAATCTCTTTGGTATTTTAATTGTGTAGGAGATAGCCGATGATTTCAACGAGCATGAATATTATGGTTAATCAGACATGGATGAGTACGACAAAGATGAGAATGAATCAATGGATTGTAACAACGAGCTTGGACATGACTGGAAAGCAGACCTAGATACTAAGCATGAGAAGCAAGATGTGGTGGATAGGCAGTAGAAAGTAATGGACACGTCTTTGTTTCTGAAGAGCGGCTTTCGAGTTCTACAACAAGTATGCGAGAGATCATCGCTTTAGCATAGAAATGATAAAATGAAGCAACAAATGTAATTATGGAATCATATGCTTTAGGTGGGTTGTGTGCTCCAAGGCAGAGAAGCGTCAAAGAAAGTTTTTAACTTGGAAGGCCGCAGTCGTAGGCAAAGACCCGAGTCTCGCTGCAAATATAATGCACATATCATTATGAAGCTTGAATTATCTTGTGGGTTTGGTTTGTTGGGAGGTTTAACGAACATCACAATAATATCCTTGCTAGACTGGACGGAGTCCTCTTTCTTTGATCTTAGAGAAAGATCAATGACTTATAGAAATCTGAGATCTTAGCAATGGGGGCAGCTGGGATCAAAAAGTATATTGAGGATGTTTATTGTTGCTACAAGTTATGGTGGTGATAAATATCATAGATAAATCCTGGAATTTAATTATTAGATTGCCATTAAAGAATCTTGATAAATAAAAGCTATTTCTAGGATTGTGAAAAGATCTTAGTCATTGTTTCACAATTGACTTGATATTGTTCTCAATACTTGAAACTTAAAACAATTAAAGTATTAAAGGTTTTAAGGGTGATCTGAAGGAGTTCTAAGTGATACCCAAAGTTCAAATCTCTATAACAGAGGTGCCTTTTCATTCTTTATTGCTTGAACTAAAGATGAAAAGGGTTTGAGTAAATTGTTTGTAAAACAAACAAAATTCTGGTCATAAAAGGTCTCTGATAGGTAGGAATACTATGGCATTGATTTTATTGATGTTAAGATATTCAAACAACACTATGTCCATCATCCAAAATTCCTCGATAACAAAAGACATGCAAAATTGACAAGCATCATAAGCATCTGAAGTGTCAGTTCTGATGACAAACAACTACCAAGGCGTGGAAAATACTTACGAAAAAAAGTATGATCTATAAACATGCTAAACATGATTATTGACTCTAGTGCAAGTGGGAGACTAGAGGATTTATGTTATTATTAAAATAACTCCATGTTTATCATTTGGTTTATTCTTTGTGCTATAACTGTTGTGGTCTCGACTATGGGATTAGGAGAAAAGCCCGCATGTACGTGTAGAGAGATAAACAAACAAGAGTTTCTAGTCAGTTCCTCTAAATATGACTAGATCGTTTATTCTTTGATGATGGAGCTTTTATGATCATTAGCATTGTTATAGTAACAAGGATGCTTGCAATAATCATGGGTTGATTGTTTGGATAAACAGTCATACTGAATCGACCCAAGTTAGCTGATATGCTACAAGACTGATTCCTTAGAACAATGAGAAATTGTTGTCATCTCGATATAGAAGATATGCCTTGGCATCCATTAGATGTTACACCGTAAAAGGGTAATAAGAACGGCAGAATTCGGAGATGTTGGAAAGGGTGTCTGAGGGCATGGGAGTTCAATATTGGGATTTGCTCCTCCTGACGATGGAAAGATATGTTCTTGGCCCTCTCAGTATTGCTATGTCATCTTATCATATTTGCAGACACTATGTTATATAGATCAAAGGACATTGAGAATATAAATATAATGAGAAAAAATATTGATAGGCACATAGCCGGATCAAGGGTAACTAGTATTGTTATAAAAGAGTTAACTCACAGAAATACTATTGTGTCACCTCAGGCTATCATCGTATCGTGAAGAAAAAGAGATATAACATAAGTGCTAACACTATAAAGGTTCATGTGAATACATACATATTCGAGTAACGCAAGGGAACCAATATAGTAGTGCAGTCCCGTTGTTGGTTATTGATTCAAAGGATTTTGTGATCATGTTTGCGTGTTAGCGAACCTGCTGGGCCGCACGCTTAAAATTTCACTATCTGTGTAGTAGTGTGTAAATATGGAAAGTTTTTAGTAGAGAATATCCGGAAAGGTTTCGGCCAAAAATGGTTTTGGGGAGATTCTAAACTGTTTTAGACGTTTTATAAATGAGTGAGAAACTATCAAAATCATCCCGATGTCCACGAAAGTGTTTTGGAGTATCATCGAAAGAGTTTTGGAGTTACTAAATATTGTTATGGATTTACTGAAAGCCTTTCGATATAGTTTTATATTGGAAATATTTAATTTCAATGAAATTCAAAGTGTGTGGATAACTCCAAAATTAGAGGGAAACATCAGAGAGGGTGTAACATCCCAAAATCTATTATATAATTAAAACAACAAACAATCAATGGCTAAGATTAAGCAACAACCAACAAATGGTCTAGATTTAAACAGCAAACGTAGGAGTTATGTTGTAGCCAAAATCCATTAGATCGGAATAAGGACACACGTAGATCAGAATAAGGACACTCGATCGTAAAAAAACAAGGAATAAGGACACACGGAGACAAAGATTACAAAGATAGTACGTAGCACCGTGGGAAAGAAAGACTCGAGGAGACAAAAAGTAATAAACTAATCCGTATCTGTTAGAGCCGTGATTGGTATTGCTTTGCACGAGATCTCAGCCTGCAGTAATCGATCGATGTCGAGGGTTACGTTGATCGACGAACGACGGCATGCATCGGCAACAACTACCATCATGTCGATCTGGCGATGGCAGCGTCCCCAACGAAGTGTAAATCCTCCGACGAGCTCGAGGCCACAACAGCGATCGCACCAATGAATCTGACCAACGAAGCTAGCTCGAAGATCACTCAAGGTCATCGATGAGTTCGTTCAGCGATATCGATCCGGTCTGAAACCCACACGGCGCAGTTCGAGTCGATGGCAAACTGCCGTCCTGCCGACCCAAGGAGCAAGCACCGGTGCGGCACCCGACGGCTGTGGAGATTTGGACAGCTAAGCCGACTGTGAATGAGATGGAGAGCGGCGATCTACCGTTCTATGCTCCCAGCAGGCACCGGAGAGGAGGTCGTCGGCCTGCACAAGGCAGCACATAATAGCTGCATGGCCAGTACCTGACGTCATAAAGGCATGGGCTCTATTCATAGACGATGCTGACCCGAGAGGTTTAAATTATTAAATGAAGTAAATAGAAGATCTAATTGCCAAGTGCAGAATGTTGGTTTCATTTACAAGCGTAAAAGACACTACTCCCTGTTGGCTTAGCTTAAGTGCCATCAATTTTTGACCACAAAGATTCAAATTCAGCATCGGCATATCTTTCAGGCATATCGGGATGGGCTCAACTCTTATGATGGTCAAATACTCTAGCCACGCAAATGCGTGGGCCACCCTGCTAGTTTAAATAATTGAAAATGCATGCATGCATTCATATAATCATAGCATTGCATTAAAACTTCCAAGTTTTTCTCAAATCTTACTGTTTGTTTGATCAAAACCATTCCCCAATATGTCTATGTTGACACGGGAAATCTTTTCAAAATTTTGGAATCATTTTGAGTCACTTTCGAGCTCTTTTGCAAAAGTTGCAATGAAAATCAGAAAAGAAAAACCAAAAGAAGAAAAAAAGGGGGAAAAAGGGTTGCGGGCAATGTTCCGGCCCAAGTTAGGAAACGGCCCACGACCAACTCCTTTTCCCTCCCAAACCGGTACATTCCCTTTCTTTTCCCTGGCTGACAAGCGAACCCCACCAGTGACGTCATCGCTTGTATCATCTCTTCTTCCCCAAATTTTTCAGAGGAGGCAACCGAGTCCGAAAAAAATCTCTCCCATTTAATTCGATTGATTCTATCCCGAATTCGTTGCTCCCTCCGTGCCTATAAAAGGGCCTCGACCCCCTCGTTCTCCCTCACCCTTTCTCGAGATCGCTCCACCACCAGGCTGCTCGCAACCAAGCTCGCAAACCCATAGACTCCACCGGCCGCTGACGATGATTGCGGTGAGCTCCGTCCACCTCGATCTCTCTCTGCACCAACCTCACTATTTAGATCTTGCGCACCTCTCTGACATTGTGCCGGTCTTGCTTGTGCTCCAGAACGTCGAGTTCGTCCGCGTCTGGATCTCACCGTCCACGGGAAGAACACCGGTGAGAAATCCCGAAGCCTCCAGACCATCTCGAGCTTGTAGAACTCGCCACCGAGGTCGCTCCATCACTCCGTACCTCCTGGTAAGGTCACCTCCCCCTCCTTCTCTCTGTACACGATAAGTTCGTCCGCGCCCCCGATCTCACCGCCGCGCCCTAACCTCCAGCCACCTCCCGTCATCGTTACAAGATTTCCCCGAGGACCCTGTCTCACCACCAACTTCGTCGTGATCTCCTGAACACCTTCGTGCACACCATCGCCGCCAAGGATCACCAGAGCTACTTCGCCGTCGACATCAGAGCAGCTAGGACCTCGCCGTCGCGTTTCCCATGGTGAGCTCCTCCTCTTTCTCTCTCCCGCCGTCAGATCTTGATCCAAGGGGCTAGTTTAGGCCACTTAACAAATCAGTACAGCTTGATCTGGGCCGCTCGATACTCTTTTAATCCAACGGTGCAAATCTCTGATCCGCACGAACCGGTGCCGTCCAATAGGGATGCGCCGCATGTCTGTTTCCGCTGGAGAATTAGAAACTCGTTTTAGAATAAGTCAGAAAATTGTTTAAAGTTGAAAAATTCATATTTTGAGATCTACAGATCCAAATCTTGCAATTAATATGTCCCTGGAATCAGAAAAATGAGAGAATCCATTTCTAGCATATATTACTTTTGCACCTGTTATGCGCACTATTTTACTGAAATCCTTATTTTAGTATTTTGGCTATTAAATTAGTTGTATAAATTATTTTTCGGTGATTCTGTTGTTTTTGGTCGACAATGGACCCCTCTGTACTGTAACATGTCAATAAAATATTTAGTTCATATTATTTTTCTTTTGTAGATTTACTTGTATAATTGGCCTTTTTGGGTGTTAAAAATACTTTGAGCTTTATAAACAACTCTAAAACTTTGACCATGGCATCATGCATATAGTTAACAATCAAAAAACTTGCTAAGTGTTATTTTGGTGTTTATGTCACATATTACATGCATGTTTTCTCCTTATGATTGTTTATGATTGATATGTGCTTATGGTTGTGAAATTCGTTTGTAGATTGTGCTGAGTGCAACGAGTGCCTTTGTGACGAGTGCACCAACTCCTCCCCTCACCAAGGCAAGTGTCACCATTCTTGTTGACCTACTAAAGTTTTGTCACTTGTAGTTTTCTTGTAGAAGATGCATGAGTAGGTTGTTTTCTGAGTTTTGTTTTAAGAGCTTTGCTCAGTTTTTGCTTAAGTCTCTTTAGTTACCCTTTGCATTTCCTTAATAGAATTGCCACTGCTATAGGTTGCTTTGTCCTACACTTATAAGTCTTTGGGAAGGGAATTTCACATGTTTTGGCTAAGTGTTGAAAACCATGTTTTGGTAAAACTAAGAAAAACAACTAAGTTAATGAAACACCTGGGTGGAAGTGCTTGTTTGGTTTATGTTGAGTGGTTACATCGGAGTCATGTCTATGGTGGTCGAGTGTATCACACTTGTGGATGGCCACCCAGGAGCAAAGAGATTGGAGATGTTCAACTCGTGAAGCTTCCAGTGCAACCACAAGTCAAATGGGCTCTGTCTTGACCAACTAAGCTGCGAGAACTCAGCCAGACGGACAGAGGGTGGTAGATGTTGATAGGTTGGAACGCGTCTGGGTTGGTCTGAGGGATTGCTTCTGAAAGGTCTCGTCTTAGTCTTCACTTGGCCATTTGATGCAAAATGAGCCTAATGGCAAAAAGGGCTGACTGAGTCTTGTGGGAAAAGTGCACCACCTCTGCAGGTATGCTACAGATGGTATCAGAGCACTGTGTTGCCCTTAGGTTCGTGACCCTAGGATTGGACGAAAACCCTTAGGAAATTTAGGAGTTGTTCTTGTTCTCTTTACTTCTCAGCACTTAGAAATAGTTTTGTTCTCTCTAAGTTAGAAACTTCTTTTACTTTTTGTTCTGCACTTTTCATTAAGTTTTTATTTCTTTCGGCTTTCTAACTTGTCATGTTGCAACATAAAGATGACAACCTTCCATGTCACCAAGCCCGAGAGCTTCAAGGCCTTCAACTTCGGAAGATGCCTCGTTGACATCGTCACTGTTCTGTCTTTACCCACCCCGTTCATCAATGGGAGCGAGAAGACCAAGTTTCACAAGAAGGGTGTCTGGGTGATCTACATAATGCAACGAGGACGCGAGACAGAGCTAAAGACCGAAGAAATCAAGTTCAAGACTCTTCACACTAACAGGGACATGGGCGCCCACACTCTCATGCAAGAACTGATAGCATGCCTCTGCAGACGCCACTCTTCCGAGCTCTAGAGCCATTACTCATACATCTTCAGCAGATGCGATGAGAAGGCGGAGGTCATCGAGCTACCCGACGACATCGTGGATCTCGTGCGCACACACCTCACAGAGTTAGAGGACCTCGTTAGGGATGTTGAGATTGAGAGGTATAATGAGATGTTTAACAATGATGAGCTACGTGCCCAGCTTGCCAAGAAGGACAAACAACACCTGGAGCAAGAGAAGAGAATCAAGGAGATGGAGAAGACGCAGAAGAGCCAAGAGAAGAGGATCCAAGCTAGGAACAAGGAGTTAGAGAGCTGAAGCAGAAGCTAGAGTGCAATGAATATGAGCTTGAAGCGGACAACGATCTGATTGAGAAGCTGCACGCCGACAAGAGAGAGCTACAAGAGAAGGTCGACACCTTAACTAAGGACTTGCAGGACTACAAGAGGCTACTTAAAGATAATGGCTTCAACGTCGAACAGGAGGAAGTCTTTATGGAGGAATAGAGTAGTTAGAGAGACTACCCCACATTATTTACGAGTTTGTTTTTATGCCCGTGACCGTCTTGTGTTATGTCATTAGATAGTTGTGTCCCTTTGAGACTAATATGATTTGCATACCTGCAAACTATTTATGAGTTGAATAATGCTTGCAAGTTTTGAGGATTGTTTCTATGCATGTGTTGTGTGTTTTTAAGGATTGTTTATATGCATTTGTTGTGGGTAGGAAATTTATTTCCTTAGATTCTATCTCTATCTCTAACCTCACCTATATCAAACCCAACAGATGCCTCCTCGTCGCGCTCCTGAGGAACATATGCAGCAGCTGATGGAAGCCCAAGCTCAACTCATGCAAGTTGTGACTCAGTTCATTGCAAACAGTCAGAACAACAACAATAACAACAACAATCCTCCTCCTCCGCCACCACCGCCCCCTCAAGTCGATATGCTTGCGAGGTTCCTAAGACTTCACCCTGCAAAGTTTTCCTATGCTGCTAAACCATTGGAAGCTATGGACTGGCTCCATTCTGTTAACAAAGACTTGGTGACTACTGGATGCACTGATGCTAAAAAAGTCAGGTTTGCAGCTCATATGTTGGAAGGACTAGCGGCAAACTAGTGGGACACTTATCAGATCACTCACCCCATTGATGGAGTGACTTGGGACTCATTCTAGGAAGGATTTCGCGCTGCACATATCTCCTCTAGAATAATGGTCCTAAAGAAGGAGTTCTGTGACCTTAGGTACAAGTACAGCAGGGTGTCTGAGCACATTGATGAGTTCACCAATCAGTCACGCTATGCACCAGATGATATTGACACTGATGCAAAGAGGAAGGAGAAGTTTTTAGAGGGCCTCAATGACGATTTGTCAATCCCTCTATCAGTCGCTTACACTCCTACTTTTCTGTCTCTGCTTGATCAAGCTATAACCCTAGAAAGTAAGATGAAACAATTTGAAAACAAAAAGAGGAAGCATCATGTTAGCAAGTATCAAGAACCTGTGTAGAAGCGAAGCTTCCATAATGGTAGTGGAAGTTCTGGGTTTCATAAGAGTGGAGGAAACCACCACAACAACAATGGTGGAAATGGACATCAGCATCACAAGGGAAATGGTAACCACCATAATGGCCATAGGAGTCACAACAACCACAACTCCGCAAGGAAAAATGACCATAATCCTAGCAGCAACAATGGCAGAAACAACAATGCCTCTGAGAAGAAGGATATTAGTTAGGTGGAATGCTTTAAGTTCCGCAAAACTGGGCACTATGCAAATCAATGCCCACAGAGGAAGGATGAAGGAAACAAGCCCAATCCATTTCAGAAGGGGCATGTTAATCACATCAATATGGAGGAAATTTATGACGAGCCCGACGCCGTATATGGTATGTTTCTGCTAAACAAATTTTCAACACTTGTTCTTTTCGACACTGGTGCATCCCATTCATTCATTTCAAGAGCATTTGTGGTTAAGAACAAAATACCAACTGAGACAATAGGATGTCCTATAAGGGTAAGATCTCTAGGCGAGAGTTGATAGTGAATGCTAGTTGTAGAGACCTATTCTTGGAAATTGGGAAACACAAGTTCCCGGCTAACCTAATTGTCTTAGACTCACAAGGGCTAGATGTCATCCTAGGCATGGATTGGATGACCACTTTTGAAGGAGTCATAGATTGTGCAAACAGAACTATCACCCTTACAACCCCTAAAAAGAAACGCATTCATTTCAAATCAACCTTCAATCTTAAAGGGTCTAAGGTTAACTCTCTTAAGGGGGTTAGCATGGAAGACGTGCCGGTTGTGAAGGAGTACCCCGATGTGTTTCCAGAGGAGTTACCTGGAATGCCACCAGACAGAGATGTTGAGTTTATCATTAACTAGATGTCTGGAACTGGACCCATAGCTAAGAGGCCATATAAGATGGATATAGAGGAATTAAAGGAGTTAAAGAAGCAGCTCAGGGAATAGTTGGACAAAGGTTTTATTCAGCAAAGTTCATCATCATGGGGAGCACCTGTTCTATTTGTGGAGAAGAAGGACTCTAGCAAGAGATTAGTTGTAGACTACCATTCTCTGAAGGAAGTGACAATCAAAAACAAATACCCGCTGCCCAACATCAATGATCTGTTCGACAATTAAAAGGAGCAAAAGTGTTCTCCAAAATTGATCTTCGATCAGGATACTTCCAACTGAAGATCCGAGAGCAAGATATACCTAAGAGAGCCCTAACCACTAGATATGGACTATATGAGTATACCGTTATGTCTTTTGGAATAACAAATGCCCGAGCATACTTCATGACCATGATGAACAAGGTATTCATGGAGTACTTGGATAAATTCGTAGTGGTGTTAATTGACGACATCTTGATTTATTCTAAAGATGATATGGAACATGAGAAGCATTTGTGCTTAATCATGGAGAAGCTCAGGGAGCATAAGCTGTATGAAAATTTTAGCAAGTGTGAGTTCTGGATGAACAAAGTGGGATTTCTTGGTCACATAGTTTCTGTAGAAGGAGTTGTGGTGGATCCAAGTAAGGTAGCATCCGTTACCGAATGGGAGTCACCCAAAAATGCGGGAGACATCTGGAGTTTCTTAAGCCTTGCCGGATATTATCGAAGATTCATAGAGAATTTCTCCAAAATCGCAAAGCCAATGACTGAGGTATTGAAGAAAGACAAGAAGTTTGAATGGACCGAGTCATGTGAGGCTAGTTTTCAAGAGTTGAAGAAAGGTCTAGTAAGTGCACAAATTCTATGCCTGCTGGACATTCAAAAAGACTTTCAGGTATACTGCGATGCTTCTTGTCAAGGACTTGGCAGTGTTCTAGTGCAGAATGGAAGAGTGTTGAGTTGCGCCAGCTCAAACATCACAAGACAAATTACCCCACACATGACTTAGAGCTAGCATCTGTTGTACATGCTCTAAACATGTGGAGACATTATCTAATGGGAAAGCATTGTGATGTGTTCACCGATCACAAGAGCTTGAAGTACATATTTACTCAGAAGGAGTTGAACATTTTTTTGAAGCTTTAAATAGTGGGAGAGCTTCCCACTGCAATTTTTATAAATTTTCTGGTATAAAGGGCTGTACATGTTAGATGAGCTTCATGAACCTCTAAAAAAACAAAGAGCAAAGAAGAAAAGAAAAGAAAACTATACTATGAAAAAGGAGTTGAACATGATGCAAAGAAGATGGTTGGAACTCATAAAAGATTATGATATGAGCCTACAATACCATCCAGGGAATGCTAATATTGTAGCAGACGCCTTGAGCCGCAAGAGCTACGTGAATGGACTTACAACAAGAGAGTTACCTGACAAATTGTGTGAACAGTTCAAAGAGCTCAGATTGCAAATTGTGCCAGAATGGTTTTTGGCATTGCTTGAAGTTCAACCTACACTGATGGACAAGATCAGAGAAGCCTAGAAGTTAGATAAAGAAATAGAAGAAATCAAGAGCAATACGAGTAAAGGTAAGGCTAAGGGATTTCGCAAAGATGAGCAAGGAACCGTATGGTTTGAGAAGCGTGTTTGTGTACCACAGGCTCCTGAACTTGGGAAGTTGATTATGCAAGCAGAACACGACTCACCCTATTCAATTCATCCTGGAAACACAAAAATGTATATGGATTTAAAAGGGAGATTTTGGTGGAGCAATATGAAGAGGGACATCGCCGAATACATCGCCTTATGCGACGTATGCAATATAGTCAAGGGAGAATACCAGAAACCAGCAGGATTGTTGCAGCCTTTGCCAATACCCAAGTGGAAATGGGATAACATTGGCATGGATTTTGTCACAGGATTGCCAAGGACTAAGTTTGGTTATGACTCCATCTAGGTTGTGGTTGACCGTTTAACTAAGGTGGCTGATGGCTGGCGTGTAGTTGATGATGATGATTATCGCCAGGCAGTTGGGGAACCCCAAGCGGAAGGTATGATGAGCACAACAGCAAGCTTTTCCCTCAGTTAGAAACCAAGGTTTACCGATACGAAGAAGAAAAAACCAATACGACTGAAGGTGATGCCCACTAGCTGCGTGATGCTCTAACAAGGGCGCCGTTAACGACAACTTGTTAGCGCATCTTCAACCAGTAGCAACGTGGAACCTGCAAACAACACAACCAAGTACTTTGTTCCCAACTTGCGATGAGGTTGTCAATCTTACCGGTTTGCTTGAAACAAAGGGTATGAGCGTATCGAGTGAAAAACAGTAGAAGTATGCGAGTAAAGTAAACAGTGCGAGTAAAGTAAACAGGTGATAGCAATATGATGGAAATAGGACCGGGGTCCATAGTTTACTAGTGGTGTCTCTCCATAAGATGAATAACACATGCTGGGTAAACAAATTACAGTTGGGAAATTGATAGAATAAAGATAACGTGATATGTCAAGAAGATCACTATGCGATTTACTCTAGGCATTACAACAAAATACATAGACCACCATCCAACTGCATCTATGACTAATAATCCACTCACGGGGATATCATCCGAACACGCCATGAGTATTAAGTTGCGAACAACAGATAATTGCATTAAGCAAAGTGTGTAATGTAAACAAAGCATATGCCCTCGAGCATATGAATGTTGTTTTCTCCCTAGTAGCAACAGCACATCTACAACCTTAGAGGTTTCTGTCACTCCCCCAGATTAAATAGAGGCATGAACCCACTATCGAGCATAAATACCCCCTCTTGGAGTCACTAGCAACTACTTGGCCAAGATAGCTACTAACAACGGAGAGCATGCAAGATCATAAACAACATAGAGATAACATAAGATATATTTCAGTATAGCAACTCAATCATAACACCAATATTCATCGGATCCCAACAAACCAAACATGTAGAATTACATAACGGTGATCTCAATCATGTAGGGTAGCTCATGAGATCTAAACATGAAGCACATGGTGGAGAGGACAACCATCTAGCTACTGCTATGGACCCATAGTCCAAGGTAGACTACTCACTCATCGCTTCGGAGGCAAGCATGGCGATGAAGAAGACCTCCGGTGGCGATTCCCCTCTCCGGTAGGGCGCCGAGAGGAGCTTCTAGACCCTCCCGATCTCGGGTTGACGACGGCGGCGGATCGCAATGTGTTTCTGGAAAATTGATCGGGTACTTAGGTTTTCCCATCGGGGGGTCTTTATAGGCAAAGGGGCATCATCAGAAGTGGACCGAGCTGCTCTCACACATAGGGGGCGCGGCCAGGGGCTGGGCCGCGCCGCCCTGGTGTGAGGGCCCCTCGTGGCCCCACTCCGTCTCCTCTTCGATTCTCTGGAAGCTCTGTGAAATATCTGGACGACTGGCTTTGGTTTCGTCCAATTCCGAGAATATTTCCTGTGTAACTTTTCTAAAACACAAAAACAGCAGAAAATAGGGAACTGCCACTGTGGCGACTTGTTAATAGGGTAGTTCCGGAAAATGCATAAAAGTGCCACGAAGTGTAACAAAACATTAGGCAAATGGTGTAAAAACAAGCATGGAGCATCAAAAATTATGGATACGTTGGAGACGTATCAGTGGCTCACTTCATTCCTGTGAAGACCACTTATACGAGTGCCAGGCTAGCCAAGATCTACATGAACCGAATTGTATGCCTTCATGGAGTACCTAAGAGCATTGTGTACGATAGAGGAACTCAATTTACCTCTCACTTTTGGTGCCAACTCCATGAATCCTTGGGGACTAGACTGGAGTTCAGCAAAGTGTTTCACCCTCAGACTGATGGACAAACCGAAAGGGTAATTCAAATTCTAGAAGATATGCTGAGAGATTGTAACAACTCAGAAATTTGTAATCCACTTACTATTAATTAAAGTGCCAAATTTTGGACCAAGATAAAACTTTTATCTATTATTGCATGTATGCATGTATTTTCCATTATATGTCTTTTATGATTTCAAGTGTGTTATTATTTGTTGTGAAATAGTTAGTTAATTCTAACCTAACCAACAGAAGCATTAGAGAAAGATTATCAAAGCTAAAGAAACAAGAAACAAAGGAAAGAAAGAAAAAGAGAAGAAAATTGTGATCTAGAAATTGTTATTGACTACCCTACTTTGGACACCTATATTAAGAAATCTGTAACTCAAGCAAAGGTTTGGCCAGTTAGTTGAGCTTGACCAGGTCACATACTAACTCAACCAAGAAGCTTCCAACCAAAATTCAAATCAGGACTTGACTCAAACTTCTGCCAAACTTTGAATCTGAATCAGTGACCAAACTTCAAATTCGAAATAAGATTTCTGCAAAACATCCCATTTCTTCAGAACAAAAATAGTTCTGGAAACCTTGTCCAATATGTTGACCACCCAAAGTGAAAATTTTCAAAAATTCGAATTTGAATTTCTTGCGGGCATTTTGTCGAACACCTGGCAGACAAAAATCGAGAAAATCGAGTTTACTGTGAGCTTCACTGTCGCCGTTCGTCTCGACCCTGTAGCCATGCTCGTGGAGACGTCCGCGGTCGAGCCCAGCCCCCTCTGCCCCGACCCGAGCCGTGATAAGTGGAGGAGAAGAAGAAGAACGCGCCCAGGACCCCCTCTCTTCTTCCTCTGCTCCCTGCACGTCACCGACCGCCGTGACCTCGCCAGAGCCGACCCACAGCACTCCGTCACCGAGGCAAAACCCCTCCAGCACGCTCGCAAGGCCGCCGTGCCCGGTGTTGCTCGACGCACATCGCCAGGGCCCCCACACCGGCGAGCTACTGGACGCCCTCGCCCCCGTCTCTCTGGCCTATAAAAGCCCCCGCCGATCAAACGAATGGACGCACACCACTCCCAGCTCGCTCCCAGACAACCTCTCCTCTCTCCGCTCGCTCTCGTTCGACGTCGCCAGCCCCGCCGGCGAGGTACTGGATGCAGGCAGCGCCGCCGCGTTCGGCCTCCGTGGAGCAAGCAGACGCCGGGAATTGGTGGAGGAGACTCGCCGGAGTCCTTTCCGCTCGTCGCCGTCAACCTCTGCTTCCTCTATGCTCGCCGCCGTCGCCGTCGTGTTCTTCTCTGCGCGCAGGTGAGCTCCGCCCTCGCCGTCGAACACGATGCAGCAGCGCCGTTAGATCTTGATCCGTCGGTCGCGTACCGGTTCGGTAAAATTAAGTGACCTGACGAGTGGGACCCCCCTGTTAGTTTCTTTTGAAACCTTTCCCGCCCGTGCGAAGTGGTATTTGGGCTGGCCCGTTCGGGTTCCTTCTGGATTCGGCCCAGTGCAGAAGAATTCGGTCCGTTTCGTTTTTATTTAATTTCCCGCCCGTTTGAATTATTTCAAATAAGTTTCAGAGATGATTTTCAAACTTTAATTCCAAGAGATTTAGAAATCCATTTCTAGCAAATGAATATGCGTTGGAAAGCTTAGGAAATGCTCTAGCCTGTGAAACTGGTTAGAATCCAAATTGAGTTATGGATTTAAATAATTAAGAATACTTTGACCATAGCTTTATTAATCATATGAACATTTTAGAAAATTGTTTAAGCCTCCTAAAATTATGAAACTTGGTTTGGGAACTCACTAATTAACTCCCCTACTGTTTAGGCAACCTTAATCAACTCAAACCCTGTTAGTGGTACCAATTAGACCCTAATCCAATCATAGTTGGTAGCATAAAATGATAGATCTCTATTATACACCTAGAATTAATTTTTCCCTCAATACCACTTCACTTAATTAGTCAATCCTCACTTGAACTAGTACTAATACCCTTAGTTTAATACCCATACTTAAAAAAGGTAAACCACCCATGGCATTTGGCAGAAAATTTAACTTGCACACTTAATGAAAACTTGGAAGAAAAACTTGCAATCCAACTCAATAAAATCCAACATGAACTCTATTGTTTGAAAATAAGGATGTGTGCTTGAAGTAATGTTAGTATGGTGTGGTGATTGTGTGCTTTGTATTTATCCGTTATTAGACGCTAGTGTTGCTGAGGAGGATATTGAAGGGGAATATTATCAAGAAGAAGAAGACTACCCCGGACACTTTGCCAACCAAGGCAAGCCATCTTTTGAATCATACTCCACATGCCTATTTTTACTATTGCATTCTACCTGTTTTAAGTAAATTGCATGATTGAATTGCTAGAGTAGAATGATAGATGTGTAGTGAGATCTTGCTTAGCAAGAGCATCAAGCTGAGTTTATCCAACCCTATCTTAGTGGTACCATCACTCAATGTAGTTGCTTAGTTGCTAATAAAATTGAGGCCATCTCTAAGTGGAACCCCATCTGAACTTGGTGACTTGAACTTGAAAGCTTGAATTGGAGATCCCTCCTACATGATGGTTTTATGAAGGAAAATAATATTGACTAAGGACTATGGAATGTATTTGCTAAATGATAATAAGTGATGTACCATGTGAGCCAACCATTACCGTACGACCACATTACCCCTAAATGGGAAGGGGCTTAGTCCGTAGCTTGTTCACCCTAGTATGGGAGGTCTTGTATCATCCTTTATAGAAGTGCACCGTGCGCGGGTACTTCCGAACCGGGTGGAATTTCCATTCATCCAGCATCCTGGAGCGGGCAAAACTTGAGACGCCAGAACGGAGATCTCCGTGTCTCGGGCTCTAGGGAAGGATCCTATACTAGAGTAAGCAAGTGAAAGAGTTTGTTTGATTATCTGAACCTCGCATACTTTGTGTATGACGATCCGTGGATTTCTCCCGGCAGATGTATCGAATCTTGTGGGTAAAGTGTATCCCTCTGCAGAGGTTTCAAAACTATTCGAATAGCCGCGTCCTTGGTTATGGATAGTTGGCAAACTGTACTTGACTGTTGTTAAGACTATAATAACTTATGGTGAACTTGGTGAATGACATGATTTGACTTGACATTGATATTGACACACTTGAGGTTCCTCTTTAGATTGAACTTAGAGAACTAAACCTCTTTTCTACCAATGAACCTTCTTGGGAAACAAAACTAGCTTTTGCAACTAAACTTAGTGCTTAGTCCACCCTACCAACCTTGCATATTTATTTCATCACTACATTTATAAGATGGTTTGCGAGTGCATCCAATGTACTCATGGCTGTGTCCCTGGCTATCAACTTGGCCAGACTATGGGGAAGAGTATCCGGAGGAAGGTTATGAAGAAGAGTATCAGAACTAAGATCGTCTCCTGAGTCTCCATTGCCTGTAGGGTGAAGGCATGGACCCGAAGACGTTATTTCCGCTGCTATATTGTGCTGTAATATGAACTTGGTCACTATGACCATTGTATTTGAACCATCGTTTGTAATGTCTATGGAACTGGTTACCAACTACGTTATGTGTATCACAACAATGATTCTGGGATTGTGGTGGAATGCATAACGGGCACTTCAAATTTGTGATAAATTCGGGGGTGTCACAAGTTGGTATCAGAGCCTAGGCTGACCATTGGAGACCTTAGTTAGAATGGGCGTTAAATGAAACCTTTATGAAAGCAAAGAGATAAGTAATGGTTTAAAATTGCTTAGTCTTTTCCTCTCTGTTTACAAAGCTTTGTACATGATTCAGTTTTTGCCTACTTAAAATTTTGCACACTTAAGTTGATCACTAACTTAATCTAATCTAAAATTTTGTAGATGGCCCCGGTATTCACTGAGCAGTACCAGTTGGGCCATGGTGGCAGCCTTTGTTTCGAGCGTGACCTCACCACCCTGACCTTGTTTCTGGATTGTCTGTATCCGGAGTTCAAGGGAGCCGTGCTCAATGAGCACCCAGATGGAGAGCTACGGTGGCTTGTCAGGGCCAGTTGCCGTGGCAAGAAGGGAGATTTGAGTTCTCCAAGGATCAAGTTTGAGCTTGTGGAGAACACTTGGGCCGATGGTTTGGTCCGAGGTATGCAGGAAATGCACGCCCGCTTGTGCGGACTGCATGTGGAGGAGATCCAGGGGGAGCGCTTTAGGAACTTTGCTCGGCGTGATGCGGATGGGCGTCCTGCAAACATGCCAGGGCAAAATGAGCCGATTACCTATGTCGATCACATGGACTTCTTGCTGTACTCCACCCAGCAGGAGGCAGATCGTGCCCATACCAAGGCCAACCTTGAGCACTTCGCACTTGTGGAGGCGAGAAGCACTATCAGGATTCTTGCTAGGGATCGCAAGGTTCTTCGCCGCCAGCGCGATGAGAGGGATCAGACCATTGAGGAGTTGAAGGCCAATGTGGCTGAGCTGACTGAGTACATTGAGAGTCTAGAGAGCCACCTTGGTGAGGAGGAAGGCATTGATCTCCGCAAGGAGGATAATGCCCTCATTAGTGACGAGGATGACTTCATGGAGGACCTTGATGATTCGGAGCATGATGAGGATGCTGGATTCATTGTGGATGATGAGGAGGAAGACCTCGAGGAGCCCGATGTTTAGATTGGAGATCCAAGTGTTATCTAGTTATGAGTTTACTCAAAATCACTTCGTGTAGGTGTGAGTTGTATCCCTCTCTCTAGTAGACGAGTCGCAATGGTTTGATGTAAACCATTTGTAATGTGTGAACTCGTATGTATGGTATGTTTGATGCTTGTTGAATGAAATATGAATTTGGCCCTTAAGGCCTTAGTAAGACAAAAATTGCATCATCCATGTTACATTAAATCTTAGCAAATTAGTTTTTCCCTCTTGTCTTACACACATTATCTTCAGATGCCGCGAGCACCCCCACCTCCGAACCCGGAAATGGCCGAACTGCTAAGGTTGATCATGGAAGACCGGGAAGCAGCCCGAGCTGAGCGCCAAGCTAACTTGGCCACTCTTCAGCAGCTAACCCAGATGGCAATGAACCACAACAATTGCAATGGAAATGGCCATGGTGAAGGAGAAAACAATGGCCATGGTGATCACCGATCCAAGTTAAGGAGTTTCCAAAACACCAACCCACCTATGTTCACTAAGTCTGAAGAACCCTTAGATGCTGATGATTGGCTTCGCACTATGGAGAACAATTTGGCAGTCGCCGAAGTTGGTGAAAGTGAGAAGGTCTTGTACACCACCCACTATCTTGCGGGAGCCGCAAGAGCTTGGTGGGATGGCACCCGTGCAATGCAAGCCCAAGGGTATATGATGCCTTGGGAGGAGTTCAAGAGCAAGTTTAGCAAAGCCCATGTTCCTTTGGGATTGGTTAAAAGGATGAGAGATGAGTTCAGGAATCTGAAGCAAGGTTCCCTATCTGTGGTTGACTACCGTGACAAGTTCCTTACCTTGTCTAGGTATGCCCCAGATGACACCAACACCACTGAGAAGAAGCAAGAAAGGTTTCTGGATGGACTTCATGATGAGATGCAATGTGTCTTGGTCAGCATTCCCTTTGCAGACATGGAGTCATTGGTTGACTCTGCCATTCAGATGGAAGGCAAACTCAAGCAAGCTGCAGAGAACCGTAAGCGCCGTATGATGTATCAAGGCAACTCCAGCAACTCGCAGAAGCCAAGGGGAAATCCACCTATGGGTTTTGCCCCTAGACCTATGAGGCCATCTGCACCTGCTCCGCGTCCCAACTATCCCAACCGTCCGCCCAGCAACAACTTCAACCGTGCACCTCCAAGACCTAGTGGCAACAACTTCAACACCAATACCCCTAGGCCAAATGGCGCCCCTATGCCGCCCAAGTCTGGTGACAAGTCTGGTGTTACCTGTTATGAGTGCAGACTCAAAGGGCACTACTCCAATGAGTGCCCCAAGAAGCTGAATGATGCGTCCAAGACCACTGCTCCTGCTCAGCAGCAGCGCCGTGTTGGAAATGGCAAGAATTATCCACCAAGGAACCAGCCTCACCCTCGAGGCCGTCTGAATCACATGAATGTTGAAGAAGCTCAGGAAGCAACCGACGTTGTGCTTGGTATGTTCCCTGTTAATTCAGTTCCTGTAAGAGTTCTGTTTGATTTTGGAGCTTCACATTCATTTGTTACTCAGTTATTCGTTGATAAAAGTGGACTTCAACCAACACCTCTGAAAAATGCCATGTCTGTGCAAATACCTGGGTCAATAACCAAGGCTAGTTGGACCTGCTTGGCAGTGCCCATAGAAATCCATGGGATATCATTTTTAGCCAGTTTGATTGTGTTAGGAACCAAGGGATTGGAAGTAGTCCTAGGTATGGATTGGATGTCTCAACATCAAGGAATTATAGATTGTGCCAAAAAGACCATCACCATGAGGAGTAGCCATGGAATTGTAGTAAAGCATGTGTCAGTTAAACCCACCCAAATCCCCAGATGTCATAAGAGTATCTCAGGGCCAACTCTGGAGCAAGTCCCCATCGTCTGTGAATATCTGGATGTTTTTCCCGATGAGCTACCCGGAATGCCACCGGATCGGGATATTGAGTTTATCATTGAGCTTATCCCCGGAACTGGATCCATAGCCCAACGACCCTATCGTATGAACCCAGCTGAACTAGTGGAGTTAAAGAAGCAATTGGATGACCTTTTGAGTAAAGGATTGATCCATCCAAGTTCTTCTGCTTGGAGATCACCCGTCTTGTTTGTGGATAAGAGTGACGGTTCCAGCCGACTGTGCACTGATTACCGCAAGCTAAATGATGTGACCATCAAGAATAAGTATCCTCTCCCCAAGATTGATGATCTGTTTGACCAATTGACCGGAGCTCGAGTCTTCTCAAAGATAGACCTTAGAACTGGATACCATCAACTGAAGATCCGTTCAACTGATATACCCAAAACAGCCTTCACTACCCGATACGGATTGTATGAGTACACCGTAATGTCCTTTGGATTAACCAATGCCCCTGCTTATTTCATGAACCTCATGAATAAGCTTTTTATGGAGTTCCTAGATAAGTTTGTTGTTGTCTTCATTGATGACATTCTTATCTACTCCAAGTCTGAAGAAGAGCATGCAACCCATCTGAGATTAATCTTAGAGACCCTGAGAGAGCACCAGCTTTATGCCAAGTTTAGCAAATGTGAGTTTTGGTTGAAGGAAGTTGGATTCTTAGGCCATGTGTTATCAGCTGGAGGAATATCAGTAGACCCAAAGAAGATCAAATCAGTCATGGAATGGGAAGCCCCTACCACTCAAACTGAAGTTAGAGGTTTTCTCGGATTAGCAGGATATTACCGCAAATTTGTTGAAGGATTTTCAAGCATTGCCAGGCCCATGACCCAACTGTTAAAGAAGGACAAGAAGTTTGAATGGACCCCTAAGTGTGAAGAGAGTTTTCAAGAGCTCAAGAAGTGATTAGTAACCGCACCCGTCCTAACCATGCCCGATATCACCAAAAACTTTGATGTCTATTGCGATGCTTCCAAACTTGGACTTGGTTGTGTGTTAATGCAAGAAGGCAAGGTCATAGCTTATCTCTCTCGGCAGCTTCGACCTCATGAAGAAAATTATCCAACCCATGATCTGGAGTTAGCAGCCGTAGTTCTCGCTTTGAAGACCTGGAGGCATTATCTTATGGGCAACCGTTGTGAGATCTACACTGATCACAAGAGTTTGAAGTATATTTTCACCCAGAAGGAGCTGAACATGAGGCAAAGAAGATGGATAGAGTTGATCAAGGATTATGATCTGGAAATTCATTATCACCCTGGTAAGGCCAATGTAGTGGCCGATGCATTGAGTAGGAAGCCATGCTCCTTGAATATGATGATCAAAGAGGAGCAACCCATGTTGTATCAAGAGTTTGAAAATTTTGGATTGGAACTCGTCAGTCAAGGAATCTTAGCCAACCTTGAGTTTCAACCCACTTTGATGAGCCAAATCAAAGAAGCCCAGAAGGGAAATGAGAGTATTGACGGAATTAAGCGCAGAATTAGTTCCGGCAAGGTGCCAGGATTGGAAGAAGATAATCAAGGAGTTCTTTGGTATAAAGGACGTCTTTGTGTGCCTGCGGACTCAGAATTGAAGGAAGTTATTATGAAGGAAGCCCATGAGACACCTTACTACATTCATCCCGGTGGAACTAAGATGTACCAAGATTTGAAGGAACAATTTTGGTGGCATGGAATGAAGCGTGAGATTGCATCGTTCATATCTAAGTGTGATATTTGTCAAAGAGTCAAGGCTGAACATCAACGTCCTGCAGGATTGCTACAACCTTTGCAAGTTCCGGAATGGAAGTGGGAATCTGTTGGAATGGATTTCATCACTAGATTTCCAAGGTCTAGCCGTGGAAATGACTCTATCTGGGTCATTGTGGATAGACTGACCAAAGTGGCCCACTTTATTCCTGTCAAGACCACTTATACCTCAGGACAGCTGGCCGATCTTTATCTATCCAGAATTGTGAGTTTGCATGGAGTCCCTAAAACCATAGTTTCCGATCGAGGAACCCAATTCACCTCAAGATTTTGGAAAAGTTTGCATCAAGCCTTGGGAACCAAATTAGCTTTTAGCACAGCGTACCACCCTCAGACTGATGGACAGACCGAAAGAGTAAATCAGATACTTGAAGATATGTTGAGAGCCTGTGTTCTAGCCTATGGGTCTAAGTGGGAAGATTGCCTACCTTTCGCGGAGTTTTCCTACAACAACAGTTATCAAGCCAGTTTGCAAATGGCCCCATTTGAAGCCTTATATGGAAGAAAGTGTTGTACCCCTTTGAATTGGTCTGAAACAGGAGACAGTCCGATATTTGGACCGGACATTCTGCAAGAGGTGGAAGAGAAGGTTCGCATGATTCGTGATTATCTCAAAGTAACCCAGTCGAGACAAAAGAGTTATGCCGACAAGAGACGTAGAGAACTGACCTTCCAGATTGGAGATTTTGTTTATCTTAGAGTATCACCTCTCAAGGGAATGCAAAGATTCCAAGTAAAAGGAAAGCTTGCACCAAGGTATATTGGACCCTTCAAGGTACTAAGCCGCAAAGGAGAAGTGTCTTATCAGTTGGAAATGCCCCCTGAATTGTCTGAAGTGCACGATGTCTTTCACGTGTCTTTACTTCGGAAATGTCTGGAAGTTCCGGAGAAGCCAGAAATCTTCAAGAATATTGATCACCGTTCTGTGGATATCAATAAAGATTTGACCTATCGTGAAGTGCCTATCCGTATCCTCGAGGAAGCATATAGAACCACTCGAACCCGAAGCATCAAGTTTCTAAAAGTTCAGTGGAGTAATCACACCGAAGATGAAGCCACTTGGGAACGAGAAGATTACCTTCAGAAAGAGTTTCCCAATCTTTTCAGTTCGTAATTAGTGAATCTCGGGGACGAGATTCTTTTTAAGGGGGGAAGATTGTAACAACTCAGAAATTTGTAATCCACTTACTATTAATTAAAGTGCCAAATTTTGGACCAAGATAAAACTTTTATCTATTATTGCATGTATGCATGTATTTTCCATTATATGTCTTTTATGATTTCATGTGTGTTATTATTTGTTGTGAAATAGTTAGTTAATTCTAACCTAACCAACAGAAGCATTAGAGAAAGATTATCAAAGCTAAAGAAACAAGAAACAAAGGAAAGAAAGAAAAAGAGAAGAAAAGTGTGATCTAGAAATTGTTATTGACTACCCTACTTTGGACACCTATATTAAGAAATCTGTAACCCAAGCAAAGGTTTGGCCAGTTAGTTGAGCTTGACCAGGTCACATACTAACTCAACCAAGAAGCTTCCAACCAAAATTCAAATCAGAACTTGACTCAAACTTCTGCCAAACTTTGAATCTGAATCAATGACCAAACTTCAAATTCGAAATAAGATTTCTGCAAAACATCCCATTTCTTTAGAACAAAAATAGTTCTGGAAACCCTGTCCAATATGTTGACCACCCAAAGTGAAAATTTTCAAAAATTCAAATTTGAATTTCTTGCGGGCATTTTGTCGAACACCTGGCAGACAAAAATCGAGAAAATCGAGTTTACTGTGAGCTTCACTGTCGCCGTTCGTCTCGACCCTGTGGCCATGCTCGTGGAGACGTCCGCGGTCAAGCCCAGCCCCCTCTGCCCCGACCCGAGCCGTGAGAAGTGGAGGAGAAGAAGAAGAACGCGCCCAGGACCCCCTCTCTTCTTCCTCTGCTCCCTGCACGTCACCGACCGCCGTGACCTCGCCAGAGCCGACCCACAGCACTCCGTCACCGAGGCAAAACCCCTCCAGCACGCTTGCAAGGCCGCCGTGCCCGGTGTTGCTCGACGCACATCGCCAGGGCCCCCGCACCGGCGAGCTACTGGACGCCCTCGCCCCCGTCTCTCTGGCCTATAAAAGCCCCCGGCGATCAAACGAATGGACGCACACCACTCCCAGCTCGCTCCCAGACAACCTCTCCTCTCTCCGCTCGCTCTCGTTCGACGTCGCCAGCCCCGCCGGCGAGGTACTGGACGCAGGCAGCGCCGCCGCGTTTGGCCTCCGTGGAGCAAGCAGACGCCGGGAATTGGTGGAGGAGACTCGCCGGAGTCCTTTCCGCTCGTCGCCGTCAAGCTCTGCTTCCTCTACGCTCGCCGCCGTCGCCGTCGTCTTCTTCTCTGCGCGCAGGTGAGCTCCGCCCTCGCCGTCGAACACGATGCACCAGCGCCGTTAGATCTTGATCCGTCGGTCGCGTACCGGTTCGGTAAAATTAAGTGACCAGACGAGTGGGACCCCCCTGTCAGTTTCTTTTGAAACCTTTCCCGCCCGTGCGAAGCGGTATTTGGGCCGGCCCGTTCGGGTTCCTTCTGGATTCGGCCCAGTGCAGAAGAATTCGGTCCGTTTCGTTTTTATTTAATTTCCCGCCCGTTTGAATTATTTCAAATAAGTTTCAGAGATGATTTTCAAACTTTAATTCCAAGAGATTTAGAAATCCATTTCTAGCAAATGAATATGCGTTGGAAAGCTTAGGAAATGCTCTAGCTTGTGAAACTGGTTAGAATCCAAATTGAGTTATGGATTTAAATAATTAAGAATACTTTGACCATAGCTTTATTAATCATATGAACATTTTAGAAAACTGTTTAAGCCTCCTAAAATTATGAAACTTGGTTTGGGAACTCACTAATTAACTCCCCTACTGTTTAGGCAACCTTAATCAACTCAAACCCTGTTAGTGGTACCAATTAGACCCTAATCCAATCATAGTTGGTAGCATAAAATGATAGATCTCTGTTATACACCTAGAATTAATTTTTCCCTCAATACCACTTCACTTAATTAGTCAATCCTCACTTGAACTAGTACTAATACCCTTAGTTTAATACCCATACTTAAAAAAGGTAAACCACCCATGGCATTTGGTAGAAAATTTAACTTGCACACTTAATGAAAACTTGGAAGAAAAACTTGCAATCCAACTCAATAAAATCCAACATGAACTCTATTGTTTGAAAATAAGGATGTGTGCTTGAAGTAATGTTAGTATGGTGTGGTGATTGTGTGCTTTGTATTTATCCGTTATTAGACGCTAGTGTTGCTGAGGAGGATATTGAAGGGGAATATTATCAAGAAGAAGAAGACTACCCCGGACACTTTGCCAACCAAGGCAAGCCATCTTTTGAATCATACTCCACATGCCTAGTTTTACTATTGCATTCTACCTGTTTTAAGTAAATTGCATGATTGAATTGCTAGAGTAGAATGATAGATGTGTAGTGAGATCTTGCTTAGCAAGAGCATCAAGCTGAGTTTATCCAACCCTATCTTAGTGGTACCATCACTCAATGTAGTTGCTTAGTCGCTAATAAAATTGAGGCCATCTCTAAGTGGAACCCCATCTAAACTTGGTGACTTGAACTTGAAAGCTTGAATTGGAGATCCCTCCTACATGATGGTTTTATGAAGGAAAATAATATTGACTAAGGACTATGGAATGTATTTGATAAATGATAATAAGTGATGTACCATGTGAGCCAACCATTACCGTACGACCACATTACCCCTAAATGGGAAGGGGCTTAGTCCGTAGCTTGTTCACCCTAGTATGGGAGGTCTTGTATCATCCTTTATAGAAGTGCACCGTGCGCGGGTACTTCCGAACCGGGTGGAATTTCCATTCATCCAGCATCCTGGAGCGGGCAAAACTAGAGATGCCAGAACGGAGATCTCCGTGTGTCGGGCTCTAGGGAAGGATCCTATACTAGAGTAAGCAAGTGAAAGAGTTTGTTTGATTATCTGAACCTCGCATACTTTGTGTATGACGATCCGTGGATTTCTCCCGGCAGATGTATCGAATCTTGTGGGTAAAGTGTACCCCTCTGTAGAGGTTTCAAAACTATTCGAATAGCCGCGTCCTCGGTTATGGACAGTTGGCAAACTGTACTTGACTGTTGTCAAGACTATAATAACTTATGGTGAACTTGGTGAATGACATGATTTGACTTGACATTGATATTGACACACTTGAGGTTCCTCTTTAGATTGAACTTAGAGAACTAAACCTCTTTTCTACCAATGAACCTTCTTGGGAAACAAAACTAGCTTTTGCAACTAAACTTAGTGCTTAGTCCACCCTACCAACCTTGCATATTTATTTCATCACTACATTTATAAGATGGTTTGCGAGTGCATCCAATGTACTCATGGCTGTGTCCCTGGCTATCAACTTGGCCAGACTATGGGGAAGAGTATCCGGAGGAAGGTTATGAAGAAGAGTATCAGAACTAAGATCGTCTCCTGAGTCGCCATTGCCTGTAGGGTGAAGGCATGGACCCGAAGACATTATTTCCGCTGCTATATTGTGCTATAATATGAACTTGGTCACTATGACCATTGTATTTGAACCATCATTTGTAATGTCTATGGAACTGGTTACCAACTACGTTATGTGTATCACAACAATGATTCTGGGATTGTGGTGGAATGCATAACGGGCACTTCGAATTTGTGATAAATTCGGGGGTGTCACAGAGATTGTGCATTGGACTATGGGTCTAGCTGGGATGAGAATTTGCCATATGCAGAGTTCTCATACAACAACAGCCATCAAGCTAACATTGAGATGGCACCGTTTGAAGCTCTATATGAAAGGAAGTGTACTACAGCATTGGTTTGGAGTGGTGTTTGATAACAAAGTGATAAGGGGAGTCCCGATCTTCTCAGCGAGCGTGATGTAGATGGCGATGAAGGTAACTCGAGTGTCGCTGTAAACTCTCCGGCAAATCCCTGCTGCCAGTGCAACAGCTCTCAACCCTTTGGATATTCACAACGTCACACACTTGCGCAAGTAGCCGCCGACCACGAAGCGGTGATGCAATATACTAATTCCCAATGGAACAGCAGATTACACTCAGACTTTCAGAAGAACAAACACCAGATCGATACGAATTGGTGCGAATAATTTCAGAGGAACACTTGGTTCTATCTAGAAACTAGGGTTTTGTTTAAACGTGGTCTCCGGTACTTGAGGGGGCGCCCCTGGCTACTTAAGGGAGGCTGGGGCATCCTCATCATGGACCTGGCCCAAAACCAACCTGGTTTGGTCCCAAACTGACTCGGTTCGACTCAAATGAGTATATACCGAGTCAGTTTCCAGCGTTTACTCGGTGAGCATCCACAAATTCATCCCCATAGATTCGTTTTTGTTTTTGTCCTATACAGAAAAAGCAACAAAAAAATTAGGGTTCTTAGTTTCGCCATAGCCTAGATTGCATCGAGGTACTGGTTTTAGTCGCTGACCGTCTTTTCGCGTATCTTTTCATCCAATCTGTAGGAGTCTAGGACCCTCGTTCTTTTCTGTATCTTCATCGCGGATTTCGTCTTCGTTTGATCCCTAATTGATCTCCTTCCTGCCGGCGGCTGTGCACTTGTTCTTCACGCGGTACTCGATCGAGCAAAGATCCGATCGGAATAGATTTAAAAAAAAAGCCAAGCACATTCAAAAAAAAGCCATCACGTAGATCAGATCTCTTGTGCTTGAGCTCGTGCTTGGGAGTACATCGTGGCCACGGGTCCTTGCACCGATCGCCTTGAGCAGTCTCTGCACCAATCGCCAGTCAAAAAAAAAAGAGGCCAGCGCGCCTTGCCCAGGGACGGAGATCGTCTGGGGTGGAGCGCCCCGTTCGATCGCTAGGATCGCTGCGGCTCGCGCCCCAGCGCGGAGGTTGTCTGCCCCCAAGCGCCAGGACCGGCCCAAACAGCTTTGGCCCAATTCAAGTTAGTAAAAAAAATAGAAAAAAGGGGACGTGCCTGCACATGCTGCACCTATATATATATAAAAGAAGACAAACTACTTTGTCCGTTTCGCGTCACCGTCGCGCTGCCGTGTGTTTCCGGCGTCGTACATCTCTGTCGTGACATTTTTTTTCGTCGGTTTCTCTGCCGTGATAGCGTGTTACCACTGTGTCCACATAGCGTCCTTTCTACATGTTTTTGATCGCTTTAGCTACAGCCTGTCTACAGCATCGTGTTAGGAGCTTACCCATACGAGACTAGCTACTTCGTGCTCATCAGGCTGCTGCCGTGTGCGCAATCTTGTGTCTGTTCGTTGAGCCAGTGCTAGCATCTCTCTTGTGCATTGCAACACGAGCTATTGTGCATTGTCACTTATATCTTTTTGAGCTCACTTTTCAGAGTTGCTTTGCCCCGTTTATCTCCACCGTGTGTGTTTCCGTGGGTCTTTGTCATACGATCAGCACTAGGACTTGTATTTCGGTGTAGTTAGGTATCCATACCAAGCCCCACCATATACTCTGGTTTGTCATGTGATAGTTTCTTATACCCTCGGTATTCGCTTCATCACATCCACACACGTTCTGCCACTACAAGTTGGTAAGCTTTCATAATTCACTTTGGAACGGTAAGATACCTTGTTCTTTCAGTTTTGAGTGAGCTGAGAGTTCCACCATTTATATATTGCTGCCGTTTCCTTTGTCTTTACTAATAATGGCAGATGATGACGAGGAGGATCCATTACCATTGCAGTTTGATTGCAGCAATACATTTTGGGAGGAGGATTCTGGAGTGGTGCTTAATTCGGGTTTGTTCCACTTCACTGCAGATATTAATGGTAGACCTGCTGCTGTTACCATTGATAATTGTTCTTTACCGAAATTGGTTAGTATTGAGGTTGTTGAAAAGATGCAATTGCGTACTTATGGAAAAATTAAACCATATATGTTGGCTTCTTATGATCATGCACTGCCGATTACGCGAACCACCCATGTTCCTCTCACCATTTATGGCCATACAGTTCATATTCGTTGTGATGTGGTTCCTAGAGCGCTAAATTTTTGCCATATTTTGTTGGGAACATCTTGGTGTTCTCAGTTTCAGGTTGTTTTTGGTAGTGATCATCCTGACCCCTCCATCTTTTGGAATAGTAAGCACACGTGGTTGTCATATATTTGCATTAAGGAATTTCAGGAGGTTAGGCATCAAAACCTGTGTCCACCTGCAGCCCTTCTAATAAAACCACATGTTGCTCCTGTTCTTACAACACCTGACCTATGTATTCCCACCATGTGTACACCTCAGCCACCTAAAGTTAACTTGCATGATTCCACATTATTTGTAGATACGAGTGTGCACAAGAGTGAGAATGTCATTGTTCCAGAAAAACTGAGCGAGGGAGTTGCTAGGACATGTGAGGATATTTCAACTAATATAACCATGTCTACTCCTAGTGTTGTTTCTTGTGAAATTCAGGTTGCTTTTGAAGAAAGGGAGCCGCCTATTTTACAACCTGCATCACCGGTTTGTGTATTATCACTTGAGGAGGACGTTCCAGTGCCTACTACATCCGAGGAGCCTATCATTGCAATAGGCAGTGTTTTGGAACTACAACCAGCCATGGAAAATCTTTGTGAGTCTACTCCTTTGCTGGTTCCTTCTTGTGATTTATCTTGCACTACTGTCTCAGCACCTTGTGATACTTTGCTAAATTCGAATTTTGATCATGTGGTACTGATGACACATAAAGAAGTACTTGCTCGAATACCACTTGTTCATATTGTGTATTCCATCATGTTAAATAAACCTATGAATTTGAGTTGTGATATGAATAAGATTTCTGAAATTTCATATTTGAATTCTAGCACATATGCCTATTGTTTCACTTTTAATTTAGTCAATGAATATAGCATGAGTGATGATTTTATGGTGGACCACATATGCATTACATGTGATAGAATCGCTGAACTGAAACTTGCTATTTTCAGCAATATTTGCATTGTGTCCAAGTGTTTTTGCTCTGGGAAAATAGTAAATTTTGAGATAGTATAATGTATTCTGGTCTACTTGATGCGTTTCAGCTCACCAAACATGATATGTTGGGTTGCTCTATTTTTTCCAGTTTGCACTCGGATTTGCTATGTTTATTGTGTTTGTCACACACTTCGTTGCCTAAGTGTGGTACTGATCCGTACTTCACTTATATTTGCAAATTGCGTTGCATATTACCTATAGGACATGCTGATCATGTACATATAAATGAATACTTTTGTGTTCGTTCATCACTTGTTCAGCATAATCAGAGTAGTGCAGTTGGAGCCTGGTATAGACCTATTTTGTTCTCATATTTGTTGGAATGGTTTGACCTTGCTCATAATAAATTTGATCATAGAGCTTCTGTGAGGACACTTGCTTTAATCTTGCACTATACGACTATATACATAGATTGTCCTCGCTGTGCTCATGCTTATATGAATTTCACTTATATTTGCAATTTCAGTTGCATCTTGTCTACTGGGAATACTCATCATGTTCACAAAACCGATACAACATGTTATATATACCTATATTGTGCGTACACGTTGCTCTTTTTGTTTCTTCCATTTTTAGCTTACCCAAAGCCGAGGACGGCTTTTCTTGAAGAAAGGGGGGATGATGAGGATCTATCCATGGAATATGATGATTCTACTTGTTTGAGCTGGAAGGAAATATTGAGCCTAACTAATAATAATGATAAGGTGAATTCTTTCCTAATTGAAGAGAATGTTTTGTTATCTCCGAATTATATACTACCTAAGGCAAAGTATTGTGTTGTATTTAGGTATGTCATCTGTCAAGATATCGCCAGCGGGAGGAGAGGGAGGACGGCGATCAAGAGACAAGTGGAGATCAAGTCTGCATGAGCGCGAGCATGTGATGGTGCACTAGGACTGCCTACGACACGATGTCTACACGTCTAAGGCACGCCACACACATGGCCTGCATGCCAGAAATAGGCCGAACCCATATATGGGTCGGTATGTACTCTTTTGAGTCGAACCGAGTCAGTTTGGGCCCAAACCAGGTTGGTTTTGGGCCAGGTCCATGATGAGGACGCCCCAGCCTCCCTTAAGTAGCCAGGGGCGCCCCCTCAAGTACCGGAGACCACGTTTAAACAAAACCCTAGTTTCTAGACAGAACCAAGTGTTCCTCTGAAATTATTCGCACCAATTCGTATTGATCTGATGTTTGTTCTTCTGAAAGGCTGAGTGTAATCTGCTGTTCCATTGGGAATTAGTATATTGCATCACTGCTTCATGGTCGGTGGCTACGTGCACTAGCGTGTGATGTTGCGAATATCCAAAGGGTTGAGAGCTGTTGCGCTGGCAGCAGGGATTAGCCGAAGAGTTTACAGCGACACTCGAGTTACCTTCATCACCATCATCGCCATCTACATCGCGCTCGCTGAGAAGATCGGGACTCCCCTTATCACAAAGTCTCTTTGGGCCAGATATAATAAAAGATGCTGAAGAGAAAGTTAGATTGATCAGGGATAAACTCAAGATAGATCAATCTAGATAGAAGAGCTACACTGACTCAAAGCGTAGAGAGATAAACTATGAGGTGGGCGATAGAGCATACCTTAGGGTATCGCCACTTCGTGGTGTGAAGAGATTTTTGTCAAAGGAAAGCTTGCGCCTTGCTTTGTAGGACCATTCAAGATCCTAGTTTGCAAAGGAGAAGTTGCGTATGAGCTGGAATTACCAGAATCTCTGTCTGTGGTACATAATGTGTTCCATGTGAGTCAATTGAAGAAGTGTCATCCAGAGATGGTAGAGACCCCACTAAGAGACACTATACCGTTGCAGGAGGTTTAGTTGGAAAGTGATCTCACATATGAAGAGAAGCCTATTAAAATCTTGGAGACATCAGAAAGAGTTACTCGTACCAAGACGATCAAATTTTGCAAGGTTCAGTGGAACCACCACACAGAAGAAGAAGCAACTTGGGAGCGAGAAGATGAACTCCGAGAGTACCACCCACACCTATTTGATAGCCAACCCGAATCTCGAGGGTGAGATTCATCTTAAGGGGGTTAGATTTGTAAAAATTTAAATAATTGCAAATGCATGCATGCATTCATATCATCATAGCATTGCATTAAAATTTCAAGTTTTACTCAAATCTTACAGTTTGTTTGATCAAAACCGTTCCCCAATATGTCTATGTTGATAGCATAAATATTTTCAAAATTTTGGAATCAGTTTGAGTCACTTTTGAGCTCCTTTGCAAAAGTTGCAATGGAAATCAGAAAAGAAAAATCGGAAAAAGAAAAAAGGGGGAAAAGGGCTGCGGGCAACATTCCGTCCCAAGTTAGGAAATGGCCCATGGCCCAACTCTTTTTCCCTCTCGAACCGGTACGTTCCCTTTCTTTTCCTTGGGTGACAAGTGGACCTCACCAGCAATGTCATTGCTTGCATCATCTCTTCTTCCCCAAATTTTTCGGAGGAGGCAACCGAGTCCAGGAAAATCTCTCCTATTTAACTCGATTAATTCTATCCCGAATTCATTGCTCCCTCCGTGCCTATAAAAGGGCCTCGACCCCCTCGTTCTCGCTCACCCTTTCTAGCGATCGCTCCGCCGCCAGGCTGCTCGCAACCAAGCTCACAAACCCGCAGACTCCGCCGGCCACCGATGACGTTTGCGGTGAGCTCCGTCCTCCCCTCGATCTCTCTCTGCACCAACCTCTCTATTTTGACTTTGCGCACCTCTCTGACATGGTGCCGGTATTTCTTGTGCTCCAGAATGCCGAGTTCTTCCGTGTCTGGATCTAACCGTCCATGGGAAGAACACCGATGAGAAATCCCGAAGCCTCCAGACCATCTCGAGCTTGCAGAACTTGCCACCGAGGTCGCCCCGTCACTCTGCACCTCCTGGTAAGGTCGCCACCCCCTCCTTCTCTCTGTACACGATGAGTTCGTCCGTGCCCCCAATCTCGCCACCGCGCCCTAACCTCCAGCCACCTCCCATTGTTGTTACAGGATTTCCCCGAGGACCTCGTCTCCCCATCGACTTCGCCGTGATCTCCTGAACACCGTTGTGCACTCCATCACTGCCAAGGATCACCGGAGCTACCTTGCCGTCAACATCAGAGACGCCAAGACCTCGCTGTCGCATTTCCCACGGTGAGCTCCTCCTCTTTCTCTCTCCCATCGTCAGATCTTGATCCGAGGGTCTAGTTTAGGCCACTTAACGAATTGGTACAACTCGATCTGGGCCGCTAGATCCTCTTTTAATCCAATGTTGCAAATCTTTGATCTGCGCGAATCGGTACCGTCTAATAGGGATGCGCCGTGTGGCTGTTTCCGCTGGAGAATTAGAAACTCGTTTCAGAATAAGTCAGAAAATTGTTTAAACTTGAAAAATTCATATCTTGAGATCTACAAATCCAAATCTTGCAATTAATATGTCCCTGGAATCAAAAAAATGAGTAGAATCCATTTCAAGCATAGATTACTTTTGCACCTGTTATGCGCACTATTTTACTAAAATCCTTATTTTAGTATTTTGGCTATTAAATTAGTTGTATAAATTATTTTTCAGTGATTCCTGTTGTTTTTCGTTGACAATGGAACCCTCTATACTGTAACATATCAATAAAATATTTAGTTCATATTATTTTTCTTTTGTAGATTTACTTGTATAAGTGGCCTTTTTGGGTGTTAAAAATACTTTGAGCTTTATAAACAACTCTAAAACTTTGACCATGGCATCATGCATATAATTAACAACCAGAAAACATGCTAAGTGTTATTTTGGTGTTTATATCACATATTCCATGCATGTTTTCTCCTTATGATTGTTTATGATTGCTATGTGCTTATGGTTGTGAAATTCGTTTGTAGATTGTGTTGAGTGCAACGAGTGCCTTTGTCACGAGTGCACCAACTCCTCCCCTCACCAAGGCAAGTGTCACCATTCTTGTTGGCCTACTGAAGTTTTGTCACTTGTAGGTTTCTTGTAGAAGATGCATGAGTAGGTTGTTTTCTGAGTTTTGTTTTAAGAGCTTTGCTAAGTTTTTGCTTAAGTCTCTTTAGTTACCCTTTGCATTTCCTTAGTAGAATTGCCGCTACTATAGGTTGCTTTGTCTTACACTTATAAGTCATTGGGAAGGAATTTCACATGTTTTGGCTAAGTGTTGAAAACCATGTTTTGGTAAAACTAAGGAAAAGAACTAAGTTAATGAAACACCTGGGTGGAAGTGGTTGTTTGGTTTATGTTGAGTGGTTACATCGTAGTCATGTCTATGGCGGTCGAGTGTATCACACTTGTGGACAGCCACCCAGGAGCAAAGAGATTGGAGACGTTCAACTCGTGAAGGTTCCAGTGCAACCATAAGTCAAATGGGCTCTGTCTTGACCAACTAAGCTGCGAGAACTCAGCCAGATGGAAAGAGGGTGGTAGATGTTGATAGGTTGGAACGCGCCCAGGTTGGTCTGAGGGATTGCTTCTGAAAGGTCTCGTCTTAGTCTTCACTTGGCCATTTGATGCAAAATGAGACTCATGGCAAAAATGGCTGACTGAGTCTTGTGGGAAAAGTGCACCACCTCCGCAAAGTGTTAGAACTAAGTACTTAGCTGTGTCCCCGGTTACGGACAATTCTAAGCGATAGGACTTTGAAGTTGTTCGAGAATCTCCTCATCCCAATTTCTTAAGTAAAAACTTGATGGGAAAACTCGGGTAGTAAAGTATTTCCCTTAGTCAAAATTTTCTAAGGAAAACTTGAGTTTATAAAAGATAGGGAAAAAGGCTTGTCTTTCGCAAAGCTAAACTCCACCTAGCCAATATTCATATAATTGTTAGGTGCCAACCGTGGCTGCAACGTATCATGTTGCAGGATACTATGATGAAGTCTCAAGAATGCAGCGCTCCGGTCACGAGTCTTCCTCCAACACATCTGTCTGCGGGGCCATGAAGAAAGAAGGATTCGTGCTTTGGTTTTACTTAGTCATTGTGAACTGTATAATAAATTGTAGCCTTGAGATACTCAAGTTGTAATAATACTATCTTATTTGTGGATCAAGCATTGTAACAAACACCTTTGTTTCTTGATATTTCATCATGTAACTGTGTGTGCTAGCAGTTGATCCGGGACTAGCACAGGTATGTTACAGATGGTATCAGAGCACTGTGTTGCCCTTAGGTTCGTGACCCTAGGATTGGACAAAAACCCTTAGGAAATTTAGGAGTTGTTCTTATTCTCTTTATTTCTCAGCACTTAGAAATAGTTTTGTTCTCTCTAAGTTAGAAACTTCTTTTACTTTTTGTTCTGCACTTTTCATTAATTTTTTATTTGTTTTGGCTTTCTAACTTGTCGTGTTGCAACATAAAGATGACAACCTTCCACGTCACCAAGCCCAAGAGCTTCAAGGCCTTCAACTTCAGAAGACGCCTCATTGACATCGTCACTATTCTGTGTTTACCCACCCCGTTCATCAATGGGAGCGAGATGACCAAGTTTCACAAGAAGGGTGTCTGGGTGATCTACATCATGCAACCAGGACGCGAGACAGAGCTGAATACCAAAGAATCAAGTTCAAGACTCTTCACAATGACAGGGACATGGGCACCCACATTCTCATGCAAGAAGTGATAGCATGCCTCTGCAGATGCCACTCTTCCAGCTCCAGAGTCATTACTCATACATCTTCAGCAGACGTGATGAGAAGGGGGAGGTCATCGAGCTACCCGACGACATCGTGGATCCCATGCGCACACACCTCACAGAGTTAGGGACCTCGTTAGGGATGTTGAGATTGAGAGGTATAATGAGATGCTTAACAACGATGAGCTATGCGCCCAGCTTGCCGAGAAGGACAAACAACACCTAGAGCAAGAGAATAGAATCAAGGAGATGGAGAAGAAGCAGAAGAGCCAAGAGAAGAGGATCCAAGCTAGGAACAAGGAGTTAGAGAGCTAAAGCAGAAGCTAGAGTGCAACGAATATGAGCTTGAAGCGGACCATGATCTGATTGAGAAGCTGCACGCCGACAAGAGAGAGCTTCAAGAGAAGTTCGACACCTTAACTGAGGACTTGTAGGACTACAAGAGGCTACTTAAAGATAATGGCTTCAACATCGAAGAGGAGGAAATCTTTATGGAGGAATAGAGTAGTTAGAGAGACTACCCCATGATACGTCTCCAACGTATCTATAATTTTTGATGCTCCATGCTTTTTTTTACACAATTTGCCTAATGTTTCGTTACACTTTGTGGCACTTTTATGCATTTTCCGGAACTAACCTATTAACGAGTTGCCACAGTGCCAGTTCCCAGTTTTCTGCTGTTTTTGTGTTTCAGAAGTGATACACAGGAAATATTCTCGGAATTGGACGAAACAAGTTCCTAAAGTCTTATTTTACCCGGAAGCTTCTAGAGATCCGAAGGAGAGTAGGAGGGGGGCCACCAGGGCCCCACACACAGGGGTGGCGCGGCCAGGGCCTAGGCCGCGCCACCCTGGCGTGAGGGCACCTGGCCCCTCCTCTGACATCGCCCCTTCGCCTATAAAGACCCCCCGACGAAAAAAACCTAAGGACCCGATCACTTTTCCAGAACACATCGCGATCCGCCACCTCCGTCGACCCGAAGATCGGGAGGGTCCAGAAGCTCTTCCTGGCACCCTGCCGGAGAGGGGAATCACCACCGGAGGTCTTCTTCATCGCCATGCTTGCCTCCGGAGCGATGAGTGAGTAGTCTACCTTGGACTATGGGTCCATAGCAGTAGCTAGATGGTTGTCCTCTCCACCATGTGCTTCATGTTTAGATCTCATGAGCTGCCCTACATGATTGAGATCACCGTTATGTAATTCTACATGTTTGGTTTGTTGGGATCCGATGAATATTGGTGTTTATGATTGAGTTGCTGTACTAAATATTATCTTTTGTTATCTCTATGTTGTTTATGATCTTGCATGCTCTCCGTTGTTAGTAGCTATCTTGGCCGAGTAGTTGCTAGTGACTCCAAGAGGGGGTATTTATGCTCGATAGTGGGTTCATGCCTCTATTTAACCTGGGGGAGTGACAAAAACCTCTAAGGTTGTAGATGTGCTGTTGCTACTAGGGAGAAACAACATTCATATGCTCAAGGGCATATGCTTTGTTTACATTACACACTTTGCTTAATGCAATTATCCGTTGTTCGCAACTTAATACTCATGGGGTGTTCAGACGATATCCCCGTGAGTGGATTATTAGTCATAGATGCAGTTGGATGGCGGTCTATGTATTTTGTTGTAATGCCCAGAGTAAATCTCGTAGTGATCTTCTTGACATATCACGTTTATCTTTATTCTATCAATTGCCCAACTGTAATTTGTTTACCCAGCATGTGTTATTTATCTTATGGAGAGACACCACTAGTGAACTGTGGACCCCGGTCCTATTTCCATCATATTGCTATCACATGTTTACTTTACTCGCACTGTTTACTTTACGCGCATATTCTATTGTTTTCCACTCGATACGCTCATAACCTTTGTTTCAAGCAAACTGGTGAGATTGACAACCTCATCGCAAGTTGGGAACGAAGTACTTGGTTGTGTTGTGTGCAGGTTCCGCGTTGCAGCTAGCAAGCAAAGCTTGGACGAGGCGCCATATATAAATTGTCCAAAGCTGTCGCAAACTAGCAAGCATCACCTTCAGTCGTTTGTCTCTCCTCTCCAAGAACGATTAAACCTTGGTTTCTTAAATGAGGGAAAACTAGCTGCTATACTCATCACACCTTCCTCTTGGGGTTCCCAACGGGCTGGCCATTCACCACGCACAAGGACCGTCTGCTACGCGTCAACTTGGCACCAGCACGCCACATTATTTACGAGTTTGTTTTTTATGCCCGTGACCATCTTGTGGTATGTCATTAGATATTTGTGTCCCTTTGAGACTAATACGATTTGCGTACCTTCAAACTATTTATGAGTTGAATCAAGGTTGGAAAAAGCGCTAAGCGTAAGCGAGGCGGTGAGCATTCGCCTAGTGCCTAGGCACTGCCTAGGCATCCTAGGCGTGGCCTAGGCGGTCACAATTTTTATACCATCAAGCATTTATATGGGCTATTATAGTGAATACGCTTTAGTTTAGAGCATCTACATGAGTAAACTATGAACAACTACCGTTAAAATATGGCAAATCTGGCTCGTTAGTGCAATATGACATACATTCTTGTTGGGGAAGCCTATTTCTTAGTTGCACTGCCTAGAATTCCGCCTATGCCCTAGGCGAGGCGTTTGTCCATCGCCTAGCGCCTAAGCGTGCCTAAGCATTGCCTAGGCGTCGCCTTTTCCAACACTGAGTTGAATAATGCTTGCAAGTTTTGAGGATTGTTTCTATGCATGTGTTGTGTGTTTTTAAGGATTGTTTATATGCATGTGTTGTGGGTAGGAAATTTATTTCCTTAGATTCTATCTCTATCTCTAACCTCACCTATATCAAACCCAACAGATGCCTCCTCGTCGTGCTCCTGAGGAACAGATGCAGCAGCTGATGGAAGCCCAAGCTCAACTCATGCAAGTTGTGACTCAGTTCATTGCAAACAGTCAGAACAACAACAATAACAACAACAATCCTCCTCCGTCGCCACCGCCCCCTCAAGTCAGTATGCTTGCGAGGTTCCTAAGACTTCACCCTGTAAAGTTTTCCTGTGCTGCTAAACCATTGGAAGCTATGGACTAGCTTCGTTCTGTTAACAAAGACTTGGTGACTACTGGATGCACTAATGCTGAAAAAGTCAGGTTTGCAGCTGATCTGTTGGAAGGACTAGCGGCAAACTAGTGGCACACTTATCAGATCACTCACCCCATTGATGGAGTGACTTGGTACTCGTTCTAGGAAGGATTTCGCGCTACACATATCTCCTCTAGAATAATGGGCCTAAAGAAGGAGTTCTGTGATCTTAGGCAGAAGTACCGCAGCGTGTCTGAGTACATTGATGAGTTCACCAATCTGTCACGCTATGCACCAGATGATATTGACACTAATGCAAAGAGTAAGGAGAAGTTTTTAGAGGGCCTCAATGACGACTTGTCAATCCCTCTTTCAGTCGCTTACACTCCTACTTTTTAGTCTCTGCTTGATCAAGCTATAACCCTAGAAAGTAAGATGAAACAATCTGAAAATAGAAAGAGAAAGTATCATGTTAGCAAGTATCAAGAACCTATGCAGAAGCGAGGCTTCCATAATGGTAGTGGAAGTTCTGGGTTTCATAAGAGTGGAGGAAACCACCACAACAACAATGGTGGAAATGGACATCAGCATCACAAGGGAAATGGTCACCACCATAATGGCCATAGGAGTCACAACAACCACAACTCCGCAAGGACAAATGGCCATAATCATGGCAGCAACAATGGCAGAAACAACAATGCCTCTAAGAAGAAGGATATTAGTTAGGTGGAATGCTTTAAGTTCCACAAAACTGGGCACTATGCAAATGAATGCCCACAGAGGAAGGATGAAGGAAACAAGCCCAATCCATTTCAGATGGGGCATGTTAATCACATAAATGTGGAGGAAATTTATGACAAGCCCGATGTCGTATATGGTATGTTTTTGCTAAACAAATTTTCAACACTTGTTCTTTTTGACACTGGTGCATCCCATTCATTCATTTCAAGAGCATTTGTGGTTAAGAACAAAATACAAACTGAGACAATAGGATGTCCTATAAGGGTAAGATCTCTAGGGGAGAGTTGATAGTAAATGCCAGTTGTAGAGACCTAATCCTAGAAATTGGGAAACACAAGTTCCCGGCTAACCTAATTGTCTTAGACTCACAAGGGCTAGATATCATCCTAAGCAAGGATTGGATGACCGCTTTTGATGGAGTCATAGATTGTGCAAACAGAACTATCACCCTTACAACCCCTGAAAAGAAACACATTCGTTTCAAATCAACCTTCGAGCTTAAAGGGTCTAAGGTTAACTCTCTTAAGGGGGTTAGCATGGAAGACGTGCTGGTTGTGAACGAGTACCCTGATGTGTTTCCAGAGGAGTTACCTGGAATGCCACTAGACGGAGATGTTGAGTTATCATTGACTTGATGCCTGGAACTGGACCCATAGCTAAGAGGCCATATAAGATAGATATAGAGGAATTAAAGGAGTTAAAGAAGTAGCTCAGGGAACAGTTGGACAAAGGTTTTATTTAGCAAAGTTCATCATCATGGGGAGCACCTGTTCTATTTGTGGAGAAGAAGGACTCTAGCAAGAGATTAGTTGCAGACTAGCGTTCTCTGAATGAAGTGACAATCAAAAACAAATACTCGCTGCCCAACATCAATGATCTGTTCGACAATTAAAAGGAGCAAAAGTGTTCTCCAAAATTGATCTTTGATCAGGATACTTCCAACTGAAGATCCAAGAGCAAGATATACCGAAGAGATCCTTCACCACTAGATATGGTCTATATGAGTATACCGTTATGTCTTTTGGACTAACAAATGCCCTGGCATACTTCATGACCATGATGAACATGGTATTCATGGAGTACTTGGATAAATTCGTAGTAGTGTTCATTGACAACATCTTGATTTATTCTAAATATGATATGGAACATGAGAAGCATTTGCGCTTAATCATGGAGAAGCTCAGGGAGCATAAGCTGTATGCAAAATTTAGCAAGTGTGAGTTCTAGATGAACAAAGTGGGATTTCTTGGACACATAGTTTCCACAGAAGAAGTCGCGGTGAATCCAAGTAAGGTAGCATCCGTTACCAAATGGGAGTCACCCAAAAATGCGGGAGACATTCGGAGTTTCTTAAGCCTTGCCGGGTATTATCAGAGATTCATAGAGAATTTCTCCAAAATCGCACAGCCGATGACTGAGCTATGAAGAAAGACAATAAGTTTGAATGGACCGACTCATATGTGAGGCTAGTTTTCAAGAGTTGAAGAAACGTCTAGTAAGTGCACCAAATCTATGCCTGCTGGACATTCAAAAAGACTTTCAGGTATACTGCGACGCTTCTTGTCAAGGACTTGGCAGTGTTCTAATGCAGAATAGAAGAGTGATGAGTTACGCTTCGCGCCAGCTCAAACATCATGAGAGAAATTACCCCACACATGACTTAGAGCTAGCATCTGTTGTATATGCTCTAAAGGCGTGGAGACATTATCTAATGGGAAAGCATTGTGATGTGTTCACCGATCACAAGAGCTTGAAGTACATATTTACTCAGAAGGAGTTGAACATGAGGCAAACAAGATGGTTGGAACTCATAAAAGATTATGATATGAGCCTACAATACCATCCGGGAAGGTTAATGTTGAAGCAAACTCCTTGAGCCGCAAGAGCTACGTGAATGGACTTACAGCAGGAGAGTTACCTGAAGAATTGTGTGAACAGTTCAAAGAGCTCATATTGGAAATTGTGCCAGAAGGGTTTTTGGCATCGCTTGAAGTTCAACCTATGATGTCTGGCGTGTAGTTGATGATTATTATGGCCAGGCAGTTGGGAAACTCCAAGCGGAAAGTATGATGAGCACAGCAGCAAGTCTTTTCCCTCAGTAAGAAATCAAGGTTTATCGATCAGGAGAAGAGCAGACAATACGACTGAAGGTGATGCTTGTAAGCTTCGCGATAGCTCCGGACAATTTATAGGGCACCTCGTCCAAGCTTTGCTTTGCGAGCAGCAACGTGGAACCTGCACACACACAACCAAGTACTTTGTTCCCAACTTGCGATGAGGTTGTCAATCTCACCGGTTTGCTTGAAACAAAGGGTATGAGCGTATCGAGTGGAAAACAGTAGAAGTATGCAAGTAAAGTAAACAGGTGATAGCAATATGATGGAAATAGGACCGGGGTCCATAGTTCACTAGTGGTGTCTCTCCATAAGATAAATAACACATGCTGGGTAAACAAATTATAGTTGGGCAATTGATAGAATAAAGATAACGTGATATGTCAAGAAGATCACTATGCGATTTACTCTGGGCATTAAAACAAAATACATAGACCACCATCCAACTGCATCTATGACTAATAATCCACTCCCGGGGATATCATCCGAACACCCCATAGTATTAAGTTGCGAACAACAGATAATTGCATTAAGCAAAGTGTGTAATGTAAACAAAGCATATGCCCTTGAGCATATGAATGTTGTTTTCTCCCTAGTAGCAACAACACATCTACAACCTTAGAGGTTTCTGTCACTCCCCCAGATTAAATAGAGGCATGAACCCACTATCGAGCATAAATACCCCCTCTTAGAGTCGCTAGCAACTACTCGACCAAGATAGCTACTAACAACAGAGAGCATACAAGATCATAAACAACATAGAGATAACATAAGATATATTTCAGTATAGCAACTCAATCATAACACCAATATTCATCGGATCCCAACAAACCAAACATGTAGAATTACATAACGGTGATCTCAATCATGTAGGGCAGCTCATGAGATCTAAACATGAAGCACATGGTGGAGAGGACAACCATCTAGCTACTGCTATGGACCCATAGTCCAAGGTAGACTACTCACTCATTGCTCCGGAGGCAAGCATGGCGATGAAGAAGACCTCCGGTGCCGATTCCCCTCTCCGGCAGGGTGCCGGGAAGAGCTTCTGGACCCTCCCGATCTCGGGTCGACGACGGCGGCGGATCGCGATGTGTTTTTGGAAAATTGATCGGGTACTTAGGTTTTTCCCGTCGGGGGGTCTTTATAGGCAAAGGGGCATCGTCAGAAGTGGACCGAGGCGTCCTCACACATAGGGGGCGCGGCCAGGGGCTGGGCCGCGCCGCCCTGGTGTGAGGCCACCTCGTGGCCCCACTCCGTCTCCTCTTTGGATCTTGTTTCGTCCAATTCTAAGAATATTTCCTGTGTAGCTTTTCTGAAACACAAAAATAGCAGAAAATAGGGAACTGGCACTGTGGCAACTTGTTAATAGGTTAGTTCCGGAAAATGCATAAAAGTGCCACGAAGTGTAACGAAACATTAGGCCAATGGTGTAAAAACAATCATGGAGCATCAAAAATTATAGATACGTTGGAGACATATCAACCTACATTGATGGACAAGATCAGAGAAGCCCAGTAGTTAGATAAAGAAATAGAAGAAATAAAGAGCAATATGAGTAAAGGTAAGGCGAAGGGATTTTGCGAAGATGAGCAAGGAACCGTATGGTTTGAGAAGCGTGTTTGTGTACCACAGGATCCTGAACTTAGGAAGTTGATTATGCAAGAAGCACATGACTCACCCTATTCAATTCATCCTGGAAACACAAAAATGTATATGGATTTAAAAGGGAGATTTTGGTGGAGCAATGATACGTCTCAAACATATCTATAATTTTTGATGCTACATGCTTGTTTATACAACATTTGCTTTGTGTTTTGTTACACTTCGCGGCATTTTTATGCGTTTTCCGGAACTAACCTATTGAGGAGATGCCATAGTGCCAGTTCCCTGTTTTTTGATGTTTTTGTGTTTCAGAAAAGCTACACAGGAAATATTCTCGGAACTGGACGAAATGAAGCCCGAACCTCCTATTTTTCCCGACACGAGACAAAGTTTGAAGGAGAGCTGGGGGGCCACCACACCACCTGGTGGTGCGGGTGACCCCTAGGGGGCGCCACCCTATGGTGTGTGGGCCCTGGCTGCCCTCTGACATTGCCCCTCCGCCTATAAAGAGCCTCCGTCGCGAAAACCCTAAATCAATCCGTGTTTTTTGAGAAAGAGTTCTGCAGCTCCGCCGCCGCCACCGACAAATTTTGGGGGACAGAAGTCTCTGTTTTGGCACCCTATCGGGACAGGGAAGTGCCCCCGGAGCCGTCTCCATCAACTCCACCGCCGTCTCCATCGACTTCACCGCCATCTCCATCGACGTTGCTGTCTCCCATGATGAGGAGGGATTAGTTCTCCCCCGGGGCTGAGGGCTCTACCGGTAGCTATGTGTGGTTCACCTCTCTCTCCCATGATGTGATCTATATGTGATCGTGAGCTTTGTATCAAGTTGAACTGGTAGATGCTGTTCTTCATATATTATGCTACTCCCGTGCTTTATTATTGTAATCTCCGGAGACACCTTGTACCATGACTTGAAGGTGACTGTATGCGCATTATGTGTGTCTCTTTGGCTAGTGTCTGTATGAATTGTTGGTGTTTGTTGTGACCATCTAGTGCGCTCAAGGTGATAGTGTGGAGCAATCTAGTTTGGGGAAATGCAAACTTTGAGGAGTGCTTCTTAGCCCTACACATGATTAGTGTTCGTTGCCCATTGGAGGATAGTTTAGAGTGGCATAGTGAAGGTGTTCAATTATGTTATCTTTGTTGAGAGTGTCCACTAGTGAAATTATGATCCCTAGGCCTTGTTTCTAAGCATTGAAACACCATATACATTCAGTTTTGTTACATGTTTGCTCACAGCGATATTTACTTCAGATTGCATTTACTACTCATAATCATCCATATTACTTGTATTTCACTATCTCTTCGCAAACTAGTGCACCTATGCATCTGACAAGTGTATTGGGTGTGTTGGGGACACAAGAGACTTCTTGTATCATAATTGCAGGGTTGCTTGAGAGGGATAGTTTTGACATCCTCCTCCCTAAGTTCGATAAACCTTGGGTGATCCACTTAAGGGAAACTTGCTGTTGTTCTACAATCCTCTGCACTTGGAGGCCCAACACTGTTCTACAAGAACAGACACGTGCGTAGACATCAAGCTCTTTTCTGGTGTCGTTGCCGGGGAGGTAAGGTAAAAGGTACTCGCATCCTTGTGTGTGAGTGCTCGAAGTTATTTTTTTTAGATTCTACAATTATATCTTTTTGTTTCTTGTTTTTATTTTCACTAGTTAGGCTTAATGGAAAACAAAGAGTTTTATAGTATTTTTCCTGAGTTAGGACATGAAGTGTTGGAAGAGAAAATTGAAAAACCTTTGGAACTTTATTCGCATGCTAATAGCAATGTTATTTGTATGAATTCTTTGAACACCGTTATTGCCAATGCTATAGAAAATTATAAGCTTGGGGAATCTGGTTTTGATAAGCATGATACTTTTAGTTCCCCAGGTTTAGTGGAGAAAATTTGCTCTGATGATATTTTATCTCCCATATGTGATAATTCTAATGATGCTTGTGTTCCTCATTCCTTTAAAATACCTATGAAAATTGTTGAACGTTCTATGAATAACTGCTATTTAGGGGATGGAACTGTCCATCCTGGTGATCATTTGCTCTTTATACATGAATTATGCGAGTTGTTCAAGTGTGCAGGTATTTCATCAAGCCAAGTTAAGAGGAAGCTATTCTCTTTATCACTGTAGGGCAGAGCTGCGGAATGGTATAAGACGCTGAAGGATGGCTGACCTATTGGCTGGGAGGAAATTGTACCTCTCTTTTATTCTAAATTCTATCCTTCTAGTGAGGTTCAGAAAGATAGGAATTATATTTATAATTTTCACCCTCATGATGGAGAAAGCATTGCCCAAGCATGGGGAAGATTGAAGTCACTAATGCTCAAATGTCCCATTCATGAGCTTCCCCGTAATATTGTTATTAATAATTTTTATGCAAGGCTTTTAGGACATTACAAGGACTATCTAGATGCATGTTTTGAGGGGTCTTTCACAAGCAACGAGGTTGAAGCAAAGTGGGATCTGCTTGAAATAATTCAAAGCAATATCGAAGATTGGGATAGCGACAAAGGTAAAGGATCAGGTATAAATGATGAGTATGATTGCATTAAGTCTTTCACTGAAACTGCTGATTTTCAAGAGCTTAGTGCTAAATATGGCCTTGATTCTCAAATTATGGTTGATTTCTTTAGAGCCTTTGCTTCCCATATTAATGTTCCTAAGGGAAATTAGGATGTGTATCATGAACCTTTTAAAGACACTTGCATGGAAAATGAAATTGTTATTGATGATTGCAATGAACATGCTCAAACTTCTGAAAGTACTATTTCTTATAAGCATGTTAATTTTTGTGGAGTGCTTAGACCTTGTGAAAAGAATCACATCAAAGAAGATTATTGTATCCACCACAGGAGTGAAGAAACTAGAATGTCGAACAAGGCTCTAAATGAGCTTGGTGAAAAGGTTTGTACCCTCTATCCTTTTATTTGTGAACTCTGCTATAAAGTGGGTCATTTCAATTTCCAATGTTCAAGCTATGATAGTACCCTTTCTAATCCTATGAGTAATGCAAGTTTGTATTGTGATGACATGATCACTCCCAATCAGCATGATGAGCTTACTTTATTTTTGGGGTGTGAAGAGTTATCAAGAAAAACTTCTTTGGTAGATATGAGTGCTTTTGATATTAATAACATCCTGCATGGTTGTCATCTTTATTATGTTAATGATTGGCACACGAATACTGACTTACAAAATGTTATAAAATATGATGCTTTACGAAAATATGACAGAACTAATATGTGTTTTGTTCCTATTAATGAGAAGGAGGAATCCTCCAAAGTTTCTTCTATCGTTTCTGTCAGTAAACCAGGATATGTGGAGAAGCTTCCTTTCAAGCCTCTCCCTCCTAAAGAAGGGAAGAAGAAGAAGAAGAAGAAGAAGGAGAAGAAGAAGAGGAGGAGGAGTAAAAGGAGAGAGGAAACGGTATCTTCCCCTAAGCATGTTGCTCCTATTATAGTTTTTGATGAGTCTGAACTCGATGATGTTCCTATGCCTGTTACCTATAGTAGTGATCATGATTGGGAAAATCACTCTACTTTTGATATTGAAAATCTTTTTGGTACCAATTTTGAAAATGTTGAGGTTAATAATTGTTGTACCATTAGTGCTATCCATGTTCCTTCCAGTGATGATATGTTTACATATGAACACACTTTGGAAGATAGCTATTCTATTGCTTATGATGATTACAATGATGAGTATGATATTTTCATTTCACCTACTATTGAGGAGAAAACAAGGTATGATTACAATATGCCTGCTATTTTTGATGATTATGGTGATGAGAATAATTATTTTGTTGAATTTGCTCCTACTACGATTTCTAAGAATGACTATGTTCATGTGTGGAGTGATTGCTTTTGATGGCGTGGTGATGAATGGTGCCAGAGAACTTGTTGGCATGTAGTTGATGAAGTAAATGACTGGCCAGTTGGGAACCCCAAGAGAAGGTTTGATGAGTATAGCAGCAAGTTTTTCCCTCAGTAAGAAACCAAGGTTATCAATCCAGTAGGAAAAAGCCAATACTCCAGAAGGTGATGCTTGCTAGCCTAGTGACACTCCAACAAGGGCGCCGTTAACGATATCTTGTTAGCGCGTCTTCAACTAGTAGCAACATGGAACCTGCACACACACAACCAAGTACTTTGTTCCCAACTTGCGATGAGGTTGTCAATCTCACCGGTTTGCTTGAAACAAAGGGTATGAGCGTATCGAGTGGAAAACAGTAGAAGTATGTGAGTAAAGTAAACAGTGCGAGTA